>CM040401.1:45770161-46090161 GCA_022702515.1 Ilyophis sp. 1 JC-2022 | reverse complement strand
ATGTCATGGATGTCTTAGACTTTACACTCATACAGGATCAAAAATTATTTATTATTCCATCTGCACAAGTGGTCGTAGCATTTATTCAGGGATACAGAAAGCAGCACCTTCTCCAGATTGAGAGGCTGCCCAGAACAGTTGGCACTTGCAGACTAAATTGTGTTTGGTTAGCCAAACAGCCTTGATATTTTAAAAAAATTACACACACACACATACACACACGCGCGCTAGCATTCGTGCACACATGCACGCACGCACACACACACAGACAAACACAAATTATCCACACGCAAAATCATTTCAACCCCCCTGAGGCTGTGCTCTGCCAAAGTATCTTGAGTAGCATTGCAAGCCATTTGCAGGGACCCGACATCAAAGCAGCGAAAACAACATAGAAGCTCTTGATCTGCTGCTTGGAGGTTGGACTCCCTTTCATCCCTCGCTGCTGGGTGCGGGCCAGAACCATTAGCCAGCTGTCACTCTGGACAAGGAGACTCAGAATCCATACTGTTAGCTGATGCTGGATGCAGAACATTACAGCTTTGGATCTGTATTGCAGAAAGGGGCTGGGTAGGCCATGCGTTTGGACCTGTGTCTGATTAATATTTATCACCAGTTTGGCCATAGCCCCTGGCCCTGTCCCTTCCCTGGAGGGATGTTAAGGTTAGGGGCGTAGTTGTGGCTGGATGTTGTATATCACATTTTCATGCATGCACACTTTAGTGTCTAAGCATGGGGACCTCATTCTCTCCTTGTGACAGTGGCCTGCTGTGTCTTCCATCTTGGAGGCCTGCCCATTTGGACCACGTTGAAACGGTAGGTTCTGCTCGAAAGTGGCTCTGCACATTGCACCCCCCAAGAGGCCCCTCCCAAGCCTTGCAGAGTCTTGGCATCTCTTCTGCGAGCATCACTCCCCACTCAGTCACCCCACTAGGGTTCAGTCCCCTGGGTATCTCCCTGCTGTTATACCCTTGAGAAAGGCACTACCTATAAACTGCCTTAGTAAACAGGCCGCTGTATTAATTGATATGTAAATGTGACGTTTCTCGAGATAAGGGCATCTGTTACATGGATTCATTAAAATAATAAATTGAGAAATAAATAATCTGGACATATATCTTTCTCTTAGTCAGGGCATGCTCTCTGGAGTACCTGTCAGAGCCACAGTGCAGAAACTGTGGCAGCTGGAACCACTGTCAACAGAATGCCCTCAAACTTAATGCTAATTGTAGCACTGCCTTTACCCTTCCATGAGCAGAATATATACTGGACTTTTCCCAACGCACCTTATCCTTGCTTCCACATTAATTTCACTGCAAAATCCTTCTAGCTCGAATGTGCAGCCACTGTGCCACATTCCTCTTTCTCATCTTAAATCTTGAGATGCCATCTCACCCTTTCACTCTCCACTTCCACACATTATTGCAGCAGCAGAAGAAGATTACAAAAAGAGCCAAGTGGTTTGAGCAACTGTGGATTTGCCTGTTTGCCACAGCCTGTTTGCTCTAATCCAGGGGGTACGAGGGCAGGGCTATGGCACTTTGTCCTTAACTTGGATATGAAAAAACATAAGGATCTTTTATCCTCTATTTTCAGTCATTGCATAACAGGAGTACACTTCAAGTGCAGTTGGTGTAGGCAGGGGCAAGCATCCAATGGCCCAGATCATTTGCTAGTATGGGATAAGACAATGACAATCTTTGACCGAAACATTCCTTTCCTGGAGGGTCATAACAAGGGTGCACAACAAGGGCTGATCCATTTCAGGATTATGTCTGTGCTTAATTATTTAACTGGCTCAGTCATATCATGAGCTGACATTTGTATAAGCACCAGCTACAGCTGCAGGCTGCAAGACAGTGTATCCTAAAGATTTTACTGTGCGAACCAACCTAGTTTATAGAGCTGTCTGAAAACTGATAATTTTATAAGATAATTGGTTGGAACAAAAGCCAGGACAGGAATCAGATTACATGCTTGGTATTGGATCTTTTAAAAAATAATTTATTTAAAATTTTGGTCGGAACAAACTTTCACACAGACCACAAGTGGTCGCTGAAGTGAATAAAGAAATTAACTGTAAGAATCAAAACAATGGAAAACACAAATGCTAGAGAAACTCCACTTTTAAGTACACTCAGCTTGAAAATCTTGTAAGTACTGTTTCTCTGTAAATGTCCAGTGTTAATTCTGCTCTAACAGTCATACACGGATTATGAGACAACTGGCCCCTGGGCACAGACACCTAATGGCCCCCCTGGGCAGCGGCCGCGAGCAACGCAAACATTTGCAATAACTCGCTTTCAGACACCAAACGTATTCACCAAGGTTACGGTTACACTAGTCACTTCATGCGATTTCTGGAATTTCGAACAAACAATCTGAAAATATTGAAATATTAACATGAAACACTTAAAATGGCATCCGATGTTCCTGAGATAACATTGTACTTCTTTTAATTAGATAGTGTAGCCTACCCACACAAGGCGTGCACTGATGAGGAGGCAGCAGCCGAGTCCTATTAATGCGAGTAGCCTGCTGCACTTCCGCCTGGCAGTATCGATTAGAAGTCGCATTTAAAAGTGACTAGCTAGTGTAACCGTAACCGAAGTTACTACAACAAGCCATTAGGACCTCATTGTCATATGCTCAAAGGAATAAGTTAATCTGCATCATAACATAATTTGCAGTGCATGCACTATACAGATAAGGCCAAAAAAAAACACCTCTCTCAATGGCGGTAGGCTAATCCAGAATTCATAGAATGCAGTGATGGACAGAAATCGAAAAATGGCCCAGCATTTACGACAATTCACAGGCACAATTTTTAAATGCAACAGCAACCATCATTGAATAAAGTCGGTTGCAAATATTAAACATGTAATTTTCTTATTTCCCACACACTACAAAAACATAAATCAACTAGCCTAATGATAAAAAAAAATTTTTTTTAGTGTGAAACACAATTGCACCAAAGATGAAGAAAGCACTACACAGTCACAGTTAATAACAATAAAACAGTGTTTTATCTTAATGTAGGCTAGAAAACTATGTTGGGGTTTGCATTTCTCTGCAATCCTGGCAATCTCCTCTCCAAATCCAGATTAATTAGGCCATACACTCCAAATGGTATGCCATGAGATATTCTTCTTTGAGATAGCCTACTTAAACTTCAATGTGGAAAAAAAGTCTTTACACTTGTGTGCAAGACAGGGTCAACGAAAATGAGTAAGTGAAGCTAATTTTGTGGTATGAGTGAATAATTACAACTGCTGACAATGTGAAGAATTTAACCTAATTACCCTAAATTGTGATCTGTATTTGCCATGAAAGAAATTTTTGGACCGTAAGCCGACTGATGTGAATGAAACAAAACAATGCCAGTGTGTTGGACTTTGGGTGACACAAGTAAGCTATTCGTGATCATTGACCTCCTCTGTTGCTGCCACCATCTCCACTCTCCCCTCCTGCTTCAGAAACATTACCAAAAGCGTTTTAGTTTGTCTCACTCTGCTATAAAGTTTTTTTCATCGTTCCCCCTCTCCATCCTGCTGAATATTTGGTTTCTTCCTTTGAAAAAACCTGGCAATATTCACAATCCTTTCCTTCCTTCTTTTTCACATTGTCTCTATAATAAATAGTAATAAAAATGAATCAGGATTTGTGTGGGTTAGACATCCAGTGAAAGTGCAAATATCTAGCCTATGGTGTTGACAGCTTGATTTTTTCATAAAACGAAACAATCAAATCAATAAAGATAAACATTTGACTGTGCATCTGGGGTGCTGTCTATCACTTCATTAATTTTGTTTAAAAACATAAAGATTTAGTAGCCATTAGTGATTAAATCTATAAACTTCACCCCTAGTGGTTGAGACGTAGGCTATCCGTCTCAATTACAGTATTCATGTTCGTCTGAAATGATAAACTACAGCTTTAAGAAAACCCGTAAATTTTGATGCAGTATTGTTTGAAAGGGTAGCCTCTTGCGAAAACCTCAGCTTCTCCAGTTACACTGCAGTGCAATAAAATAGGATCTAGTAGGATCTAACACTTGAAGTAATTGTCTTACTGTTGCCTGATTCACCACATATCCCGCTTGTATGCATTTAAGGTGTATAATTATTATGTATAATTAATTAGGTGTATAATTATTATGTATAATTAATTAGGTGTATAATTATGTATAATTTGTATCCATGTAGTTCCCAGTATTGTCCCAGTTGATCCTCAATAAACAATGCGACTTCTAGGAGATCGGATTTATATACTTGCCTGTACAGTCTTTGTGATTTGAGAATTTGCCTTAACATGCTTAGACTAACAACAACACCATCTATTAGACTTAAAGAAAGCAAAATCTCCCAGTGCCTTAAACCAAGAAGGAAGTAATACTTCCTATGAATTCTGCTAAAGCTTCCATTTTTCAGAATAGCCAACAGTAGACTAGCTACCCTATAGCTATACCAAAACAGAGAATATCAAAATGAGAACAGTTTACCCTGACATAGGTTGGCATAGTTTATTTTGTTATAACGAGAAATCTTTAATGTAAAAACGACATAACGAATTGTGTCGAAATAACAAAATCTTATCGAGATCTAAGCAATACGCTTCCGTACCTTTGCAAGCATAGTTTATTTGCAGAATTATTACAAGCCCATTTACAACAATGAATATTGTGCTGTGATTCAAAAATACAAGTTTACAGCTGAATCTGCACGCACAGGATTCACAGGAGAATATTAATTGTCGTAAATGGGCTTGTAATCATTTTGCAAATAAATTATGTTTGTGACTGTTGCTACATGAATTTGCACATGACGGTCGACCTACAACCTTGTGAGATTAAATTAAGTGTGCGAATCGTTTTTGCAACCACACATCTCAATTTACAAGTGTGCGAATCGGTTTTGCAACCACAAATCTCAATATACAAGTTTGCTAATCGTTTTTGAGACCATAAAATTCTGTTTACAAGTTCACGTATTTGTGACATCGATATAACGCCATATAGCTGAACCACCAATCATTGCGCTCCTGTGCATTGCAATCGTTGCTAATCACCACAAATTCCGTAAAGCTTCTGTTTAGAAATCATTACTTTCTAATTTTTTCATTTCTATGAGAATTGTAGCCTAACTAAAACGAAAAGTTGTAGCCTATCTGAAGGCTAGCATAAAATTAAATACAAATGGTTAAACTGCACACAACTACACATTTTACTTTTATCTGATAGTATGCTTACATTTAGTTCATCCTCACATTTAGTTAACAGTTTGCATTTAATACTGGCTTGTCTGAGTGTATGGTATACCTTAGTAAATTGTGTTGGATTCAGTTTACCCTACCACAGTTTGCTGATTCTTTTGGGCACACATGTTTGTTGTGGGGGAAGGGGCATTTTGGGGTGCTGATGCCCAGGGGCACTATAGAGTCTTAATCCGGCGCTGATGCTGAGTAAAGCATTGTACCATTGGAATTCAAGACTGTCTCATGTTAACAAGTTGTCAGGCTCACTCGAGTTAAGATTTTCCCTTTTAAACTGCACAGTGTTGCCAGTTTTTGTATTTTTTACTTGCATTTACACTAAAAAATGAACTATCTATGAACATTCTCCTCACGTCTCTGTGTGCTGTGTCAGTGTTTTCATTATGCATCTCAATTCTCTTTGTGTGCAGACAGGAAATGAGAAGCGTCAAATGGGGTGAAAGGGTCTGTACTCCAATGAGTTCAATTCGTCTTTTTTCCCAGGACATGGACGTGTCCCTTCCTTACCCAAACTGCGCTGTAGCTACAGAATGTACAGTTCATCTGAAGGAACCCGTCAGAAAAAAGTAGGCTATGGTGGAATTAAATTGGAGACACTCAGAAGAAGAAGATTCACATAAGCGCATAACTTGAAGGGTTTTTTCTCCTGACTTATTTTTCCATAGAGTTCAATAGAAAAATTTGGCAGGAGAAACAACCCTTAAAGTGATCCATCCATATCTACTGCATATCTGGCACCAAAGTGATGGTTTGAGGCTCGTTTGATACCTCAGACCCTTGATGACTTTTTACCAACCATTTTACCAACCATACATTTTACCATTCCATACTGTTCCAGCATAATTTACAGCTAAATCTAATCCCACCCCCCAATTCCCATATAAATCCATTCAAATGCAGAGACGTTATAGTATCGCTTGTAAGAGTACCAGAAAATAAGATATCAAGAGTGTAGTATGTGGTTTTGTTAAAAATAATAATTTTTTGATGTGGGATTTTTTTTGACATTAAGCTAATTCACCAAACGGTGATAACTTGAAGGGTTTCTTCTCCTGACTTATTTTTCCATAGAGTTCAATAGGAAAATCTGTCAGGAGAAACAACCCTTAAAGTGATCCTTCCATATCTACTGTATTTCTGGCAGCAGAGTGATGGTTAAAGGCTTGTTTAATACATAAGACCCTTGATGACTTAGAGCCACTTAGCCAACCATGTGTTCTATACTGTTCCAGTGTAAGTTACAGCTAAATCTTGTCTCATCCCCCAATTCCCATAGAGATCCATTCAAATGCAGTGCTGTTATAGTATCGCTTGTAAGAGTACCAGAAAATAAGATATCAAGAGCATTTTGATGTTGTTGGGTCACAGACATCATAAAGTCATGGCATGCAAAGGATATGCAACCAAATATAAAAAATATGTATTTTCTACCAAGTATTAAATACATTTAATTTAGCGTGTTCAATACTTTTTTCCTGTGTCATTTCACTTTATTGCACATAACTTTTTTAAAGAATTGGAACATTACAATTTCTTTAGCTGTGTAGTTTTAGTGAGTTAATACCAATGTCTGGTCAAAATCTCATGTGAATAGCTACATTGGAAATATGTTTGATAATAACATTGTTGACGTGTCCAATACTTATTTCCCCCATTGTATATCGAATTGACATCAAATATAACAGTATGTTATACTTTAAAACTTTTTTGATATAATAAGTAGGCCTAGCCTATGGGTAGCTATTATTAATTATCAGTCTATTATCCATTTTTTTGCGTAGATCAATTATTTATTTATTTTTCATAATCACATAATTAGGGTCTTATTTAAATTCCCCATTATTTTAACTCAGAAACAAATCGTTTAATTTAATTTCAAATTGTTCACCTAGAGTCTGTCATGTATTTACGTCCATGCAAACCACACTGATTTGAAAGCTCCAGAAAGATTGTTTATTCTTTAAAGCTACAAAGTCGTCTCATCTCATTTGTCTCTCACACAAAGCCTCAAATTCCCCCTCCCAAAAATGTGTTTGATTCACGTGATTCTACCTCTCTTGCCAAAAGTAAAACAATGACAACGCATGGTCGAAGCTATGTTGCTACTATTGGCATCTAAAATAAAATCATGATGAGCCTACTACACATATGCTGAAGCATACATTCTTATGATTGCATTTGCACGCACCTGCTATATAGGTGTGTGCGGTTCTAACAGCGCGTTTTGAATTGTTGCAGGTTTTGGATCTTGACGCTGTTCGATGGTTATGCCACGGCGTGGAGCCTTCACACACAGTACAAAAGTGAATGACTTCAGCAGTGGCTGACCAACTGCTTTTCGCAGATTCAGTTTTATCTCGCTCTCTCCCTCTCAATATATTTGATGTAGGCTACTATCTGTACCATTTTTAATTCAGTAACACTGATTCTAATGCAATCAGTGCAGCAGACAGATCCAGGTCAGTAAAGCAGGACAACTATACCTATGTAGAAATTAATTTACTCCGCGTTCTTTCCCTGTTGCTGCGCTAAGCATTTTCAACTACAGCTACAAGAAGGGCGAGTGAAAACGGAGGCTTTTCAAGGGAAGACTACGTCTACATTCGTTCAATCCTACATTATTTTCAAGAGAAAAAAAAATAATGGAAAAGGCTTCTGCGTGTACGCGGTCCGGCTGCAGACCAGACCTCTGCACCCCTCAATGGATTTAAGAAAATGATTATTTGTTCATCACCTCTAACAGTTTGGATGTGGCGTGTGCGTTTGATGTTTTCAGGGAATTAAGTAGCCAAATAAAAAGCATTAGGCTTCTTTACAAAACACCGCGCATATACCGCTAGCTATATTAGGCTACTGCGTTTTTTTCTTCCAGCACGTACTTAAAAGCAGAGAAAAGGACAAAGCAGTGGACTGCATTCATTCTTTCTCTCCTGCATGTAGTTTTTTCCCCTGAGATACTTTAAAAACTCCGAAATACATAACAAATAGGCTACACTTAAACATCTACAAACAGACCAGGTGGAGGCAGGGAACCAAAGCAGGAAACGTAATTCTCATGTGGAAAAAACAGGTAAGATGAACTGGTACCAATATGTGCTGTAACTAAGTTAGATTGCAACTGTGTAGAGGCTGTTACCGTGTCTTTCGTCAATCTGATACAAATAAGATTCTGGGGTTGAATTTAAATGTTATTGACAGGGTCTTATTTTATATTGGTCAGTCATTTTATTCATGATTTAATAAATGGAACCGGGCAACTAGGCTAGTTAATGCATTAGAGAGATATTTACCCCCTTTAAACCATGCAACTGTCCTATTCTGTATATTGATATGAATGGCTGCTCAGAGTTGTTTTTTTTGTATTGTTAGAGGAACCCTCTCCCTTGTTCGCTTTCCAGTTTCGCAGTCTAGATTTGTCAACACATTTGCATGTAATCGGCTGTCGACGAAATTTGTGATTTTTCCTTCAACCACTTGTTTTAGCCTGCCTGTAGACTCATGAATCAGTCCCGCTGGTAGCCTACCCAGCGCAGGTTTCTATAAACCTATTTTACTGACACGCAGTGAATCAATCACAGTTTGACGCGTTATGACTATCCTGGTTGTTAATTAACCCATTGAATCCCGGCTGATTACAAGTGACTAGCAGCGCAGTCTCCCTCGACCAACTGCCGAAATAAACCAAGGGATGTTATTCGAATGTGTTTTTAGAAATTAAGTGGCAGGCTATATTAAAATGTGTTAAAACAGTATAGTTATTTCAACAATTAATTGTCCCATGGCTTTATTATAACTGCGTTAATAACGTCGTGAAATGTGCAGAAATGTTCATATTCCTCAAGTTGTTTGTTTGCAGTCCTCTAATGCTATTGGTTTGGTTTATTGTTCTGTGTCATTGCTTTTCCAGAAATTATCACAATGGGATAAACAGAAAAAGGAGCATTACTGTTTATGCAAATGATTACACTAAGGTTAAGCGAGATGGATAGAATCATGAATTGGGATGATGAGATTTGATATGCTCAAGCCAGGGCTGCTGGTATTGAAGGTTAATTGTCATTAGCCATCTCCCACACTGGGAGAAGGAGACTGACAGGCAGTAGATGTGATGAAGCTCCGTTTTTCTCTGAGTGTACAGCAATTGGTGTGTCTTTCCACTGGCGCCCCAGTGTGGCCAGCATCACCTTCACACAACACTCCTTTCTGCTACCTGCACAGGTTCTGAAGACTACTGGCCTCAGGCTTAAGTGGGGACACTGGGACACTTAAGATTTCCCGTGCTCGGGATTTAATCGGTGTGTCACTTGACCCACCGAGACTGTACCCTCTCACCTCTAACCCACACGCTCTGCATCATGGACCGCCTTGGGTGGTACAATTTCTCCCGAGCCAGTGATCTGTTTGGGGCTGGGATTCTGGTGGCCTGTTTGAGGTTCTGTTACACCTTTTGCATACTAGTGCAATTCACAAATGGAAACCTATTGAGTCTTTTTCTGGGAGAAGACCCATTGAAACGGTTTAGAAGTGAGACCATTAAAATGTGTACGTTCAATGTTGGACATTCAGTGTGTGAGTTGACATTTTTGTAATATGCATGTGCCTTGAAATGCTGCATTTCTAAAAAATTATATGTGTAGACGTAGATGCAAAATAATACTCTTGATTTTTCCTGAAGCATTCATAGCACACCATATGAAGTTCATGCCATACAGAAATCCCTACTGCTCAGCCAGTGTTTGACCCTAGCATGCCTTTACAACTGACAGCAGATCATTTGGCTTTGCTTTGGACCCTTTGAAATACAGTGGTGCCTGACTGGCTTTGTTCAGGGTCCCATTGATCTTGCAAATCAAGCTAAATGTATTCGGTCTTATGACAGCCCTTAGAATTGTCTTTGTTTCTTCATTCTGAAGAAACTGAGTGAGGTTGTGATTTTGCCATTAGTCTTACAGGGTCCTAAAATAGAAATACATTTTGAACTATTGCTCGTTTGACTGAGCTAGGCTTATTCACAGTGTGGTCAAACCTTCTTGTTTTCTGCGCATTCAGAAGCAAAGCACAGGGCTTCAAAGCCAAATGGCTGGAGTCATTGCTACACCGTTCACCAGATATGGATGTAAAAACCCTAAAATTAAAGCTGTAAGTCTGCATTTTAGTTGCTGTTCCATTTAAAATCCAACATGCTGGACTACAGAGCCAAAACAATACAAATTGTGTCACTGTCCAAATACTTATGAATAGGGATGCACCGAAATGAAAATTCTTGGCCGAAACCAAAAACCAAAAATGAGAAACCAAGGCCGAAAACCGAAAACCGAAACACCGAAAGAAATGATTGTCAATTATTAGAACCATTGCATTTATGGCTATGACTGTGTACTAACCTCACTAAAATCAAAGCATTGCAATTCAAGAATAAATCAATTACAAAAGTATGAAAATATTTATTTAGCACTGACATTACAGCAATGCACAATATAAATTAAAATTCAAAACAAAATGTTTAACTTGACCCCGCTCATGTGTACATTAAATAATAATGTACAGGCCTATAACTGACTGGCCTGCTGAAAGAATGTAAAATTAAATATGTTCTCTCATAAAAACACAAAGTGCATTTAAGTCACCCGACGTGGAGAAACTCTTTGCAGATGCACCCCCTCTTGAAATTTCAGCACTGCATTTTTTGCAAATCGCTATCCGTGGGTCTTTCTCCGAGATATTGAAATAACTCCACTAGGGCTGGGATAAATGATTATTTTGGTAATCGACTAATCTAACGATTATTTTTTCGATTAGTCATTTGTTCCGGTCATGCCTTGAATCTCTGCTTTCTGTAGGCACTGCTCCTCTTTCGGCCTCTAGTGCATGTTTTAACTCACCCACTGAAGTCTGTACCTCTGGAAATGTCACCCTGTTGTCCAATCTCTGCCTTCAAGATACTTCTCATGCCAATTTAAAATAATGACATGAAACATTAAAAATGTATTAAATATCTAAGGTATAGCTAGAGTATTCCTTCAATAATTCACTTAATTGGTTATCTTATCTACAATCTACATTCTACATCCATCCATGAATTATGTTTTTAACTTTTAACCATGAAATGCAATATAAATTAGCCCTTTTTACTATTTTAGTAAGGAGTCTAATTCATATGATCTTTAGAAACTATAGCTTCCCCACTTGCTCCAGCACGCATGCGCACAGCGCGCAAACTGGCTATTCTCCGTCTGTAGGCTACACTCGCGGCTCACATTCTCTACGCTACGACGTTTCTAAAGATCATATTACAGAGGCATGTGAAACACCACAACAAGCCCTCGCTCAATGTAAGCACAACTAGCGATTCATTAAGACAGATTGATGAAAACAACCGTTTCGCGGCAGAAAATAGATTTTTTAGAAGCTGCATTGCCCAGCCCAGCTCAGTGCCCCGTCCGCAGCCGTTACATGGATATACTTGGCTCGCGCTGGATTTTACATTTCACTTTAGATTGTGTGGGAATACTTCACCCAAGACGAGCCCAAGGAGATGGTGCGATGCAAACTGTACAAAAACGAGTGAGCATTGTGTAGCATCAGTTAGCATTGTGTACTTTTGAACTTGTCACATTAGAACCGACGTCATCGACGCATAAATTTCGCGTCGACGAATTTGCATAATCGATGACGTCGACAACGTCGACGAATCGTCCCAGCCCTAAACTCCACACCGCCGACATGCTGGCTCTTATCCAGATAACCGTGTGCTGGCTGCGCTTTTTGTTTGCGTCATTACAATTCTGTTTCGGCCGTGTTGTTTCGGTGATTTAGGTCTTTCGGCCGAATTTTCGGTGCATCCCTACTTATGAACCTGACTATACCTCAAGAGATGTGATTGTCAGATTTGGATGGCATAAACACGGGATGAAAACTTTAGCTTCTATCCCATAAGTGGCCCTGTAGGAGCCGAAGCCTGCATAAAATAACCAGCATTGTATTCTGTTTAATTCTGTTTTTAATTTCATTTATTTATTTAGTTCCTTCCTCAAAGTGAGAATGAATGCAAATCTCACTGCAGGGAGTCTGTCGTCTGCAGACTTTTTAGGAAAAAAAAAGATGAGGGATAATTTCAGATATTCTCCCTGAAGCATCCACAGAATATTCAGACTTCTAATTATCTGAAATGCACATCCCTTCTTATGGACATCTGGCAAGTGCTGACTTTTGGCTGCAAGCTGTGTGAAATGGTACGAGCTGATGTTGACAGTCCAAATTCTTCATCATGCAAACTTACCAGACACTAATTTTAAAAGATAAATTCTATACTATACAGAATTTATATATTTTACTTTTGGGAGACGGGTGACAGGGAGACATTTGGAAATATTGGGGGTAACATGTCTCCCTTTCTCCCTCGAAACCTACACGTATGCCTACATACCATTCCAGATATCACCTGTTTTTATTTATTGTATTTACCCTTTATTTTACCAGGAAAGTCCCCTTGAGTCTAATATCTTTTGTACAACGGTGTCCTGGCCAAGCGACAACAAGCAATACAAGTAGAACAATACAAGACAACTTTCAAACAACACAGCACAGTTTTACCTGCTGTCACATTACTGTCAAATACATATGCACTTATCTCTCATTTTTTAAATGTACTTTAGTTTACCTTCAGCGACTCAATAGAGCTGATTAAACAGGAAACGTGGGCTGTACTACAGGCTAATGGGCTGATTATTAATGAATGACAAACTAAACCCGTACAGGAAGCAGCTGCCAGATAAACGTGCTGAGAGCGTGCTGTTTGAGCTGTTTGCTCTGACAGGTTGAGCTGGCGATGGGCCTGGACAAGGGCACAGCAGTCCCCCAGTGTGCTGAAAGTTACCCTCTACTCTACTGTGTGTTCTGAGGAATATGTAGCTTAAGAAATGTAGTTTTATGTATGTAGCTTAGAAATATGACATACACTTCATAATATATCTGTTATCGCCTATTGTAATCCAATCATTATTTAACATTTTTAGTAGAATATATTTCACAAATAATTACATGCACATTGAACAGCTCAGTATAATAGCCGACTGGATAACTGAATACGCCATTTTATTGCAGAAGGACTAAATGGTCCTGCTTAAGCCCAACTGATTTTATTCAGCTCTGTCATATGCACACTGTTTCTGAGTGTGATGAAACCATAGTCCCAGCAATTGTCAGGAGTCTACTGTTATTTTACTCTGAATCTGTAAAATGGGGATATTGAACATGTGATATCATTTGTTTAGCTAAGACAAAGGTAAGGAGTATAAACGAACACATAAAATCTTTTTTTTAAATGTCAAAATCTCAAGTATAAGTGACATATATTTTCATAGAGTAGAAAAATAAGGAAAATGTCTCATCATAATATTATCTCAGAGATCCACGTTCAGAACATTTTCCAGTCCTAAATATACACATATGGGAACAAATAGTACTTGAGCCCCATTTCAAAGCCATTCTTGGAGCCAGCCTTCAATGATGGCCCTTATATTTTTGGGTAATTTAAATTAATGGGATGATAGTTTCTCTTTTCGTTCCACCAAATTACTGTGTGACATTCCCAAAGTTTCCCTTTAGTGTCTGTGTACTGTAATGAGATATTGTCTTTGTGCAGACATTTAACCCGTTTATTGCCAGAACTGTCCAAGGACAGTTTCAGCTCACTAAACATAAATGAGCTATTACTGATGTTATTTCTGGACTTAAACACGGAGCACTAGCGACATTGACGCATACACATGTATAGAGATAAACTGGGATGTATGTAGACAACTCTTGAGTATCCAGCATTCAAAAAATGTTACTTCTTCTTTAGTGTCACCTTAAAAACTGATGAGGTCTACATAGCAATAAATGACCTGTCTCACTGCGAGCAGTAAAAAAAACACTGCTGCCAAAACAAAAGATAGGTGATTGGAAATGCAGGACTGCATGGCCATGGGTGGGGACGCAATGGTCAAAACCAAGCTTTTTGCTCCGCTACAGTGACGGTGCCAGCCATTATCACGAGAGCACATAACAATACATGAGTTTTGTTTATTTAATTCATTATCATGAAGCGTTTCAACAAAGCCCACAGTATCACTGCAGCTTTTTCAAGGCTCCTGCAGTGTCTCTCCTTTAGATATCCTCTGCAAACACAGGCACCATTCTGAACTAAGGTGGAGAAGTTTTCTTTTTTCTCTATTTATTGTATGTAAATTTTATTAACTTTTTTTGTTTGTTTTTGCCTTTGTTCTGTGCCCCCCCAGAGAGGTTTCACCATGTTTTGCTTAAAGTATAATTGTAATTAAAAATTAAGTTAACATCCAAAGAAGGGGGTGGTGGCAGGAATATGTATTTAAATAAATGTTTTTACAAGGTGGAGGAGTACACAAGCCCCCTAGGAGATCAGTAGATTTACACCCAGTACCAGGCAGAGGACTCCATCACATATCCTCCCGGGCTGCCTTATTTCCACCTGCCAACCGCATAACTAATCTGTCCAATTGCTTTCACGCCGCACGCTTAATAACCCCATCAGGAGGGCAATTATGACAGATGCTTTGCCTTAAACCTCATGCCAGATCTGTGAATTATATACATATACATAAGTACATACAGTGCAGTCTGTAATTATGTAGACAGTCAACATTTTTGTTGGTTTGGTTCTACTCCAGCACATTGGATTTAACTACAGTTTGTGAAGAACACTTGTTGTTCTGGGACAAACACGTATGACGAATGAGATGAGTATTAACTGTACCAAAGTGATAATGAGATGAGTACTAACCTGTAGCAAAGTGATAATGAGATGAGTACTAACCTGTACCAAAGTGATAATGAGATGAGTACTAACCTGTACCAAAGTGATAATGAGATGAGAACTAACCTGTAGAAAAGTGATAATGAGATGAGGACTAACCTGTACCAAAGTGATAATGAGATGAGTACTAACCTGTACCAAAGTGATAATGAGATGAGTACTAACCTGTACCAAAGTGATAATGAGATGAGTACTAACCTGTACCAAAGTGATAATGAGATGAGTACTAACCTGTACCAAAGTGATAATGAGATGAGTACTAACCTGTACCAAAGTGATAATGAGATGAGTACTAACCTGTACCAAAGTGATAATGAGATGAGTACTAACCTGTACCAAAGTGATAATGAGATGAGTACTAACCTGTACCAAAGTGATAATGAGATGAGTACTAACCTGTACCAAAGTGATAATGAGATGAGTACTAACCTGTAGCAAAGTGATACTGAGATGAGTACTAACCTGTACAAAAGTGATAATGAGATGAGTACTAACCTGTACCAAAGTGATAATGAGATGAGTACTAACCTGTACCAAAGTGATAATGAGATGAGTACTAACCTGTACCAAAGTGATAATGAGATGAGAACTAACCTGTAGCAAAGTGATAATGAGATGAGTACTAACCTGTACCAAAGTGATAATGAGATGAGTACTAACCTGTACCAAAGTGATAATGAGATGAGTACTAACCTGTACCAAAGTGATAATGAGATGAGAACTAACCTGTAGCAAAGTCATGAAAAGCGGAAAGCATGGAGATAGATCAGAAGCATCACCAGGGAAGATATCCAGTGTCTAGTGATGTCTATGGGTCGGAGAATTAAGGCAGTCATTGACTGCAAAGGATTTGCAACCACGTACTAAACCACGTATATTAATTTGTCCAATTACTTTTGGACCCCTAAAATAGGGTAACTATGTATAAAAAGGCTGTAAATTTTACATGGATCACTGGATATGGATGTACCCTTAAAATTAAAGCTGACAGTCTGCACTTCACACATATTCAATGTTTAATTTAAAATCCAATGTGTTGGAATACAGAGCCAAATCAACAAAAATTGTATCACTGTCCAAATTCTTGCTGAATGCACTGCATATTATCCACTTTTCCTTATCTTTTTTCCTGCTTCATAATACCAAGAAGGATTCTATTGCAGCCGCAGTGGCTCTATAGGCAAAAGTGACCCAAAAAGATAAAACATTTACCATGGATGTCAACATGAAGTCAAAATGAAGTCAAAATGAAAATATAAAAACATGGTTCAGATTATGAACTTGAAAACTATTTTTTCTCTCTCTCCCCCACACATTTTCCTGGAACTGCGGAGGTCATGTGAGAGAAATGCACCTTTCGGGCTTGCATATCACTGAGTTTCAGAATAAATTGAAAAAAGAAAGCTCCACAAAAAAATTCTCATGAAGGCATTTAGAGTCAGTGCTGTGACATTGACCAAATGCTTTAATGTGTATTCGGCTTCTTGTTTTCTTTTACAACATAAATCTAACACAACTTGTTCTTTATATTATGCGATTTGGTGTGTATACAAGGCCTTTTTACATTAGAATTTTGTGCGAATCAACACTTATATCGCTCAAAGTAACGTTGATTCAAGAAGCCCAAAAACGGTTTTCCATAAATAGAAGCATTATATCGCACTGGTGTGACGTCATAATGGCCTGAGTTGATCCGCGTTTCCTTAATGGAGGCCTGTCACCTACGTCACAATTTGGCCAGACACGCCCACTTTTTACGCAAACCGCCTTACTGGAAGACCAAATGCTGGTGTTCCATAACGTTATGCAAACCAAACTAATAGGCTATCACATTTAATCGGGAGGTTGCTTAATTTCCCTTTATTGCCATCGTCGGAATTTGCTTTACGCAATGCTTACAGGTAGCTCAGCAATATACAAAATATACAGTGCACAACATAACGAAACAATTTCTCAGTTTGGCGGTGTACAGAGACCGCGGCACTGCATGTATGGAGGAAATTCGTGGATGTGGAGTTTGTGCGTTGGACTGCTTGGTGACACTGGACATCTCGGGACAGCGGGGGCCATTTTTAATCATGGCTGTATTGCACTTTCATTCACTTGATTGATGTAATGATTCTGTTGGATATCTTTGTTTGATATGTTTGTTTGTGTGTTGTGGGTCCCACTGTCTATGTCTTTTTTGTTGTTGCTGGGGCTACAACTGAAGTTCCCTGGCGGGAAATAAAAGTTATTATATTCTATTCTAATAATACCAACATAAACAAATATTATAAGGAGTATCGCGGGGGTATACGTACGAAGTAAGATTAATTACAGAGTAAACCCCGGAACCCTCCCAAATCTGGAACATGCATGGGCTGAAGTAGAAAGAGCTGTTCTGTGTTTTATTGAGTTATCCAGCTAGTACTAACTCAGTAATCCTGCTTTGTAGTATACCACCGTGGTAAGTAAAGTGCTTGTGCAGTTAATATGGGAGCAAAGTGATACAGTAGCCTACTTCAGCAATAAAACATTTTAGCTCGATGGATAGAATATAATAACTTTTTTTCCCGATAGGGAACTTCAGTTGTAGACACCATAAAAGGCAAATCAGTTCTACACATAAAGTACATTTACCGTTACTTTAATTATTACTTTCAAATACATTGTTATTTGGTGCTTACTATCGTAACGTTACATTTTATTTTCGCCCTCTTCTGGATTCTCTCATATTGCTCGAACCCTGCCTGGCCAGCACAGGTAGCTAATGTTTACAGTTTAACCAATCTATTTGTGAGACATCGTACAACGTAGCACCCCTAGCAATGTAATAATAGTTCAAATGAACACTGTTTTGATGTTCACAATATGCTTGACGTATCGCATTAGGTTAACATTAATGTTTCGCAGGCGTAGCAGTCGTTCACACAAATGATATAGCTACTAACGTTAGCTAAACCAAGCGATTAATTCACTTTTAACTTTCTAACATTAAGATAATGCACATAGATGTACATTAGGCCAGCTAGTTATGTATATATTAACTGGCTAACTTTATAATTTGTTCATAAAGCGTAATTTACCATTAATGATCCGAGCCTATGCTGTCTAAACCCTGCTCACTCCTCACTGCTTTCAACCACCAGTCTCTTCTTTCGGTCGTAAAATTGAGTTCGTTCACCCTGCCTGGTGGTTTAGCTACTATGGTGAGTACTCAGATTATCATGTAAAAGGACATTTTCGCCTTTTCTCAGTTTTATTCACACATCAGTACGCAGTGCAGAAGTTCGTCATTGTAGGACAGCAATCATAGTAGCGTTAGCATGAAACTCGTTTCATGGAGTAGCGAACACTACGAGTTCAGTGGTAACGTCAAGCGTCTCTGTTAGGGTTGGACCTCCAACATGGCGGCGCGTCCCTGTAATCATTGGTAACGACAGTTCTAGTTCTATGTGACAGGCCTCCATTCGCTAGATCGTTTTCCATCAACAATGTATCGATTTAAATCTCCAAGCGAATCAGGTGAACTCCCCCGTGCACTTTTAACAAGTAGGCTATACTAAAATACACATAATAAAAATTGTAATTGTAAAGGAGGTTGCAGTATCGTAATTTGCCTATGGTAGCTATAATTCTGCTAGAGGAAAAGTTCGGTATTATAGTCCAAATTGCATGCAATACGGTCAAAGCCTCGAGTAGAAGATCTGCTTTAAGTGTTTTACATTAATGCAAAACTGTAAAAATGAAAAGTTCCAAAACGTGCGCTTGTTCTTTGCGAGGAGAGGAATGTAAAGGCAGGCGATTTATGTCTGTAACATGCTCAGGAGTTATGGCAGGTTTAAACATTGCAAATTGAATGCATTGTTATAGCACCACCAATTGACCAATTCAGCGCTAAACCTACGCCCGCTACTCCTCGTAAACCTCGACCACTGTGCCAAGTATCATTACGTTTGAAGAGCTTAAAATCCCAGAAATTAGCAAAACATCAGAAAGCAGCAACATATTTTAAAATCATAATTAATGCATGGCTTTCTTGGTTTATACAATAAGAAGGCACTCAATTGCTTAATCGAGACGGCAAACATTCAATCACATTTGGTGCAGATAGTAGGCTAGTCGGGAAATTGATCTTCCATCGGTGCCACTCCTCATAGCCTACTGCGTGGCAGGGAGAAAGCACTCAGAAATCTGATATCAGTAAATTACTTTTACATTACCTAGATTAACATAACGTTACCTAAACACATGCGTAGTACAGTTAGTACAGGTTAATGCACATATGCATAATTTAATAGGCACGATCGTTCAGTAGCATATAAGATCTGTGGTGAACAGGTGAGATCTGGTCTTACCTTGATCATCATTGATTCGGTGAGGCAGTTTTAACCTTATTGGCTATGAAAAACACCAGGCGGAGCTCATTAGACTGTTAGCAAAACGCATTGTAGTAGCACAAAAGTGGCGTTTTTATAAAGACAAATACGGTACAACAAGGGTACAACGCGTCCAGCTTTTGGCGAATTGTGACTAATTTGGCGTTCCGTAAGGAAAGTCGATAGTCCCGCGCTGCACTCGAGCTCTGTGGCGTGGGTTCTGAGCATGCGCGACATCCTTATATCGCTTCAACGTTTTTCCATCACCATCAGTCGAATCAGTCAACCGCTTAATCCACCTCTAGCGACCGTATTAATTTAGCGCGTTACATCTCATTCTACATCGATTTAACTCGTTTTCCACCAGCCTTCTTGCAGTCACTTTCTGATGCGCATCAATTTCTAGCGAATTAAGATTCAATGGAAAATGGAATGGAAAAAAGGCTTATTGACAAACAGGAGCAGAACTCGTATAAGAACACAAATAAGTGAAGTGAGTATATTATTGCTTTTTTTTGGAGGAAGGAATCGAGTTTGTCAAACAAATGAGAAATTCCAGCCATATCTGTTTGTATTAACATGTGCATGATAGGCATGGGTGATTACTGATACATAACATAAACATGCATTTTTGATATTGCATCATTAGTTATTGAGACAAAAAAATCCCCACTATTTTCTATGGCTATATGGATAGTAGACAATGCAGTGCAGAATAATGCATTTAAAAACGAGACAATAAAAACATTTTCTGATAATATCAAGGCCTATTCAAGTTAATCACATTTAAAACAGCATATTTATAACATCAGGCAAAAAGTATGATGGCCAACCTGGCTATGTTCTGTCATTTGCAGTAATATTTCATGGTGTGGAAGTGGACAGCTGCTGACTTGAAATTTAATGTCTCATAAGTTTTAGTGCATCTTGAGATTTGCATTAGCCACCTAACCTTCTCCTGCAGGCGGCTTCTCTGTGTGGTTTTCATCAGATATAAAGCAAGTAAAGAAAGCAAGAAAGATAGTTGCTTCCTGCTGGAGGGTGATTTGGGGTGAGAGAAATGATTGCTCGCTGTGCTTTTGAGACAAAATAAGTGAAATGCATATTTGAAATGGTAAGGCCATTATGTAGGCTCTAGACATTAAATATTAATTTATTTTTATAATTTTTTGCTTTCCAGAATTTTCACGAGGCTTTAAATTTCACAGACATTTTTACCAGTCAAAAACATGTGATTTTTGGCAAAGTCTGGTATTATTTATTATTCAAGTTAGCTTAGCCCGTTCACGCAGATGCTAAATTTGGTCAATTCTCACCTATTTAGGGGGTGTTCTCTATAAAGCTTTATAACTCAGTATAGGGGATAGATATCTATGGGTCCAAAAACCTACCCAAAGCCTGTCATAAAATTAATAAAATATATTTTGTCCATTATAAAGCATATACACATTTCATACTCACTCCAAGGAAAATTTTACATTCATCTAGCACATAGGCACAGTAAATTGAATTAGTATTTCCCATACGCTCAGTGACAAGTATAGCCCATGGAGATACTAATACACCATAGTGTATATTACGTATGATAAGATTACAATAAAATAATGGCAAAATAATAATGCTGGCAAATGTTCTAGCTTCAGGGCAAATCAAACATAAAACATTACTGAGCCACCATGGCCACTAGCGGGTTTTAATAAGTGTTATAGTGTGTCACAACCATTTTCATAAGCATGCAACTATTACCAGATTATAACAACTGGTTTTCATTATGTGGCATAATTGAGTTAATCTGTATCATAATGCTTCAGAGCCCTATAACAATTATTGGCTGGTCATAATGTTAGACTTGTGACAAGGGTGATGCTCGTTCTATAAATAATTAAAATGTTATGAATAGTAATATTTATTTATTTTACTTCAACCTTTTACAGCCAATTAACTTTTTTTTTCATGGAATATGTCAAATATGATATCAGTCCTGAGGTGTCAGAATGCACATTATAAGTTGTATGCTGATGAAGTTTGGATGTAGAGTTTATAAAGGCTTATTACAAGGGTTATGGAAATAAACAGTTGTTTATTGCAATGTTTATCAGCTTGGGGATGTACCACTGCAAGGTGATAAGACATTGCAATAGACATTGGGCCTCATTTATCATTCAGGCGTATGTTCAAATCGGATCGTAAAGTGAGCGTACGGCCATTTTTATGGAAATTTCCGGATTTATCAAAATTAACGTGGGTGTACGGTACGATGAAATCTCACGACAGCTCTCGACCTTGCGTACGCTTTTCTCAGTGGCGAGGCAGTGACATTGTATGCAATGAACAGAGAGAATATAGTTGTGCAGCCTATCATGAAAACAAATCACTTTTGTTCAGAGCACTGCGGAGTCAACTGGTGATAAATAAAAAGGTGCTTTATAGAAAAACATAGGTTATGTAAGTTTTAAATGGGTAGCTGATCATAAAAATGGCACGTCCAAGTCATTCCATTTATGAAAATATTAAAAGCCGTTAATGCATCTTGGCAATATTTTAAATGCACTTGACCGACGCATTGTGGCTGTAGACATAGCCTATGTTGTGTAGCCTAATTGTCAAAAATAGTATCTGAATAAGTTTATTTTAATCACTAGCCTATTATTTTAATTGCTATTGTGCAGCCTAAATGGAATGAAGCAGAAATCGGTTAAAATTATTACATCACTGCCTCTGTATAAGTATTTGGAGACAGCCATATGAAAATAATTAGGCTACGCGAGTCACGTTGTATGCAAAACGCAAAATTGTTTTCATATTTTTTCTATAAATCTGATCTAGTTTTATTAACCTAGAATACCTAACGAACGTCGCAACCGGCGTGATATAAATCTTGATGAATCAAGTCACAGTAGTCGCGTCTTCTATCACGTTACACGGCCACTTTATCAATGATAAAGACGAGGTCTCTTTTGCAGACGAGGTCCAGGATGCCAATTCCTGTAAGGTCTGGCTGAACTTTTTTTGTGAATGGTTATTTTCTTTTTACATTTTTATCTCCGATGTAGTTCACAATTCAGAAGAAGCATTTTAGCCCTGGTTATCCCCTGCCACATAGTGGCTTTTGAGCTAACGTTAGGCTGCTAATGCTCGCAATAAGCACATGTTTATTTTCTTGTTCATTCATAAGCATTTGAAGTTTACCCTCACAGAAAAATCATTTGCTTTCCTGTTGCCTATAATACAGGAGAAAACCACGTTGGCATGTATGTTTTAAAGGAGGTGGCGTTGCCAAATATAGATAATAAAATGGGCATGTGAGTATGGTAATTCATTATGATGTGAACGCGCTTCCTAATATACGATCAAGTCTGATTTACCATACATTTATGCTCAGATCAGTGATTTACACAAGGTTGATGAATCACACGTGAGAATTTCATCACATGGTGAGCTTGTAGGAAGGATGGGGTGCAAAGACAGGGCATTCAAAAAAACAAAACAGAGTTGTTGTCTCAAGGGTGTTGGTGGGATTAAGCAAAAGAATAACACATAGTTACTGTATGTGTTGAGCAAGAAAATAACACATTGTTAATTTCTTTTTAACTATACTCTAATGTGACTTCAGAAAAGCTTACAATCTCTGTCATCAGAATAATTGTGTTTTGTGTGATCAAAAGCTTTTTAGTCAGTGAACAGTGCACATTAATTAGATTAGAATGGGTGTTTTTCACAGAGTCAGTAGGCAATTGATTGTGTTTTCCTACGAAGCTTCAGTATGAAATTACCTGTCAAACTGATTTAATAACGGCAGACGAACCGTGGTGTAATTGGCACAGATACATGATTCAGCACAAACATGCTGGCCTGGGGGGGCATACTACGAAACAGGATTACAGAGTTAGCTGGATAACTGCACTGAGTCAATCCTGGAACAACTCTTTTTTAAGTCATGTTCCAGATTGGGAGGGTTCAGAGTTAGCTGGATGAGTGCAGTCATCCAGCTAATTCTGTAACCCTGCTGCACAGTATACCCCCCAGGGTTTTACCTACTGTATCTCTGTTTATCATGTAAACATATGTAAACAGTGTTAATCAGCTACACTGTACATGTGCTGTTTCTAAATGTTTATGTTGTGCTTTTTTAATAGCTGGTAAATTTATTTTGTTAATTCGTAATAGTAGTACTTATGCAGTTATACATTTGCTAGCAAACTTCCTTAGTGAGTAGAAGTGCCTCTTTGGGTTACAGTGGTCACACTCAGATCATTGGGGGATGCTCAGCCAGTCTGGAGTTAAAGGGCTTGCAGAGCCATTTTTACATCAAATGGTCTTGGACAGCCCCTCTTTCCACACCCTGGATATTCACATTATAGAATCTGTCATGTTGGGTTTCCGCCAGCGGTAATGCCTGGAAACATAAAAAATGGAAAGTTACCACAGAAGTGAAATGAAGCAAGTAAGGCCACCATGGTTCAGAAAGCGCATTTAAAGAGCTCCAGCAGTCCGATGGCCGCGGGCGAGTCCGGGCCGGCACTGCCACTGTCCTCCACCGATCCACAGGAAATCAGATTAACCTGTCTGGAATGTGGAGAGTGAGCGCCTGTCACGGGCTTGAGCTGCAAATTATTGTAATTGTGTTTTAGTTTTTTTTGTAAATTACTTCCTTGATTTGTGGGTGGTAGTTTCATGCTTTGGGTGGAGCATAAAACAACAACTATTATTTTTACATAAAACATTTTTTATTGTGGATTGTGGGTCTAAAGGCCTTTTCACACCAAGTAAGTTTTTTTCAAACAAAAAAAAACCACACATCAAGTTATTAAAACGGACATATTCATATCGATTTTCCTCTTGCACACAGAATCCAAAACCGTCACACGTTAATTGTTTCATCAGATCCAGTTTGATTTCTGCAGCATTCATGTCCGTTGAAAAGGCTTTTTGACCAATCAGATTTCTGGATGTATTCATGTGAATTTACATAGCAATCGGATGTAACGTAGATACATGCAGAAACTTTTGATACAAGGTAAACAAAGTTTGTCTGCTGCTTTTTAATGTATGGTGCTACCAGCCGAAGCAGTGCCTCAAACTCGCCAATGGACATCCTGAAATACGTTTTAAATGGTCATTGTAGACTACAATTTAAGTTCTGGATTGAACTTTGAGAACTCTTCATGATTTAGTTTCTGGAGGATGGGATGTATCCAGTGTCCCCGTTTTTTACTGGTTTTAGTGAAAATATATAAGAAACTTCGTCGTTGCTACTAGTTGAGTCCATAGCCTCTTATAGTTTCACAGGTCAGTTTGTTTTGGTTCTCTCTGTAGCGTAAAACATTTGAGTACGTAAAACCGCATGCATTTATTCTGGATTGTCATACTCTATATTCGCATCGGACTTAGTGTGAAAAGATTTTTAGTCTGGCCTGAAAACAAGGATGATGATTGGCTGTCAAAGGTATCCTGTGGCACTGGAGCTGGATCGTTGCCCTGTAACCAGATCCTCCTCTGCTCTTATGTGCCGAGCGCAATGGCAGCCACTGGTGGGATATGTGACCTTAATGCCCCCCCTTAGCTCTAATGTAGAAGTACGCTGCAGTGTACTGTGTGGCTGGCCTCGTTTGGCATAGAACAAATTGGTTTCATGTTGAGAAACAGGCTTAAATAAAACAGGGGGTTCATGCCTGTTCACTGTAACACCGGTAAGGATCCCAGCAATTTTCACATCAGGTGGGTATTTGCACTCCTTGACTGTTAATGCAGAGAGATGGAAACTGCTTACTCTGGTGAGGCAGAAATAATTTACACGTTGAATTCACAAAAAAAACAATTTTTGTCCCATTTTTATTTTTTATTTTTGTTGGAAAGAAGTGTAGTGTAAATCCTGTCTGAGTGACACTTGAAATGATGGGCTCAGTGTACCTGTGGATTAGCATCTGTAAAAACCAAAGACGTGTGAACAGATGGATTACTGTGTTTATAAAAATGAGTGATTGCTATAAACTGTAATTTTACAGTTTCAAGAAACAGAAGACCTAAAGAGAAACAGCTGTTTCACACAGGTATGGAAAAAATTGACAGAAATGTGTGCACGGCATGTAAAATAAAATTTTCCGTCAGTGCCAGTTTGCCTTAGGAAACCAGACAAGGGTGAATTGCTAAAAGCTTCATTGCTTTGGATTTCTGTTACACCCTTGGTTCCAATTTCAGGTCAGGTTCAGACTGCATGCAATACATTTTCTGAGTTCTACCTTTTCTGAAGAAGATCCCTTTTCTGAACATTGACTAATGATTCTTGAGAATCCCTTTATATATTAATATGTGTTTTATTCCAGGCATTACATTATGATTCACCTGGGGAAAGAAAGTGTTTGAAGTTGGTAGATGGGACGGGAGATGTTCATTGCTGCTCCCCAGGCTGTAGGATTTTCTGTTCATCTCTGACATTTAATAAATCCATCATGTTTTAAACCAGTCCTCTTTTTTTATTATCTCCAAACTTGGATTGCCCAATGGTATTCGTGAGCCCATCTAATTACTGAAACATCCACCTTAATGTCAAGCGAACATATTTTACACTGCATCTCTCTACATACTGTCAGACTGCATCGCTCTACATACCGTTGCACTGTATCTCTCTACATACCGTTACACTGCATCGCTCTACATACCGTTACACTGTATCTCTACATACCGTTACACTGTATCTCTCTACATACTGTTACACTGCATCTCTCTACATACCGTTATACTGCATCGCTCTACATACCGTTACACTGCATCGCTCTACATACCGTTACACTGCATCTCTCTACATACCGTCAGACTGCATCTCTCTACATACCGCCAGACTGCATCGCTCTACATACCGTTACACTGCATCTCTCTACATACCGTTACACTGCATCTCTCTACATACCGCCAGACTGCATCGCTCTACATACCGTTACACTGCATCTCTCTACATACCGTTACACTGCATCTCTCTACATACCGTTATACTGCATCGCTCTACATACCGTTACACTGCATCGCTCTACATACCGTTACACTGCATCTCTCTACATACCGTCAGACTGCATCTCTCTACATACCGCCAGACTGCATCGCTCTACATACCGTTACACTGCATCTCTCTACATACCGTTACACTGCATCTCTCTACATATCGTTACACTGCATCTCTCTACATACCGTTACACTGCATCTCTCCACATACCATTACACTGCATCTCTACATACCGCCAGACTGCGTCTCTCTACATACCGTTACGCTGCATCTCTCTACATACCGTTACACTGCATCTCTCTACAGACCGTCAGACTGCATCTCTCTACATACCGTTAGACGGCATCTCTCTACATACCATTACACTGCATCTCTACATACCGTTACACTGCATCGCTCTACATACCGTTACACTGCATCTCTCTACATACCGTTACACTGCATCTCTCTATAGACCGTTAGACTGCATCGCTCTACATACCGCCAGACTGCATCGCTCTACATACCGCCAGACTGCATCGCTCTACATACCGTTACACTGCATCTCTCTACATACCGTTACACTGCATCTCTACATACCGTTACACTGCATCTCTCTACAGACCGTCAGACTGCATCTCTCTACATACCGTTACACTGCATCGCTCTACATACCGTTACACTGCATCTCTCTACATACCGTTACACTGCATCTCTCTACAGACCGTCAGACTGCATCTCTCTACATACCGTTACACTGCATCTCTCCACATACCATTACACTGCATCTCTACATACCGCCAGACTGCGTCTCTCTACATACCGTTACGCTGCATCTCTCTACATACCGTTACACTGCATCTCTCTACATACCGTTACACTGCATCTCTCTACAGACCGTCAGACTGCATCTCTCTACATACCGTTAGACGGCATCTCTCTACATACCATTACACTGCATCTCTACATACCGTTACACTGCATCGCTCTACATACCGTTACACTGCATCTCTCTACATACCGTTACACTGCATCTCTCTATAGACCGTCAGACTGCATCGCTCTACATACCGCCAGACTGCATCGCTCTACATACCGCCAGACTGCATCGCTCTACATACCGTTACACTGCATCTCTCTACATACCATTACACTGCATCTCTACATACCGTTACACTGCATCTCTCTACAGACCGTTACACTGCATCTCTCTACATACCGTTACACTGCATCTCTCTACAGACCGTCAGACTGCATCTCTCTACATACCGTTAGACGGCATCTCTCTACATACCATTACACTGCATCTCTACATACCGTTACACTGCATCGCTCTACATACCGTTACACTGCATCTCTCTACATACCGTTACACTGCATCTCTCTACATACCGTTACACTGCATCTCTCTACAGACCGTCAGACTGCATCTCTCTACATACCGTTAGACGGCATCTCTACATACCGTTACACTGCATCGCTCTACATACCGTTACACTGCATCTCTCTACATACCGTTACACTGCATCTCTCTACATACCGTTAGACTGCATCGCTCTACATACCGCCAGACTGCATCGCTCTACATACCGCCAGACTGCATCGCTCTACATACCGTTACACTGCATCTCTCTACAGACCGTCAGACTGCATCTCTACATACCGTTACACTGCATCGCTCTACATACCGTTACACTGCATCTCTCTACATACCGTTACACTGCATCTCTCTACAGACCGTCAGACTGCATCTCTCTACATACCGTTACACTGCATCTCTCTAAATACCGTTAGACTGCATCGCTCTACATACTGTTACACTGCATCTCTCTACATACCGCCAGACTGCATCGCTCTACATACCGTTACACTGTATCTCTCTACATACCGTTACATTGCATCTCTGTACATACCGTTACACTGCATCTCTCTACAGACCGTCAGACTGCATCTCTCTACATACCGTTACACTGCATCTCTACATACCGTTACACTGCATCTCTCTACATACCGCCAGACTGCATCGCTCTACATACCGTTACACTGTATCTCTCTACATACCGTTACACTGCATCGCTCTACATACCGTTACACTGTATCTCTCTACATACTGTTACACTGCATCTCTCTACATACCGTTAGACTGCATCGCTCTACATACCGTCAGACTGCATTTCTCTACATATCGTTACACTGCATCTCTCTACATTCCGTTACACTGGATCTCTCTACATACCGCCAGACTGCATCTCTCTACATACCTTCAGACTTTCTCGCTCTACATACCGTCAGACTGCATCGCTCTACATACCGTTATACTGCATCCCTCTACATACCGTCAGACTGCATCGCTCTACATACGTTATACTGCATCCCTCTACATACCGTCAGACTGCATCGCTCTACATACCGCCAGACTGCATCTCTCTACAGACCGTCAGACTGCATCTCTCTACATACCGTTACACTGCATCTCTCTACATACCGTTATACTGCATCTCTCTACATACCGTTATACTGCATCCCTCTACATACCATCAGACAGGCTGGAGGATGTTGTCCAGTGAACACAGACAAACCCTTGGTAGACCCCCCCCTCACTCAGCTTGCAGATCTCGCCCAGCTTCCTGCACGCTCCACTTGAGCCGGGATTTGTGATATGCATCTGAGACCAATTACCGTGTGTACTTTTCTAATGCTGTTCTTACCAGTGCCCGAGACTCATCTTGTGATTTATTGGGAGAGGGAGAATGTGTCTCCAACTCTCTCTCTTTTTCTGCAACAAGCTCTCCCAGAGCAGCCTGCCACTCAGACAAAAACTTTCTTCTTCTGTCCGGTAAGGTGGGTGTGGCTGGGCCTGGGATGCCTTCCATCAGTTCAGTCAACCCTCAGTTCAGTCAACCCTCTAAAAGAGTAGGGCAGACATGATCATTCAAGCTATCTGGAGCTCCATTCTTCACTGTAGAATCAGGCTAGCTTTCTGAATTCAGATTCCATATGGTTTTATCATCCTTTTAGAACAGAGTAGAATATAACAGAAAATAATAAGCAGTAGACCAAAATAAGTTGAACTGTAGATGGATTTTTTGTTGTTGTGTGAGCCCAGAATGTTCCCATTACTGGCACTGACTAGCTCACAAGGGAGATTTGGATTGAGTCTTCAAGACAGCAGTGTGTAGCTATGTTGCTTTCTCTGACATCAACACTAAATACTGAGGACGAAAACACAGAAAGGGAGAAAGGAACACACCATCCTCACTGATCATAACAGCCAGGGCTATTAACTGTGTCTTTGTTTTATGAAATAATAAAGTTGTATTTTGTGCAGCGACATTATTTACACACAGGTTTTTCCCCACCGTCGTTTTATCTCCATCCCGGCTTATTGCCAAGTTTAGTCCTTGGTTTTTATTTGGCAGTTTAACGCAGGAGCATGGTTCATGCCCTGTTCTAATCTCAGAGGCTAACATAATGCCATGTACCATGTGCTTAACATTTATCACCCATTGTCATCTTTGACCATTTGAAACCACTATTAAGTTATGTTAAATTATTGATAGAGACAAGTTCCCATTTCTGGCTACACAAACCTAAATAAAATAAAACATCACTCCTTTTTAAACACAAAACATTATTTTTTATCCATGATTAACTTTATTTTTATTCATAGTTTAAACAGGCTATTTCAGAACTTGAAATAGCTCAACGTGAAACCTACTAAAAAATGTTTAATGCTTTTGTTTTTTTTATCAGATACCCAACAAGTAGCATTGGTGCAACACTGGGTATCAGTTTTGAGTTTTTTTCCCAACATGCATTATGCTAAAAATGGAGGCTGCATTTCAGTCCTATGGAACCTGAGCCGAGTTATTCTGTTCTTCAAACCATCAGCAATACAAACCCTAAGCTTGGAGTGAACGTACATCTGATTCTGCTCTGTGAAACAAACCTGTACTTTTTATCTTCATAAGGCATTGGGGGACTTAAATGCGTCAACTGTGAAGCACTTGCGGTCATTTCTCTGAGCAGTAACAGCTCACTTAGGGAATTGCTGAGTGAACTAAACTGACAGTTTTCTTTTAAAGGTGAAACACCTTCACCCGGCTACATAAAGACCCACATGGGAGGGGCATTCTGCAGAAACACACGTGGGCTCACCTGCATGAGTTTGCCTGCTTTCTTAGTGATGGCTCAGCAGGATAAGGGGTGATCCATTTGACAAAGGATGAGTGTATTGGTAAGAGAACAGAACAGCATGATGTGAAAAGCCCTCTACTTGTGACTACTCTGTACTGAGTTCTGAGTTAAAAGTTCCAAACTTAAGGTTCAGAAAATCCCAGCACATTGCTTTGCCCCTTGGTGAACCGACTCTTAAAAACACCATTCAGATTTTAGTAAGGAATGGAGCTCACAAGTCTGTGGAAATGGGAATTGTATTGGGAGATGAGTTTGCAATACTTGTGAGCACCTGGGGCTCTACTATTACACCCTATTTTTAATGTAAAGGTGATGAGCAGTAAAAACTCTGTTCTACCTGACCTTTTGGCGATATACCATACATATCTACATGCTCACTAAATGATCACAAGGCAGAATAATAGTCAATAGACAGAAACTTATACTTATACGTATACTTGAAGTAAAAAAGGATGTATCCCTATTTATTGCAATCAGATGTGCATAACCTGTGCATTACTTATTTTAGAAGCTGACTCAAGAACAGTGCCCAAACAAACCTGTGCTAAATATTGTTCCAAATCTTTTTAAAAAAAACCTGTGCGTGACTTTGGATAATCTTGCTTTACAGCTGTTTTTGAACCTAAAGGTAGCCTATAGCTTTGGGAGCGTTTCCGGTGGATCGCTAGCCTCTCCATGGCTATGGCCGAAACAATTACGTCTTCAATGTGCTGCATGGTTACGCAGCCAACTCGCCAGTTCTTCAATAAACTAATTTGGCCACATAACGTTATAAAGATTTTTTAAAGTACTAATTTGGCCACATAAAAAGCGCAGTATAAGCAAAATGCGATATTCTCGATGTTGCTTCATTTGGTATCCCCTAAAAAATTATATTGAATATTCGAATAATAGTCGATGTATCGCCCAGCCCTACCTTACAGCATGAATATCACAGGGACAAATGTAGGGAGTCAGCCTAACTGGTCCTGCATCTTAAAGGCCTGTTTAATCGAAACCACAGCTTGGTCCCTGAAGTGTTCACCTTACAGTCATCATTAAACATTACAGCTCATTGGAATTTCAAGTTAATTTGATTATTTCTGGTTTTCTCATGTGGCAAGGTATATGAATGCCAAAGAGGGTGTTGAGTTGGGCAATCCGTACCATTTTGTGCTATTTACCATTTACAGAAAATGAATGTCAAAAAAAGTGGCTATAGTTGATATATTTTGATAGATATATAAATATGTACCTGACCTATTTAATTTATATATAAGTAGGCAATCATTAAATTAGGGCAGAGATTAGCATTGCAAATCCATCACTCTCCCATGCTCCATGTGTTTTTCAATGGGCTCAAGTAGGAGCAGGAGGAAGAGGAAGATGAGGTTAGCAAACTCCTCCACTTTCATTACAAACTTAATTAGCCTAACGAGCAGAACGAGAGGCGGCATTAAGGGAGGCAGGGGTCTGTGGGTTGAGCAATTACATGGCCAGTCCTGGAAATGGCTTAATCTGCAAAAGTGGGTGGAGATTGGAATCTGCTTCCCGCTCCCGCTCGCTCTATCTCCTATTGATCACCGAGCAAAGGGAGCGGCAGGCTGTGATTACTCAGTCTCCCCCCAGACCTGACGTCCCTCAGCACCAGCCGCACACTGACACCTTCTTCCCCCTGGGGGGCGTGTCTGGGACTAGCCAGGGTCTGATGGCCAACTATACCCCCTGTCCCTCACCTCGCCTGCCTATCTGCCCTGGAGGAAGCATCACACTTGGATGCCCTGTGTGGCAGATACCAAGGTTCGATCGAAACCGTCCACATGTCAGCTTATCACAAATTACAGGCCTGCCACAGGTTGTTGTTTCCCCCCCTAAAACTGTTTATCGGGCAATGGTTCAGTTAAAGTTCTGGATTTGAAGTCCCCCATTGACAGTACTTCTCTTTGTAATTTGGAATAACTGCAACAAAACTGTCTGTCCGGATTTTCTATCACAAGATTTTGAATATGTGACCCACTGTGGTAAAACATTCACAACGTCAGAAAATGTGTTTCAGAGTTATTTCCAAGTTCATATCTTTAAAATGATATACTACAATCAGGAAAATAATGAGCAAGTTATGGCTTGTTGAATGTTGCTACTTCTTGAGTTCTGAGAAAAACTTCTGTTGAAGTTTTGGAACTTTTTTCTGAATCTTATACATTTTCAATGAAAACCAGCAATATTCATGCATAGGAGTGATTCATTGCTGAACAAGGTAAATATATAAACATGAATATTCATATTTAGATAAAATATTAATTAAATAAAACGATAAAAAATAAACTTCAAACTAAAACATTTCCTAGGGATAGATTTGCAATACTAAAAGTGAAATATGCAAGTAAGATTAAACGAGATAACATTATGTACAGAAATTAAATCATGGTTTTATTTGTTGGTTGGCTGCAATGAAAACAACAATAGACCGTCAATGTGTTTGCTTTGTTCACCGGTGACCGGCCTGTGAATTGAGCCAGGGAAGGTGGAACTCTGTACCTTCTTGCAATCGTCTCCAACCATCTGTCATGGATCTTGCCTTCCTTCTCTTATCTCCGCGTCCTCTTTATTCCTTTTTGTCGTTACCGGTAATCTATCGGATTTTCCTTGGTTCTGCGACGGGGTTTTGCTTTCGCCTCGTCATTAGTAGGTTCACCTGTGATTAATTTCTGTTGACTATTTATACTCCACTTCCTGCCTCTCTCGTTGCTTCCATGTTATTCAACATTCGAGCCGGTACAAGAGGTATAGGAGGTTAGCTAGACAAAGCTAGTTTAAAAAAGAAAGGTTAGGAAGTTTAGAAAGTAAGTTATCTTTTTTCGCTCTCAGTGCAGAGCAGAGGCTTTTCGTTTCTTTTGGGTTTCTTTTCTTATCTAGGAGTGTTCTTACCCTAAACGTTTGGGGTTCTGTTGAGCTCTCTGTATTATACTTTTTGTTTCGCTCCACTAACAGGAGTTAGATAAGCGTATAGCTTATTTCTTTGTTTTCGCTCGGAGATCGAGTTTCCTCGTTCTTATCGCGAGGTTATTTGTGTTTAACTTTTTGTTTCGCTCCACTAACAGGAGTTAGATAAGCGTATAGCTTATTTCTTTGTTTTCGCTCTGAGATCGAGTTTCCTCGTTCTTATCGCGAGGTTATTTGTGTTTTACTTTTGTTTCGCTCCACTAACAGGAGTTAGATAAGCGTATAGCTTATTTCTTTGTTTTCGCTCGGAGATCGAGTTCCTCGTGCTTATCGCGAGGTTATTTGTGTTTGGTTATTTTCCTTTATTCCACTACGGATTATTGTCCGTCGGTGGTGTTCTTTCGAACATTTTCAGTTTGCTCAGCTATCGCATCTGGACTTCCAATATTCCATCTGTGTCTCTGACACAGAGATCCCCCAACACCATCCACGTGTATTCACTGTATCAACCCTTTGAAATGTAATGCCAGGTACTGTATTCACTATTTAAACCACACACTCACTTCAGTTTTCAGAGATATTTTCAGCACAAGCAGCCTGTATGAGTTTGTCTCTCCCTTGCGCATTGTAAATAAACCTCATAATATATCTCAAATATTGCAATTATATAAAAAAACGGATTTTGATTTATCGGCCGATTTTCAGTGTATATTGGCTCCAATGCGCAGCTTCCACATTCCCTAGTGGTGGCGGGTCACATATGATTGGGCATTCTTCCAATGTGGTCCAAGCAGCAATTGAACCTCTGTTGTGAGGTTGTATGTCTTAGTGAGCGTCTGGGCCGTTGCATTCATACCTTTTCAGTCAGAACATTATTTCAATAGCCATTCAACTCCGAAACACAGTGATGCAGGTCCATTAGTTATTTTAAAGTTTTGTATGTGGAAAAGTTTATGCCCACAATAAACACATTTTAATCATGGAAAAACGTAAATTAAAACAAACTATACAAACACCTACATATTTTCAATTTGTTTAGTGTGAAGCAAGTTTACCTTTCCAGCAGATATATTAGAATTGGATTAATGTAAAACATTATAATAGATTGACATTTCATTATAATAGATTGACAGCCCCAGCTATGATTAACTCCCTCTGAAAACTGTGTGAGCAGGCCTGGAATTCACTGGAAAGCCAGAATTTATTTTGAGCATTCTTCCAGTATAGGGACATTTTAGGTAGGAGTCCAATAAGGCAATCAAACCTCTTTTGTGATGACACATGGTTCACTGTATGTTTGGGCACCTGCATTCATACTTCTGATGTGAAAATGATAGAGAATAACATGCCATGAGACCTGGTTTTTTGAAAACTTTCTGAACCCACTTTTCAAGAAGTCTGAATTCTGTGGAGCGTGAAAAGGCTGCCAGGTTGACATGGTCAGGTTTCTGACCCGTCTCTGCCCACACAGGTCCTTTCCATTGTTACAAGAGACATTGATCAGGTAACTGCAGAAATGGTGCCATCAGGGTGAAGCTACCATGGGTTTCTGATGTAACAAAGTCTCTTTTCATTAAAAACATTATTGCAAGAGCTATTCAACTCCTAAACGCAGGGATGCACGTCCAATAACTATACAATATTCATTCCCTTACTATACGTTATGTAGGCAGTATTCTTAAAGGGTCATTTCACTGAAAAACAACATTAACCTTATTTAACAGATTAAGGCTCAACTAATGAAGTCGAGGGGGAAAGCAATGCTGTGTCTGTTACTGTTCTGAGTAGGGACACATTGTAGATCAAGCTAGCTATCATTGCCATTTTATTATAATGTCAGAAAATTACACTGACATATTGTTTCCTAAAGATATTTTAGAAAATAAACCAAACAGGACTCGAGTGCTGTCCTTATGCGGAGTGGACAAAGGATCCACGGTATCATTCTCTGACATCTCATCTGCCTTATTAAATCCCCTGGTAAGGAACCATGTCAACTAACGTTACATTATTGTCCCTGACCGGATGAAAAGTAGACTAACATTAGCGAGCTGACCACAATCGAACGGTTTCACTTTGAGCATTCGATTACAGAAGCAATGTATTTTTTCTGGGCTAGTGCGTTAGCTGTTGTTAGCCACAGCTTCTTGGCATTAAAGAAAGGTGCAAATGTGGGGTTTTAAAGCGAAGCCACACATCAGCTTTTTGCCATTTTGAAAATTGCAATGTTTTTAATATATTACTAGATTTTGTTGGAGGTGGAGCTGAACGCACTGCCAATCCGGGACTGTTTAGGCATGATCAACTGTGCCCCGGTACCACTCATTACAGCAAATATTTCCATTTCAGTTGCCATTGCGGTAGTTACCATACATAGGTAATGCTAAGTGTTGCAGACTTCTGGCGAGGCTAGATAATATGTTTTCAAGATACCAAAAGTAGATAGGTTAAATGAAGGCTGTGTTTTCCTAAATTAATGACCGTATTTCCCCCGTTTTTCTAGAGACTGAAAGCTAATGGTGGTGGTATTTTTTCAGTAGAACTGTTACATTAGTGGCTAACTTGCCAGCGAGTAACATGACCTTTCTAGTCTTGAAGGACTGCAGGACTACCAGTAAAATGCCCAGCCCAGCCCCTCGGCCTCCGCTCCGATAACATTATTCAGTGGGCGTGGCAATCTGTGACTGGCGTTGTCTGACATCGCCCATAAACTGTAAGCGACTTGGCCATTGTAGTTCACATAAAAGACGGGTACCTGGTACATGCACAGTAGTTTTTGGTTGGCTGAGAGCTCATTTTAATCAGGAGGAGAGCTACTTTTCTACAAATCAAACATAATTTTTCGGTGGAATTACCCTTTAAGTTTCTCTCTCATGTTGGTGTGTGTTAATCAGTTATGTGCTTGTATGTTTTTGGAAATATCTGCTGTTGAAATATGTGGTGGGTTTATGTATAGGAGGACATTGAAGTGAAATCTGAAACTGGATCTAAATGAACTGATTTACATCCCCTGCTGATAGCATTCTTCAGCTATACAGAAATTTTAAAAAGGCAAAATAGAAAGAAGGTATGCCATGTTTCTGGCTTCCTGAACCCAATACTGCATGGATCTACCATGCACATTCAATTCCCGACGGTATTACCCAATCAGATGACTTTTGTCTTCGTTGATAGAGCTTGATAGATTTTGGGGTCCAGGAAGCCTCATTCTACCACCAATAACAGCATTAAATCAGTCTCAAGTTGGATTAGTATAAATGTCATCATGAACAAGAGGAAGCCAATGACGTTATTTCTTCACTGAACAGGTTATTAGGATTATTGATGTCTGTTTGATCTCTTCAACGGAAGCCTGGGGATTTTATGTCTAAGCTCACCTCCCTGTGATCAATACTTAAGGCATTAATGCAAAACCCTCCAAATTATATATATTTTTTTAACTGTGAGTGCTTTTAAAATAAAGTTCTGTATGTGGAAAACATATTGCCCACAATAAACATGTTCAAAGTTATATATTCAAAAGTCCATATATACTGTATATACAAACCCAAATTCCAAAAAGTTGAGACAGTATGTAAAATGCACATAAAAGCAGAAAGCAGTGATTTGTATATTTTTCTTTACATATATTTAATTGAAAACAGTACAAAAGAAAGAAATGTAATGTTTTACATTATCATCTTTATTGATTTTTGTATCATCTTTATTGATTTTGTAATTTTGAATTTGATGCCTGCCACAGGGGAAGAAAACACTGGGAAGTTCAAAAAACGCCTCTCTGGAACATTCTACAGGCAAACAGGTGATGCTATTATGAGTGGGTATAAAAGCATGTCAAAAGACTCTTGATATCTTATTTTCAGGTACTCTTACAAGCAATAATATAACCTCTCTGCATTTTGAATGGATCTCTATGGGAATTGGGGGGTGGGACTAGATTAAATTACACTGAACTAGTATGGAACCCATGGTTGGCTAAATGGCTGTAAGTCATTAAGGGTCTGCGGTATCAAACGAGCCTAAAACCATCACTCTGCTGCCAGATATGCAGTAGATATGGATGGATCACTTGAAGGGTTGTTTTTCCTGACTTATTTTTCCATAGAGTTCAATAGGAAAATGAGTCAGGAGCAACAACCCTTTTTTTAGGGTGAAGCAGGTTTTCCTTACCAGCAACAATATTAGACTTGGATTAATATAAAATAAAACATTAGATGAATATTTCAGTAAATATTTTCAGTTTAGCTAGGTAAAAATTAGGAAAACTTTTTTTCCCCCACGATCTTCGCTTATGCAGGTTCTTTGTTGAGATTGAGCCCCAGCTGTGATGAACTCTATGGCGTTTATTTAGTTCCATAAATAGCGCGCGCGCGGAATTGTGAAGCGAGCGCGCAGAACAGTGTCCGCGCGTGCGAAATTGGTTTACGCTCGCTCGAAGTTGGTTTACGCTCGCTCGAAATTGGTTTACGCTCGCTCGAAATTGCTTTACGCTCGCTCGAAATTGGTTTACGCTCGCTCGAAGTTGGTTTACGCTCGCTCGAAGTTGTTTTACGCTCGCTCGCCAAGTTCATTTTTGAGACTTTTGTGGCGGGGATGGAATATGCATAGTGGCTGATGTCTCCACTTCTTTGATTGGTCAATAGCCTATACATATATAATACCTTTTTTGGTAGCTACTGGCAAAACGTTTCAGAATGTTGGAGACGAATGAAGTGCGTAAACTACCGAGATTATGTTTCATTACACACTTGCTACAACTGAGTTATGTATTACGAAAATAGGATATATTTTGGTAATGGCGACTGCAGCCTATTATACACAATGCATTTAGCTTAAAATGTCTACTTAGAAAATGTAATGTGTTGGCTACTGACCGACTGGTCACTCATGTAGCTAATGTTAGCAATAGCAAATAGCCTAAGGCAAAGTTAGTTAGCTAGCTAGGTAACGTTTTTATCCAGGCGTAATCTATCCGCTCGTTAATTTCTCGTGTTAAGTCAAATTGGTATTGCTTTTTAAAATAGACGACAGTAGTATGCCAACTGCTATCATTTTAATTATAGGCCTACTGTTGAAATGTTTTGCGGATTGCTTTATGATAGGGAGAGTTGCATGATGCTGCACGGCGGGTGGTGTCTCTGCTGCGGAATGCCCTGGCCGAGACGGCTAGAGACAGTGAGGATTGAAGTGTTTTTCACTTTTTATGAGCTAAAAGCAACCCTTATTGAACGTTGTGTCAAGACTTGTATATCTCGAGTTCTTGGTGAGGGGGGGGGAAATGCCATAAATAATCTAATAAAAAAAACTTGTTTCATGTGACTGTTGATTTAAGGCACCACATTGTATGTACTTTATATGTTTAAAATTGCAATCGGCATAAGAACGGGTAATATGTTTATTGTTCCGTTGTGTTTGAAATATTAAGGAGTTGTCTCTGCAGATTTAGAAAACCAGAGCCAAGCAGTTCCACAGCAGACACAGCACCAGAGGCAGACTTCTGGCCAAGCAGTTAATTCAAGAAAATGAAACGGTCTGGATGTGTCTATATTTGGATAGCTTTTAATTAAAATTAATTAAATTAAAAATAAAAAGTATCTGGATTTGACTGCATTTGAACAGCTTTTAATTGAAGAAAAGAACAAATGCCACAAATTATTAAATAAGTCGTCTAATGACAGTCACATCGGCTACATGTCAACTTGCTTTCGTGAGGTTTGGGACTATACGATCACGAAATTGATTAGAAGGGGTCTGGCATAGGCTAGATATTATGCACAAAAGGTAGCCTATTGTTATTATTAAGTTATTAAAAGGTAGGTTATATTGCCTACACAATAATTATCAACAACATAATTATTCATTAGCGTTTAATTCCAGGCTTGCTGTTTATTTTTACTAAATTATTGTCTGCACATTGATGTTCTCACATCGGATCAATCAATGCTGGCACTTATGGGCTATCGTGCTATTTTGTATTGTGCATAATAAATGCCGAGCCGTGGCTAATTACAACGCGGAGACAACGTACTTTATCTGTGTTCAATTGGTGAAACTATTGGTCAGTTTCGCTATAGCCTTAGTTGAAGTAATTGCACAATTGTATGAACAGCACTTAATAGGCTACAGTGTAGGCCTACTACTGCGTGAATGTGTAACTAAAAACATAATTTGAACAATTTTGTTAATGTTAACGTCATATTGCGTTACACTGCACTGCCCCTATAACATCAGAAGGAGGCTCACTTGGCCTATTATACTAGCCTACATAGCCTATTGCACCAGACAATATGCTACATAGACACATATGATTTTAGAATTATTCCAATTCATACCAATTTTATAATATAGCCTAAGGTTAACCCAATCGCATGCCAATATGACAACCCTAAGGACTAGCCTATATAAAAAGGCATAGCTAGTTAGATTATAACGAGCACATTAAAGATAAGTTTAATAGTAGCCTATGCTATTGGTGATTTCAGGGACTGCCGATCAAGTCACATGAAGGAAAATCGGCCGATACGATCGACTCCATCCCAAACACCGGCGTCAAAATAGTAGGCTGACAATTAGCTAGTGAGCGCTGTTCATTTTTAAAATATGTAGAACAAAACGTAGAAGGTTTACGAATATGATTATTTTGACGTTATATTGATTGTTCATAATGTATCACATATCCATATTCATCAAAGATTAGCCTAGCTACATCAATAGCATCACTATTCCCAGGCCTAGGCTATCATGTTAAATTCTATTTGGTAATAGGCTAATACAAAATTGACAAACCCATATTCTGTCAGAGAAATTAGCAGTTTGGAACATATTAGCTAACGTTAAATCCACATTTGCATGACAACTATACTGAAGCGTGTCAAGCCATTAAATAGGCTAAAGAAGTGTGTACGACATCGTCAAAGTAACAGGTTTTTAGTAACGTTTAGTAACGTTAGCTTAGCTAGTTAACGGAAATTAGTGGCAAACTTGGTGGCTTCTGTAAGATATCAAATGCTTATCCATGACATATTATGCTACACCAGCAAGTAAACTAAACTCATATTTAACTTCTTCATCATGATCAGCCATGTTCTTCGTCGCAGAATGGACTACGTGAGATCAAATGGCCAATCACATAAGTCAAGGTCGGTACCTATTGACCAATCAAAGAAGTGGAGACATCAGCCACTATGCATATGCCATCCCCGCCACAAAAGTCTCAAAAATGAACTTGGCGAGCGAGCGTAAAACAACTTCGAGCGAGCGTAAACCAACTTCGAGCGAGCGTAAACCAATTTCGAGCGAGCGTAAAGCAATTTCGAGCGAGCGTAAACCAACTTCGAGCGAGCGTAAACCAATTTCGAGCGAGCGTAAACCAATTTCGAGCGAGCGTAAACCAACTTCGAGTGAGCGTAAACCAATTTTGAGCGAGCGTAAACCAATTTCGCACGCGCGGACACTGTTCTGCGCGCTCGCTTCACAATTCCGCGCGCGCGCTATTTATGGAACTAAATAAACGCCATAGAACTCCCTCTGAAAACTGTGAGCAGCCCTGGAAAGCGCTGGAAAACCAGGCTTTTAGTCCCTTGGACCTGACCTTTCATCACAGAGCTGTGATTTGTAGGTGATGCAGTAATTAATGAAATGTCAGTCTGAGTGCGGTGCAGAGCTGCGGTTTTGGTTAAAAGGCCGCTAAGCTCATGTGGTGCTGGAGCAGAGTGGCGGTAATGAGGAATTCTGCGTCACATCGCAGGAGTCTTCAATACACAATAGTGTGGAGTTCTCTTGCATTGCCATTTTACACTTCCCATGATGTTTTGTTTAGCACTGTGGACAATTTGACTAAAAAACATCATCAGAATGTTACCCATGCGTTTACAGCAGTAATGAGTTCATGAATTTTTTCAATCAGAAGATTCAAACTATTAGAGACCAGATCTCCAAATTGCCTACTCCTCTAGGCACCACTCCTCCCAAAATCAATGAACAGCCCAGATCTTGGTCAACACAGGAAGATGTATCAACAGTGGCACTGAACTGTTTTACACCAATTGACATGGAGGAGCTGTCTAAACTGATTATGTCCTCAAAACCGACTACCTGTCTACTTGACCTAATCCCTACAGAATTCATTAACACATCCTTAGTAGCAGGATATGTACCAGAGTCACTAAAAATGGCAGTTATTAAAGCCACGAATGAAAAAACCAAACCTCGAACCTGACAAACTGGAAAACTATAGACCCATTTCAAATCTTCCATTTCTATCAAAAATATGAAATATTAGAGAAAGCAGTTGCGAAGCAACTTGGTGCATACCTTAGCTCAAACCATATCCAGGAATTATTCGAGTCAGGATTTAGACACTACCATAGCGCTGAAACAGCACTTGTTAAAGTTATTAACGATTTACTGTTATCAGCCGACCGGAACTCTGTGTCCGTTCTTGTACTCCTTGATCTAAGTGCAGCTTTTGATACAATAGATCATGAGATTCTATTGAACAGACTGCAGGGCTGTGTTGGACTCAATGGTCAAGCACTTGCATGGTTCAGATCATACTTATACAATAGGAAACAGTTTGTTAAATTAAATTAAGAAGTATCCAGTTACTCAGTAATGAAATATGGTATTCCACAAGGATCCAGTACTCTTTTCATTATATATGCTACCCCTTGGTGATATTATTCGGGCACATGGGGTAGATTTTCACTGCTATGCGGACAATACTCAGATATGCATTTCCATGAAACTCGGTGAGGTTGCAGATAGTAAAGCTGGGATGCTCTCCAATTTCCTGCTCCTAAACTCAGCGAAATGCTGGTTTTAGGTTCAATAAAACAAAGAGAGAAATTATGTACATGTACTTAAAATTTTGATGGTTGTTTAGTTGTTCCAAATTCAGCTGTGAAATACCTAGGTGTTACTATAAACCCAGATCTAACCTTTAGCGTGCACATCAAAAACATAGTAGTTTTTTTTCAGTTAAGAAACATAGTTAAAATTAGGCATTTTCTATCAGAAGGGGACGCAGAACAATTGATCCATGCTTTTGTTACGTCTAGGCTAGATTACTGTAATGCTCTGCTATCTGGCTGCCCTAAATAATCTCCAGCTTGTGCAGAATGCAGCCGCTCGCATTTTAACTAGAACTAAGAAATATTAGCATATTACCCCAGTACTAGCATCACTTCATTGGCTACCATTTATGTATAGGATAGACTTTAAGGTTTTGCTTCTGACCTTTAAAGCTTTAAATGGACTTGCGCCAGTGTATACAGGTGCAGCTCAAAAAAATTTGAATATCATGAAAAAGTACAATATTTTTTGTCACTCATATCAGAAAGTGAAACTCATATATTATATAGATTCATTAGATTTAGATTTTTTTAGATTTAGATTTAGATTTAGATTAGATTTAGATTTACTGCTGAGGTGTAATGGAAGCCCAGGTTGCTTTGATAGCGGCCTTCAGGTCGTCTGCATTGTTGGGTCTGGTGTCTCTCATCTTCCTCTTGACAATACCCCATAGATTCTCTATGGGGTTCAGGTCAGGCGAGTTTGCTGGCCAATCAAGCACAGTAATACCATGGTCATTGAACCAGCTTTTGGTACTTTTGGCAGTGTGGGCAGGTGCCAAGTCCTGCTGGAAAATTAAATCAGCATCTCCATAAAGCTTATCAGCAGAAGGAAGCATGAAGTGCTCTAAAATTTCCTGGTAGATGGCTGCGTTGACTGTGGACTTCAGAAAACACAGTGGACATGGCACCCCAAATCATCACTGACTGTGGAAACTTCACACTGGACTTCAAGCAACGTGGATTCTGTGCCTCTCCACTCTTCCTCCAGACTCTGGGACCTTGATTTACAAATGAAATGCAAAATTTACTTTAATCTGAAAAGAGGACTTTGGACCACTGAGCAACAGTCCAGTTCTTTTTCTCCTTAGCCCAGGTAAGCCGCTTCTGACGTTGTCTCTGGTTCAGGAGTGGCTTGACACGAGGAATGCGACATTTGTAGCCCATGTTCTGGATTCGTCTGTGCGTGGTGGCTCTTGATGCACTCCAGCCTCCAGCCTCAGTCCACTCCTTGTGAAGCTCCCCCAAATTCTTGAATGGATTTTGCTTGACAATCCTCTCAAGGCTGCGGTTATCCCTGTTGCTTGTGCACCTTTTCCTACCACACTTTTTTCTTCCACTCAACTTTCTATGAATATGCTTGGATACAGCACTCTGTGAACAACCAGCTTCTTTAGCAATGACCTTTTGTGGCTTACCCTCCTCCTCAATGACTGTCTTCTGGACATTTGTCAAGTCAGCAGTCTTCCCCATGATTGTGTAGCCTACTGAACCAGACTGAGAGACCATTTAAAGACTCAGGAAACCTTTGCAGGTGTTTTGAGTTAATTAGCTGATTAGAGTGTGACACCATGAGTTTCCAATATTGAACTTCTTCACAATATTCTAATTTTCTGAGACACTGAATTTGGGTTTTTATTAGCTGTAAGCCATAATCATCAAAATTAAGAAATAAAGGCTTGAAATATTTCACTCAATGTGTAATGAATCTATATAATATATGACTTTCACTTTCTGAAATGAGTGACAAAAAATATTGAACTTTTTCATGATATTCTAATTTTTTGAGCTGCACCTGTATATGTAATCTGCATGTACCATATAAACTGAAAGGATCCCTTCGTTCCCAAGATGCAGGCTTGTTAGTAGCCCCTAGAATATCTAAGAACTTGACGGGTGGTAAAGCTTTCTCCTACAGAGTGCCACTACTGTGGAACACCCTGCCAAAATGTATAAGGGAATCAGACACAGTCTCAATATTTAAGTCTAGATTAAAAACAAACCTTTATGATCAGGCTTATAACGAGTTGTAGTCCGGAGACAGGATGTGGAGTGGCATCCTTTCCTTACTGTCACCTGTCAACAGCTGTGACCCCATCTTTCTTGGCTGGCTCTTGATAGGTGGGTAGGATTGTTTACCCTCTCATGACTGGATGGGTTCTCAAACTCTCTCTTCATAGCTATGCAGTCATAAATTACTCCTGGCGGGGGCACTAGATGCACTCAGGGACATAGGCTGTGGCTGTAGGCTAAGCTACTGTTATGCTAGCAGACCACACAGACATATAGTGAGAGGCACAGTCATAATCAATCAATTTAATTTTATTCTTGTTTAAGTCAAACAAAGGTTTTGACTGCCTGCTGACAGGGGGTGCAGCCACACTCCCGTACCTGTACGCACAGTTCCTGTAAAACTGAGGAATGCTAAAATGAGACATAGATAAATGCGATCACGAAAGGTATTTTGTGAAATAAACAAAACAAAAAAGAAGTGGTTGGGTCCTCATGGGTACTCTTGGGTATATCAGCTGCAGTGACACATACCTGAGACCTGCGACAATTGTAATGCAGCTACCCCCAGCTTAACTCAAGGTTCTATACCATAGAAAGAGTCAAGTGCACATGCGTGTTTGCTCTGTACATGTAGTTTACACACAGCAGGCTTGAGTGCAGTCTTTCTCAGTAAGCATTTCAGATACAATGCCTGAAGGCAGAAATTTCAGATTTTATCTCATACCCTGCTCTTATTTTTATGATCTTTTTCAGCAGCCAGATTGATCAGATTCCTTTTATTAAACAATGTGCCCCCAACTGTATTCTGTATATCCAATTCCTTCCCCAATCTGGAATGTTCAGCTGTCTGCAGTGCGTTCCATGCATGAATGAGAGACACCTACGGTTCTCCTCCGAAACACGTGCCATCCCACAGCTTCTTCTTTAGCGTCACAGACCACAGGTAAACCCGCACAGAGCGGTGTCGGAGGAGGGACCTTTCATATGCGCCTTTTACATGCAGTCTTATGAGCACCCTTATTGGCCGGCAGGGGTCGCCCAATAGTGATGAAATGCAGACCCGTGTCTGACTGATCCCTCTGATACCCTGGGCAACCCAAGCAAATGTGTGTCGTCCTGTGGAGCTACTGGCCACAGTTGCCACTGACACGGACCAGATTCGATCCAAGGCAGTGAGCCACATTCATGCACCAAAGCGTGGCGCCTTAATGAGTTACTTTCTGTTTTGTATGCATAACGTTATTTTCACAGCTCTTATCATTTATGTACTGTATCAACTACTTAGGTTTCCTTTAAGTTAAAACTGGAGTATGCTGTTTTCCCCACATTTGTTGTCATAACATCCTTGGCCCTGCCCACAGAGAAAAAAACACACCCCCACCCCACATACTTGCAGACACGCCTCATTTTCATCAAATCTCCACCCCGCGTGCGTAATGCCGCGTATATACTGGAGAGATGCTTAAAACCACAGATAAGTCAAATGTCTGAATCGAAAATAGCTTAAGCTATGCAGAAATTTGGGAGTAAGTCCCATTTGTGTGTACTTATCTAAACTCTGAATCTGGCTTTTAATCAGAAGTGCATTTTTGTATTCTTGCATTAAAGAAATAAGATAATGCTGCTATTTTCATGTCACTGTACGCTGTAATGTTTTTGTGTTGCACAAACCCATAAACTTCACCATTGTTGTCCTTGTTGTGTAATTCACCTATGTATGTGGATGTCATACCCTGCAAGTCAGAAAGATGTTCACAACCAAGGTAACTTCAAGGGTTAAGAAGGCAGTGTAGCTCTGGAGGCATTCGCACTGGGCCGGTACCATTACTGTATGTCCGGCCTTTCAGACATCCAAGCAACACAGGCTTCCAAGCACTCAGCCTGTAGTAATCAGCTCCTCATTCCCAGGAAAATTAAGCGGCAGTTCTGAGCTGTTGTGTGAAACAATGACAATTACATTACTGAGGGTCTTAGCGATGAAACAGACCTCATTAAACAGAGCTCTGCTTTAAGAGGGGGTACATACGGCACTTCAATTTCAAGTGCATTAACACTTGTCGAAACCGGCATGCACAGTAGAATCAAAACTGGGAGGAGGGGCCAATCAAATTTCTAGAGTGCCTGGTACTTCTGTGCGGGGTGGGAAGAGAGAAGAATGAGGAGAGAAAAGGCCCCGAATGTTGACTATAACCCTGCCTCAACTGCACCGCATCATTAGTGTTGCCCCAGTATCCTTAGAGTAATATGAGAAGCATTCTGTAGAGTGAAATATAAGTGGTTCCATCCTTGTGGCTGTGCCAGGGTAGACACTGTGATATCCCCAACAAGGTCATAAGCACCCCTTCTGTACAACCTCTGTACTTCTCTCAGCTTTGATTAACGCTTTATGGCAATTTTTTAAAAAAACATAATGGGTAAAAAAATAAAACAAAAAAAATTTAAACAAAATATTTTAAAACTTTTTTTAAAAAAAATTATTAAAATAAAAGTGCAAAAATAAAAAGCAAAAAAAATGAAAAAAAAAACAAAAAATAAAAAAAATTTCAAAAAAAATAATAAAATCAAAAAAAAAAAATAAACAAAACATAAAAAAAATAAACAAAAAAACAAAAAAAACAAAAATAAAAAAAAAAAAACTATTAATAACACATAGTTCAAATAATAAAAACATAGTGCAAAAAAAAATTAAAAACCCACACTACAAAATCCAAACTTATGCAAATTTTAACAAATCATAAATAAATGTGAATCTAAAGAAATGTAAATAATTCACATAATGTAAACAGGGTCTCCAAATTAAATGTTTTTTTTAAATCTTTTTTCTTAAAAATTTTTATTTCAATTTTTTCATTTTTTCACCTCTCCATTTTTTCATGTCATAATCAAAATTTTTTTTATTTTTTTATAAATTTTTTTATTTTCCTTTTGTCCTTATTAAATTTTTTTACATTTAAAAAATATATATACCTTTTAAAAATTGAAAATGCCTTTACATTGAATATTACATTCCAATTTTTGTCATTTTTTTTTTATTTTTGTATTTCCTATTTTGGCTGATGCCTTGTGTCATTTTTTGCACAGTTTTATGCTTCAAGTTTGTTCATCCTGTGTCAATTTTTTTTTGCCAATCTGATCTATTCACTGCCTTCATTGGCGTGCTGTGCTAGTCAGGCACTGCTGGAGTGGCTGGCTTCACTGAGAACTTGCTGTTTAAGGGAACTGCTGCTGTATGGCAGAAAATTATAACATAGAGGCACTGCTGGAGTCATAAATGAGTCATTCATATTTTATTTATGATGTAAATTATGCATCTTATGTAACATTACATTTATTTATTGTTTCATTACCAATATGTCAATCACTCTTTACTTTTATTTTTATTCACTTTTATATTTTATTTTTTTATTATGTATTATTTTTGCATCATACTTGCATTATACATTTTTTTTATTATTTTATTTATTTATTTTTTTTTATATTAACAATTTATTTTTTCCATTATTTACACACATTTTCATACAAATACAATATGCATAAATAAAAAAATACCCCAATAAAAATACAAAACAACAAAAAACAACAAAAAATTAAAAAAAAAAAAAAAAACAAAAAAAAAAATAAAAAAAACAAAAAAAAAAAAAAAATCAACAGAGAAAATAAAAAAAAAAAAAATGGCAACGTTATTTAAAAAAATTAAAAATATTTTTAATTTATTATTTTTGTATCATTATTTAACCACTTGGTATTCTGTTTTATCGTTCAATTTTGCAACGAGGCAAGCTTTGTACAACTTTGGGTTGCAACAAAAAACAAGTGCAAAAACCCCATGCAACAGTGGGTGGTAAAAATTCAGCAAAAAAAAGGTGCAAAAGCCAAAATGGGTGTATCTGCTCAGTTGTGGTGTGTGTGGTCAGGTGTTGTGTGTTGTGCAGGTGGTGTGGTGTGTTGTGCAGCCATGGTGCAGGTGGTGGTCCCAGCATGTGTGATGTGCTGAGGTGTTGTAAATGCTTAAACTGTAAAAAGTGGGTGGATGTGTTGTAAACTACTGAAAAGAAAGACAAAAAAAAATGCAAAAAAATGTAAAATTGTATTTTATTTACGTGAGAGAGACCACAAATCCACAGAACAACCCAACTCATTGTGGCAAACTTTTTTTCAAATAAGATGCCAATTTTGGTTGATTGTTTTTTCTTTTTTTGGTTATTCTTTTTAATTCCCACTGTGTTCGTTTGTGCTGCATTGTCATTCCACTTACCATTGATATAAAACACAATACCAAGTCGTTGTAAAAATATAGAAATAAAATAAATATAATAAATATTATTAAAATTAATTAATTAATAAAGGATAAAAATCGACCGAAATAATTTTTTTTACATTTTTTGAATAAACCACAAACCAAACAAACAAGACTCAAAAAAAACTATGCTATTGACCAAATTCACTACAATGAACCACGACACTAACACACCACGCACACCACAGGAACACAACGAAACAGCATTACAACAATTTTTAGTTATACAGTTAGACACATCGACGCTCCAAAGTCAACACAATAAAGAAGCAAAAAACGAAAAAAGTCACTAGTTTATCACAACACTTCAACAACAATACTACGCTAGTAGTACTACAGTCAAACAATAGCTATAAAAAATAAAATATAAAAAAAAAATAAAAAAATAAAAAAAAAAAAAAAAAAAAAAATATTATTTACTATATTATATTGCTATTATATTTCAAAGTCTTTCAAAAAAAGTGAAAAAAAAGTGTTCAACAAATATAGCAAGCATTATTAGGATATTACGACAAAAATATATACCGAATGCAAAAAAAAAAAAAACAAAAATATAAATAAAAAGTGGAAAAAAAAAAAATATATAATCAAAATATTACAAATATATATATTACATATATCTTCCACTCTTATATATTCACCTACTACATCCACATTCTTGAATCTCTCTCTCAGAGAATTCTCTCTTGGGTTGTTGGGAAAGTCTGTTTCTGAAAACATCAAACTAAAAAAAAGTTTAAAAAGTCAAATCAAGTGCGCGTAGCGTTCAAACCAAATGCGTCATCGTCACCAAATGCGCAAAAAAAATGCGTGCGATGCCAAAATTGTCGTGAGTTAAATCGCTATAACAGTGCAGTTACGCTTTAAATAGTTTTTAAAACATCATTTTTACTTTTTAAATTACTTTTTTTTGGGAAATTTTATCAATTAAAACAATAAAAAAATAAAAAATCAAAAAACAAACACCAAAAAAAAACAGCCGTCAATCCGGGAGGGGGAGGGGGGGGGAGAGGGTTTCGTGTAGTGTTTCGTTTGTTGTTGTGTGTTTTTTGTTTTTTTGTATTTTTGACAATCATTGTCCAAAACAATAAATGAAAAAAATCCAACGGGAGGAAAACATTACGCGGGAGGATAACACATTCCATATTTACAATAATTTATATATAATTGCAGATTTTGATAGTAGAATGTTTTGTTATTGATTTTTATTGTTTATGTTGATTATTTGCGATTTTGCCGCTGTATTTGCACCGCTGTATTTTGGTTGGTTTATCTGGTTGCTGGTGCTGGTTGCTGATATGATTGATATATGATATATATAATACATATATTTATGAACTCCCACCCTATATTATACTACATCTATGCATGTAGTGGGTAGGTATAGGGTGGGTGGGGTGTGCTTGTTAATGGACTAAACGGAGGAGATAGTGACACTTAGAAACTACGCATTGGTCAGAAATCAGAAATCGTCGGTCTACCTAAAAAAAAAAAAAAACGCGTTTTTTTTTTTTCTAATAGTTTGGCTGCAGGAGCAACGCGTGTCTCAGTTGCGTAAAACTGTCTCGCAGGCGAGCCAAAATAGACTATCTGCACTAAGTAGTTAAGAGTTTTTTAAATGAAAGCTGTCCCATACATACGCTCAACTTCAGTACTGGAGATAAATTGTACAGTAGTTATTACAATATTACAATAGTTCATGGTTTGTACTTAATGAAAAAGTCAAAGGAAACGTGGGAGTTACATCAGTAAACTGGAAAAATACACTGTGCTCTTGAAAGACACTTTTTATTGCTGATTGTCATTAGTTATCACCTTTCACCTACAGTCTCATTGGGCAGTTACAGTTCATTCAGGAAAGAGACTTGTGCAGCTCTGGATAAAGAAAAATAAGCTAATACTGTGGTAAAAGTTACACTGCAGTTACATTGGAGTCTTCTAGCATCATTACCCTGAATCAAAGAGCAAGTTAACCATTGCAGAATAGCACAAAATGAAACAGAATAGAATAACTATTTCAATTGTGTTATCAGTGTCAAACATAGTAAAACAACAGTAGTCAAAGAACAGTACAAATTCTGACAACAGTTCATTACACTGATAAGTACATGACAACTGCTACAAAACAGACAGAAGGCAATACAATCAAATGACTAAATAAGATATCCCAGTTTAAAAGAGTTTTAAAAGATTGACACTGTAGTCAAAGCCAGGGGTAGGCAAACCAGGTCCTGGAGTGTTTGTGCGTTTCTGGTTTTTGTTCCATCTGATCTTGATTAGAAGTTTGATCGTTGATTAAAAGTCTGAGCCTGAATATTCTGAATGGTGAAATCTCTGTCACTCCAGGACCAGGATTGCCTACCCTGGGTCTAAGTCTTGATGGCAGGAGCTCATACTGGTTGTTGAGAGGGTGGAGGGGACATTCATAGTTGTCTTTCCATGCTTGCATGTGTTCTTTATACATGTTCCCCATGGTCTTTAGTTTCCCCCAATTGATTTGCCAGAGGCACTCTTTCCAATGAGTTTTGGTTTACATTGCTAAGTGAGCCAAACAATGGGTCTCATTCACCAACCATTCTATGAACAAATTTGTTCTAAAGACTTAAAAAAAAACGTTTTTATGAACATTCTGATATACCAATGTTTTCTTAAAGCTAGAGTATGCCGTATTCCCCCACATTTGTTGTCACAACATCCTTGGCCCTGTCCACAGAGAAAGAGATACACCCCCACCCCACAGACCTCGTTGTGAACGTGAAAGTTGGCTAGATACAATTGCAGGATTACAGATTGGTATTGCTAACATTACAGTAAAAATGTCATCTAAAATTTCAGGTAAAACTAAATATTTTTTTGTTGTTGCATAACACTGAGTTTGTGTAGCGTTAGTCTGAACCAGGCATTATCTGGCTACAGCTGGTAGCCACGCTTTAGTAATTTATAACCGTGTAGTCAGTTCGAGCTAACGCGATCTATAGGACATATAATGTTAGCAAGCATGCCCTTCTTCCAAGAACTATAGCCGCCGAATAAAGTAACGTTATCAATACCAATTACCAACCTAACTACTATTCATTACAGGCAATTACAGAAAGTCCATTCATGTTGAAACTTTTGACCTACCTGTCCAGTCTGTCTTTACACCAATTTGTTCCTGAAAATCTCACCACCTTCTGAAATTAGCACCTATGTTTACTCCAATTTTCATTCCCATTTTTCTTTTCCCTCGAAATAGCCGGTATAACGGGTCGCTGTGAAATGTCTAGCTGGTGAACTTGCTAGCTCCTGGCAAGGTCAACCTCACAGTTGATTGGTCTGCGATGTGGTCATGGTTAAGCCACTGTTTTGAAAACTTGTTTTGAAAACAAAATTCGGAGCGAATTGCTGGTTTTAGAATGCAGAATTTGAGGGTGTAAACATAGTCTATGGTGCTGGATTTCTCTCAGAACAGTTCTTTCTATGAATGCTACCAACTAAGCATGACCGTTCACTAACATTTTTCAAAATAAAAGTTACATACTCCCGCTTAAATTGGGATTTTTTCTTGGCTTCAACAGAAGCTCAGAACGTAAACTTCAGTTAATCTTGAAAAGTTTGTAAAAACTTTTTAAAGAAAGTCTTGAGAACAAATTTGTTCATAGAGTGATTGGTGAATGAGGCCCAATGATTTTATTTCCGCCTGTTTCCCATTGTCTTAAATAAACCCCAAACTATATACAATACAGACATGGTTCACAGCTTGAAAGAAAGAGCACTGTTGTACCAAAATTATGAAATCCCCTGACCTTATGATGTCTCACTCAGTAAACATACAGGACATTTACAGTCTATACTGTAGTGATTACATGTACTTCTGACACTGGACAAAAAACAGATTTTTTTTCTCCCAGTAGTACCTCAGGATGCTTACAACACTGAGAAGAAATGTGGAGTGGATAGAACAAAGAAGACAAATTTGACATGTGTTTTCCCAAAAATGAGCCCAAGTGTCCCCAAAACCTCTCCAAATTGGATCTTTTTCCCCCCAGCCATATTCCACTTCCAAAATCTAATTATATCAAGGGCGGTACTCTGTGGAACCACACAAACCCTATATTCTTTATTTACCCATTCTCTTTTTAGCTAAGCCCTTTATTTTAGTCAAAAGATGTCCGTTTTGTGAGCTTCTGTGCACAAAACCTATTCATAATGGTTACTTATCACACCACTAAATTAACTTAGAAACAATCAAACCACTTGGTTTTACCTTGCTGTGCACTTTGACCTACTTCTTGTATTCAATTGTCAGGAGAAGGGGAGGGAAGGGGAACCAACTGTAAGTAGCCCTCTAATTTGCATATGCAAACAGTGGCTGTGTGAAATGAGGCAGAGCCTCAGGCACTACCAAAGCCAGTGGAAAGGCTTTTTAAACAGGTGCCCATTCTTGAAGCACATATGATGATGATGATGATGATGATAATAACAATAATAATAATAATAATAATAATCAATAGCAAAACAAATACTAACATATTTAAACAGAACTCATAAGTCCATAAGAGGATACAAGCTGTGTTCATAAGCTGCTTCCTTGACTGAGTCGCATCTCTCCAGTCTGGATTGACGGTTGCTTTTGCTGCTGCTACTTTCACTCCTCTACTTTCACTCCTCTCCAATAATTCATCCAAAGTGAAGGTTTTCCATTCTTGTCCATGTCTAGTTACTCTTACTTGCCATGATTTGGTTTATGCAAGCATTTGCTTAATCAATCGATAGAGTGTGCAAAAAGCTTTCACTTGTGCACTCTGTAAAGATCTGCAAGTAGCTCAGTATGCAAGAGGATAGCTAAGCGAATCTTTCAGCTAGAAGGAAGCCATAAACTATGTTGGAAAAGCTTGAAGAATATGAGACTGTCAGGTTCCTTTAAGTCATGATAGGTAGATCATAGAGAGGGTCTATTTTTGTATAAGCTTGCTTTCAGGTAATTTACTCTGCACTAGAATGTCTGATTGAGATAATTGTTTCACTGTTTGTAAGTTAAGACGTTGCTTTTTTAAACGGCACTTTTCACTTTTGAAATTGTATTTAGGGACACAGAAATGCTCATTTTCAGGTGCTCCTGAAAATGCTTTCAGCTGAATAGAAAATAATGCATCGACTTTCCCTAGCCTATGTAGAAAGAGTGGATTGATTGTTTATGGCTTAGGGGGAATTTGTTTATGTCAATGCCAGTACAGTAGGATTAGCAGCCGATTGTCTTCTTGCGGATAGTTTTTGGATTATAAAATATCATAATTGTCAATCCTGCTTTGGTGACTACAGTCCTGTTGTTGGGGATCTCTATGCCAGAGACACTATCGGAAATATTTGAGGACCAGATGCGATAGATGCGGAATCTTAAAATGTTCCAATGAACACCACTGAAACGGACAATAATCCGTAGTGGAATGTGAAAAAATAAAGAGAACACAAATAACCTCGCGATAAAAACGAGGAACTCGATATCCGAGCAAAACAAAAGAAATAAGCAGTCACGCTTAAGCTTATCTAACTTCCGTTTGTGGAGCGAACAAAAGAAAGAAAAGAGAAAAACTCAAAAGACCCCTAAGACTAGCACTCGTAGGTATGAATGGAAACAAAGAAACGAAAACCCTCTGCTCTGAAATAAGAGCGAAAAGATAACTTTGCTTTCTTTCTAAAATTGTACTGCTAACAAGTCCCGCGTTGAGAAGCAAAGCGGTCGATAGCAGCACAACTTCCTATACCTTTGTACCGGCTCGAATGTTACGTGAAATAACATGGAAGTGACGAGAAAGGAAGGAAGCAGGGTATAAGTAGTGAGCGGAAATAAATGACAGGTGAACTCACTAATCACCGAGGCGAAAGCAAAACCCGTAGCGGAACACAGGAAAATCTGATAGATTACCGGTAAAAGACAAAAACAAAACAAAAAGACGCGGAGATAAGGGAAGGAAGGCATGATCCATGACACTTGTTATTGCTTTTTGTTATCTCTGTAGTGGTTTTACAGATCAAGACAGGTTTTTTTGCATCAAACTGATAAGAGTCTAAGCTTTACAACAGTATACCGATTATTGGGGTTGTATACAGGTGCAGCTCAAAAAATTCTAATATTGTGAAAAAGTTCAATATTTTTTGTCACTCATTTCAGAAAGTGAAACTCATATATTATATAGATTCATTACACATAGAGTGAAATATTTCAAGCCTTTATTTCTTGTCAATTTGATGATTATGGCTTACAGCTAATGAAACCCAAAATTCAGTGTCTCATAAAATTTTAATATTTTGCTTTAACATATTTTTAAAGTATCATATTTAATATTTGGTCGCATATCCTTTGCATGCTGTTACTTCCTGAAGTCTGTGACCAATCAACATCAAAAGACTCTCGATATCTTATTTTCAGGTACTGTTACAAGCGATACTATAAGCTCTCTGCATTTGAACTGATCTCTATGAGAATTGGGGGGTAAGACTAGATTCAGCTGTAAATTACGCTGGTACAGTATGGAACACATGACTGGCGAAATGGCTGTACGTCATCAAGGGTCTAAGGTATCAAACGAGCCCCAAACCATCACTCTGCGGCCAGATATGGAGTAGATGTGGATGGATCCCTTTAAGGGTTGTTTCTCCTGACTTTTCCCCCATAGATTTCTATAGGAAAATGAGTCAGGAGAAATAACCCTTGCAGTGATCCATCCACATCTACTCCATATCAGGCAACAGAGTGATGGTTTGGGGCTCGTTCGATAGCTCAGACTCTTGATGACTTACAGCCATTTAGCCAGCCATGTGTTCCATACTGTACCACTGTAATTTACAGCTGAATCTAGTCTCACCCCCCAATTCCCATAGAGATCAGTTCAAATGCAGAGAGCTTATAGTATCGCTTGTAACAGTACCTGGAAATAAGATATCGAGAGTCTTTTGATGTTGATTGGTCACAGACTTCAGGAAGTAACAGCATGCAAAGGATATGCGACCAAATATTAAATATGATACTTTAAAAATATGTGAAAGCAAAATATTCTAATTTTCTGAGACACTGAATTTTGGGTTTCATTAGCTGTAAGCCATAATCATCAAAATTACAAGAAATAAAGGCTTGAAATATTTCACTCTATGTGTAATGAATCTATATAATATATGAGTTTCACTTTCTGAAATGAGTGACAAAAAATATTGAACTTTTTCACGATATTCAAATTTTTTGAGCTGCACCTGTATACATTGAATAAATAACATATAAAAGCAATAATTTTTGTATTTAACATATTGTTTTATCAATTTTATTGTTAGATGCCAGTGTCTATTTAACATGGCCACTGGGGGCGTGAGGGGCTGCGACAGATCCAATCATGGCTGTGTATAAAGCCTTCTTTAAAATGTATGATTTTTACCAAGAAAATATTATGGAATAACCATGCTCAGTCATATCTATGGTGCACTGGCAATCTCTGCCGAATTTTCTTCCCCCGAACCCTTGCTCCTCTGCCTGTTATTTATTATTCTAAGATGTGTTCGGGACATTTCTGGGCGTGGCACTTTTTTCTGTGTAGGGAGGAGTGGGTGTGGAAATGGTGGGAAATCAGGTAGGCTGGGATCAGGTTTCAGCATGGACCGTTTGTAACCAGCTGGCTACTGCAGTGGGAGAGGTGAAGAAGCCAAGTATCCTACAGTCAACTTAGGATTTGTCTTTTCTCAATGTGACAGTTGAAGTTTTGCAAGTGTTTTCTATTGGACCCGTAAGTACCATTACTAGCTATCCAGCTAGGTAGCTAGATGAAGTCGGTACCTTTTGTATCAAATTAAAATCTTTGTAATATTATGTTGTATTTGAGAAAATAAATAATATTTGTACGCAAATAACTTCATGAAAAAGGGTATTAGCTAGCTATGATAGACAAGATATGGTCTGCTAATGTTAGGCTACTTATTCCACACACTATTTTTTCCGTCTTTACATCCCAGTTAATTTACAGGATAATGATAGCTAAATACTGAACAAGCACATAATTTTTCCAGCCAGACATTTAGGACACTGAGCCGGCTGAATTTCTCACTACCACGGTTTAAACCAGGAAGCAGGCTTATTATCTGAGTCACAAATGAGAAGGTACTGACCCTGAGCAATGTGAAATTTCATACAGTCCAGCTTATTCCTTCATTTTTTCTCTTTCCTTTACTTTCTTTTCTCTTTAACTCAGTTTTTAGCAGATAACCTCTCTTCCCTCTTCACTCTCTCTCACTCTCTCTCTCTTTCTCTCACTCTCTCTCTCAGTCTCTCTCTCAGTTTTACTGTCTCTGCTCTTCAATATTTCCATTGAGCAATAAAGGCCTATCAGGTCAGCCTGAATGTAATTTCCCCCCATTTAGAGGGTTACCTCAGAGAATGAAAGCAGAACTTACTCGAGTGGTGTGTTAATGCAGTCAGAGGCCTTCATCCTTAGAGAGGAATATAAAAAACAGCTTCCAAACAGGAAGTGTGATTAACTGCCTGCAAATTGTGCTAATGATCTGGTATGATCATCACTCATGCTAGAGTGCATTCTGGCAACACAGGCCTTGAAGCATATCAGAACCCAAGGAATGGCATTTGACCTGCAGAGAGTTAATGGCACATAACGACTCATTGGACTCCCTGGGAATTGGGAACCAACCAGAACCTGCAGAAAGATCTGAGATTATCTCTCGTTTCTCTTAACAAATCAGTGACTGTCAAGGGCTTTCGACATAACCAGAGATTGACTCTGCAGTGGAACTTAATTCCCTTTATCTGTCTTGCAGAAAAGATGGAGAAAGTACTCTTCCAAGATCACTACAGGGGTATCTGGGACCCCTGTGGGAGAGCCCAGTGAACAGCATTTAAAAAATAAAAAATAAAACTTCCTTTGTGAAGTATTTTGAGCTGCTTGTTTCCTTGTATGAAATATGCTCTCAACATAAAGTGTATTATTATTATTATATAATAAGTTTTATTTTATTTTCTTTTTAAAGAAGTGGGTTCTTTTTTTAAACATGCTGCATCCCATGTTTCTGGACCCCTTCTGTGTACCAGTTCTTGAGCCTTTTTATAGTGCTATTTCAGTCTAATAATATTTAATATTCAATAAAAATCTGAAGATAGCTGTGCTACCTGTGTTACAGCATCTAATGGTGTTTGCAAATTGTGTTCCCTGGCTACATGGTGAAGCTGCTTGACAAATGGAACTAACCATACAGAAAGGAGGTGAGCATCCTGTAGCTGGCGAAACAAGGATTAGCACTCGTTAATTGTTACACGGAACTGGGTGTGGCACAGAATGCACAAGTAGCACTGAAAGACAAACAATGAACAATGGCTCTAGGTACTCTAGGCTTCATACATTGATTGTTTGTTGACTGTCCCTCTTTTTGGAATGCATCTTGCACCTCCAGAAAGCACACAGCTTCAGCTTCTTGGGCAATTTACATCCAAAGGGCCTTACCCAACATAAAACTCAGAGACTATATGACTGTGACAAGCGAGATGTTGTACAGTTAAGGCATCCAGATTGAACACCTCCTTATTTTGAACATAACGGCTGTCTTTTATGCAAGTAATGAATAGTGTATTGCTGTATGACATCGCCACAGTACCATAGCATATGAGGCATGTACTTTAACCACACTGCCAACTCATTGAAAAAAGGGAGGCATTAGTCACCGACCCCGCTTCACAAGCCTGGCTCATCAGAATTACCTCATGGGTGTCCCCATTTGATTTTACACAGGGCTCCTTCTTACCACTTAATGCTGACAAGAATACTGCTTGCTGATTCCTTTCTTTCCTTAGATTTTTCATGCGCCTGGATTTTAAAGGTGCACTATGCAGGATTTGGGATTAGCCTTGCTGTGGTCCTGTGTTACAGGCCCAACAGAAAATACACCAATTCCACATCACTTTTCATCCCCTTGCTAAACTTCAGCTGAAAAGCAAATACTAGGTTGACTCTGTTTCTTGAACGTGACGTCGGCTTGTTGTTTGGTTTCACTGTACTTGCGCTTCTTCACCTCCGCTATTGCAGTAGCTAGCCACCTACAAACACTCTAATGAGACCTGATCCCACCCCACAGGCTCTGTAGCCACACCCACCCCTCACCACACAGAAAAGAGCTTCATGCCAAGAAATGTCCTGAACACATCTTATACAGGCAGAGGAGCACAGATTCTGCAAATGTGTGAGATAAGACAGAGATTGCCAGTGCATCATAGGTATGACTGAGCACGGTTATTTTATAATATTTTCAAAGTACAAATCCTGCATAGTGCACCTTTCAGCTGTGTGAAATCACCTCTGATTGGCAGCATTTGGCATGCATCCTTGGGAAAGGGGGTGGGTTCAGGTTAGGCTAGATGGTGGATTTAAAGAAGCCTCTTCCTCTGTACGAAGGGAACACAAGCTCAAAGCTAGTCAAGCATAATGCCTGACATATAGTGCATTGCAATTCACAAAGGAAGGAACTTTGTATTTTTTCTCCAACCACCATTGTGAGAAGTGGGTCAGGTTTCCCAGAGCAATGCATGAAGGAGTTTGAATGAAAAATATAAGCAAAAAATAAAGCCTCAAGGCACATTGTCTTTCCTGAGGCAATGGGTCACCGAAACTGCTACAGTAAACAATCTGCTTTGAGGAACGCTGGAGGAACACTGGAGATCTAGTTTAATTACGCCGCCAATGAAAACTGTCTCCTGTGAGGTCTCAAGAGGAGTGAGCCACCATCCAAAAAAAAAAAAGGAAAAACACCCTGAATTATTTATTTGCTTCCCAGGCACATTTTATTCAAGACAGGGACAGGGCTTACATCTCTCCCATTTATATTTACACAGCTAGCTATTTACTGAATCGATGGATGTTACGTATCGCGCTCAGCAAGAACCTTTTGCCTGCTGTTGTAAATATCACTCGCTAAAGCAGGATGTTTATAGATGAAATTTAGAGTGTACAAATGTATGCCAGCAATGCCCCCACCTGGGATTTGAACTGGCAGCCCTCCTTTTATGAGCTCATTCCCCAAACCACTGCTTCCATAATGTGCAGAAGCATTTTCAAAGTCATCTTCATCATGAAACACTAATGAGAACTTCAAACTGCCTTTCCTATGCATTTCCCCCCTGAGACAGCCTGGCAGTCACCAGCACAGGAAGTTAGCCATCTCAGCAATACACCTGGTTGTCCAGAGATGCCCACCTGGGTATTAAAAAACTCAAACAAGCAGCCATCAAAAACTAAGCATTCCTGGGAAAAAAACTAGTCTACATAGCTCGAATATATGGTTATGGTGGTTTACTTAAGGGAATGATTTTAATTTCATTATTCATTACATAATGCTCTTCACTATATACAGTTCCAAAAGTGTCCTTTCAAGGTGGTTAAATTTGCTTGACTTTGTGTCTCTTTCTTCACTTTCTTTCCATGCCCTTTCTCCTCACTTTTCCGATACCAACCGCCCCCCACTCCACCCCTGCTGTCTCACGCCCCCATGCTCTCTCCCTTTCATCTGTCTGTATCCTCTTCCCCACCCTTCTCTGTCTTCACCCTTCCCCCACCCCCCCTTAGCCGCTAGTCCCGTCCCCGAGGTTAGACCTTCGGGAGAGGCACTGGAATTTCAATTGCCAGAGGAGATGTGTTTGGAATTCACGCTCGGCCTCTTGGATAAACTCATAAATGTAATTAGGTGTCCTTTCAGTGCTGTTCCTTTCAATTGATGGAAATAGTAAGTCCTCTTTCTTTTCCACTCTCTCTCTCTCTCTCTCTCTCTCTCTCTTTCTCTCTTTCTGTTTCTCTACCCTCCTCTGTGTTTGGCATTGACATTCCGCAGCTCGGAATGTGACATGTGGGTCATCTCCTGGGACTGGACTCCAGACTGTGAGACAGCATGTGTTGGCGTGCCCCACCTGCCCACCTGCTGCTCCCGTAAACAACTGCCACCACAACAAAAAAAGAGAGGCAGCAGGCTAGCAGAGGAAAGGCAGAGAAATCTGGGAGAGCGCGCATGTGCTGCACAGACTGCAGTGAGGAAAATTAAAACGCAAGCGCTCATGAAACCGGAATGAAGACTTTTCTCATGAGAAATCAATGAGCAGGCGGAGAAAAACAAAATATCGGCACGTGTTTAGCCTGCAGTTCACTGTGATGTATTAACGCTCCATGATGAGCAAATTCTCCCCCAATTAACATAAAGCAGTGAGATTTGTGTCCAAATCCGATCAGTATTACTGTGACTGCAACACAATTGCAAGAGGGAGGCTCTGTACTTCTCTGGCTCATGTTTGCCTGAATTGTTTTCATCTAAACTGTTCTGCCCAAGAGTACAGCAAATACTCGGTTACAGTTTTCACAACTTGAAGGATGTTTGGGTAAAATGCACCACACTCACAAAATAATTATTTACTATTTGTGATTGTTGTAGTTTCCACTCTTAATTTTGTGGGTTTCGGTTTTGCGTTGGCTGTTTTTACCACAAGCTTTGCCAACTTATACTGTCTCATTGGCCCTTTCGTTCTCTGGTATCTGCAGCTATTCTTTATTATTATGGCCTTTGCTTGTGTACTACGCTGATTATTTTTCTATAACAGCTGAGTTACAGAAAAGCTGAAGGCTCTGTATAAGCAATACATTATCTTATGATCTATACTGTGTTTATGCTCATACATTGCATAAATGAGTGGTCATGAGTTATGTAAGTAAATGCTTCATATACTGGCAGATACTATATATTTTAAATTGTCATATGTATGAGTTGTCATATGTCACAAGCATACATACTCGTATACCTGTACGTTATATCTGATATTTTGAACTTCATATTTAACCCATAAATCAGGTGTGCATTTTTTAGAAAGTATCCAATATTGAAAAAATTGTCACCCAATTTTGCTATGTAGTTATTTCTGTGCAGCTCTACACTGAAAAGCAGTGCAGGACAAACCCCTTTACATCGTGTACATGTATACGTTTTCTAGGGTGACCTCAGGAGAATTGATTATGGTGAGAACCAGAGAATTGCTGAAGATTATTGACAGTTTAGGCCCATTAGCCTCATCTCTTGCTCCAGTAGTTTGCACCGAGCTGTGGCAGCTAAGGTAAGCACATTAACGTAAGAACACAGCTATGTCCTTTCTCTTAGTTATTATTCCAGTAAACAAATGCTGCCACGGATCTGAAAGGGTTTACCATTCCTGAAAAGCTTCCCTCTGTTGTCATATCAAAAAGGCATATTATATTAAGAATGCCAGACAAAGGCTGTGTCACATGACAGAACCATGTGGTGTGTTTGTCACAAATTGCTTTTCCGCTGGCTCGTCTGTCATGTATTTTTGGAAAAGCTTGCTGTTCCAGATCCACCCCCAAAATTTATATTTTCAGGATTTCTTCTTCTAATTTTTATTCTCCCCATTTTTGAATGCCCATTCACATTTCTGGTTCTATCCCATGTCATTTTGGGAGGGCCTAGGACAGGGATGGGCAACTCCAGGCCTCGCGGACCAGTGTGTATGCAGGTTTTTGCTGCCACCAGTTACCCTGGCTCAATGAATTAGTTATATACAACAACACCGAATCACTCGTGAACTAGACCACAGTAAAATGCATGCATACAGACACAAGAACATTCATCTGCTGCTGTTCATATAGCAGAATGTAGCTAAAATATCAGATCATGTAAATGTTTGGGCTAAGTAAATAATTTAATAATTGGTAACTGGCCCGCGAGGCCTGGGGTTGCCCATCTCTGGCCTAGGCACTCTCCTTCAAAGTGAAACTGCTAAATGGCACCAGCTAATCTGCACAGCCATTATGTCACAGGAGTACACTTCATGACACAGGCAAATTGGAGGTTCCTGTTCGACCAGAAGAGTCACCCATATGCAGCAATACTGGCAATAAGGCACTGGGCTGCTGGCTACAGCTTGCACCAGCATGGTCAGGGCTCCATTTCAGACCATGGGTCACTGCACTGAAAAATTAGTGCTTTAACAGGACGAGATGCCAACAGCCCTGCAGTGCATTACTATTGATGGAGTTTCAGCAACTTTTCTCTCTCTTTTTGCATAGCCTTTATTATTTTTGCAAAGTACCATGCATGAGTGAGGTCCTTTGGCAAATTTGCACATTCACTCTGCAGTAGCCTATCCTTTAAAGAAAAAAAATCGCAACTTTTTTTCTATGATACTGATTTTACATACAGTGCCTTAGGTAATCATTATTCCCAAGTGTGATCTGTTACTGAATGTGGATAAAACTGTGGTTCCAAGCTATGATCAATCATTGTTAAAGACACTTTTTGTTTGTGATATTTTAGAAAGTAAACATCTCTCTGTTTGGCCCTCCTGGGCTTGTAGCCAAAATACTGTTGTTCTGTATTTGGGGTCAGCCAACATGCTTTCAGCCGATCTCTCTTCACTGTGGAAACATCGCTGACTCACAACTTAATGCGGGTCAACTTTCCAGAACTTCTCTGCAACCCCGAGTAATCTGAATTCTCTAGCAATCCAATTTCTTTATGTGTCACCTTCACTTGTAGAAAACTCAGGGGTACATTTCAGAAACCAAAAAGTATATATACTGACTTTATAGTCGTTGTTGGAAATGTGGCATTGGAGGTCAACAAAGTGCACTTGGGGTCAGCAGAGCGATTATGCCACTTTGGGCAGAAGGGGTTATGGGATGTCTGGGTTGGGGGGAAACTGTTATTGTTTGGTCGTTGTTTTGCTGGAGAGCATGCATTTATTTTTGGGATGGCTGCTCTGTTCACTTGTCAGTTTTTCCACCAACATCAATATCCTGACACTACAAGAATATGCATGTTGTCCCTGGCGATCTGTCTGGACTGTCAGGACTCAGGTATGCCTGCTTATCACATTTTACGTCTCTAGTTGGGAGTGTTGGGTAATGGGTAAATATTTTTTGCTATGGTTTTGTTTATTTTAAAAATGAACCCAAACACATTTTGGGTTATCAGAATAAAAGTGACTGGTGTACATATTCATAGTAAATAACATTAGCAAAAAGGCATACTGAACTTCGTTAGAAAATAATATTGTATAGCTACCTAATAAAATCATGACATCCAGAACCAAACGTTTGAAAAGATAAAAAGCTCCATTGATGATATTTTACACTTTCTCTAAACAAAGGTCTGAAAGAAGATCCGGATGTTAGCTGAGGAACTTCCTTGTTTTGTTCTTGCGCCACTAACGGTCCAGCCTACTTCCTGAAGTGTGCATTAGTAAACAACCCGAGCAAGTTAGCAAATAAGTTAGCAACAGTTTCTAGTTTTCTCAGAAAATAGTTCCTCAAAATCAAATCAATAAACATTTGGTTCTGATTGTCGTGATTTTATATATCAGCATAATCCGCGTTGTTTGCATTTGTTTATGTGCTAAAAGTTTGCTTTTGAGACCTCTTTCTCCATGCAATGGGAGTGAATGGAGAGAGAAGAAACTTTTTTTATTTCTTTTTTATTTAAAAATATATTATTTTATTGATAGAAATCAAACATTATCACATCATTCACAATTCTTAACATCATTCATATTCATTAATGTCTTAAATAATAGTAATATAATTTCAATAAATCAAACAAAAAGTATAAATAAAATAAATTAACAAAGTAACAAAACTATATACAAAGTCAGGGATATATACAGTATACTTCATAAAAATAAAAAAAGGATCTACAAACATTTAGTGTGCGTTTAGCCTTTTTATTCATAATATTATCTAACGTATGTAGGTAACTTTCTGTTTCCAATAAGAATAAGTTAAAATATGTTTTTTCCCTGGACCATTAATAAATTGGTCAGAAATGTCCCAACAGGTGCTGTCTACATCTATATTACATTACATTACATTCCAGGCATTTAGCAGACGCTCTTATCCAGAGCGACTTACATAATTTTTTAGCATTTCTTTTACATATATTATCCATTTATACAGCTGGATATATACTGAAGCAATTCAGGTTAAGTACCTTGCTCAAGGGTACAACGGCAGTGTCCTACCTGGGAATCGAACATGCAACCTTTCCGTTACAAGGTCATGAAGGTCAAGTCATGAAGATGAGCGTGAATATTACGACTCATATCGGGGCCAGGTAGCTATACAATATTATGTTCTAACAAAGTTCAGCATGCCTTTAAATTGATCTACAGTATATGATGTAGACAGTGTGCAACAGAGGGAAGGGGGGTATTTCTCTGCCACTGCTCATGTCGTCCTCTGCTTGACCAATTTCCATCCCAGGCTGGGATGCTATTATTCCCCCCCCCCCCTCTGATACTTGTCTCAAATTCTGAATGCATGTTATAAATCCCAAACAAGAAATAAAAGTTCATACATTATCTTTGAGTGTCACAGGTAAAAGCTAGGCTATAGTTTAAAAGTTAGGATGTTCATGACCATCTGTGCTGGTCAGCCTGCTCAGGCATAGCCTAACGTAGACCTACAACACAACGGCATATGCGTTCTGTATGAAAAAATTGTTATACTATTGGCCTATAACGATAGGCTAATGACAAAAAAAACATGCCTGTAGGCTATGCTACAACTTTCACAGTAAGGCCTAAACTTATAAGATCTTAAAAAATCTTTTTTACAATAAGACAATTTATTATTTTTTCCTCTTATAATAACCAGGACAAATAAATATAACATTTCTTTGCAGTATTAACGAAAAATACAAAATGACCAAACAGCCTGGTAAAGTATAAATAACCATGTTTAATTCAAGGAGCCAAAACCGTGCTTCATTGTTGAAGCTCACTTCCTGGTCTTGTTGAGAGCGTTTCTCTCTGCCAGTGCGCTTGGCTCCAGCATAGGTCTTTCAGGTGTGCTTTTCAATGCAAGTCAATGGTACCAGATGCGCTGGAAAAAAAAAGTTAATACATTTTTCCTATGAGAACATGTAGTCACAATAGGTGCTTTTTCTTTGTCTAATGTCTTTCTATGTGCTGATATTTTTATATTTTACATTAGATTATAGGCATTTAGCAGACGCTCTTATCCAGCATTTTTTTTTTTTTTTGCATTTATACATAGTATCCATTTTACAGCTGGATATATACTGAAGCAATTCAGGTGAAGTACCTTGCTCAGGGGTACAACGGCAGTGTCCTACATGGGACTCGAACCTGCGACCTTTCGGTTACAAACCCAGTTCCTTAACCACTGTACTACACTGCCGCCTGAACTGCCGAACATTTTGTTCGCAAATCTGGGCCAGTTTGCGACACTTCCTAGTTAATGTGTGGCACTCACGTGCTTACTGGAGGAACCGGACCCGGCCCAGATTTCATGACCATATAAGGGTCCCCCCTGCTCCCTACTGCGCTGCCTCTGGCTCCAATTTTGTACAACATTGCAGCCCTTCTGCGACTTCAAAGCCTTTCTTTATTTTTTCAGTCTTAGATTTATAACATACAAAGATTGAGTTGAAAGTATATATTAATACAAACAGGTTGGGTCTTATTGGGTAAGTCAGTTTTAGTTGCATTTACCTGAGACCCGTGACTATTACTTCAGTTCCGACCTGTACCCGAGAGATGAGTCAGAGCTGTGGACCCGAACCCGCTCGTCCGGCACTCTGAATACTGAACACAAGCAGTACTGCGTGCTAATTTCAGCACAGGAGGAATAAAAGAAAGCCAGCTATAAAATATCAGTGGTCACAAGTTTACACAACCAAGGGAAGACTTTTCTGTCTGTAGACTACAGGAATTGCTGCAGCGCTCCACTCACAGAACGTCCCAGCTCCACAGCCCCCCAACTAAAAAAAACAATAAAAGAAGCAAGTAAAAAATGCCAAGTTTCTTCTTTGGCCCCACCATAAATACCTTTCTCCCCAAGCATTGAGGACCTGTGCCCTGATGGGTTGATGTGAGGTAAGGTTTGGAAGGAGGGGATAGGGTATCTAATAGCTGACAAATTTACTTATTAATTAATGTGCACTTATGTTGTTCAAAACAGGGCTAATCACCAAGATACTTTTATTCAAATATTCAGGGTTTTAACGAGTCCAAACATCGGTATTCTAGCAGGTCATTTCACACAACTATTGAATACTTCATCAAAAATGGTTTGCTCCTGCTTTTAACAACAGAAGTTAAATAATTTTAGTACAATCATTAAATTTGTGAAGTTGTGTAATCTTAAAATTTGGGCAAAATATTACTTCCATGTGAGAAGACCAGTGGTAACACACTGGGCTTTGCTTGAATCTGGAGCTGCGCCAAAAAAGTTAATTACAAACTGGCAGGCCTAACAGCCAATCAATTCATGATTTTAATTGAATGTAACAGATTGGCATTCAAAATAAAAATTGAATAAGGAGACCATGTGGCCATGTAGTATTCTCTGACCATGCTGGGCTTGACCTCATGGTTTGTTTTGTGTTCAGGGGAAAGACACCATGACCACTTTAAGATTTATATAATAGATAAGCCAGCACCTCACCATGACTTAATTGCCTTTGTGCCTGTGGAGTGGAGGGGGCAGAGACAAAGGCAGATCCTAGGTCAGGTCAGCAGAGCAGGCCTCTTGATAAACAAGTACTATTGAATTGACTATGAGCAAGTTTGCCATATCACATTATACATTCTCTATCTAATCTAAAAGCTATATACCCGACAGTGTTGTATGCGCATGCACCATTTTTATATACTAGTCAGTTAAGCAGCCACTGCATTCTAGCCTGTAGTGGGTGTTGGATAAAGGTGTCAACAGTTAACCTAATTGAAATTAGAGTCATCAGCCAGACGGTGATCACTGCTGGGGCTTGGTTTAGGGGACTGGACTAAAACATTTTTTATAAGGTTTCTATTTTGAATCTGAAATGGAACACTGCAACAGCTGTTGAACTCTAAACTGAGCTACTTAACCTGAATAGTAAACATATCCAGCTACTTACAATATATAAAATTAATTCAGGCCTCAAACGGTGGCTTGAATAATGGAGTTGTGCCTGCCAAGTAAGTTGTATAAATTTACACTGCAGCAAAATTCTGCCTCACCCTTTTAGTCCACAGCTGTCTCTTCATTAAAGCAAAACCTCGCTGTGCCTCACATAAACTCTCTTGAACCATCTCCCTGTACGTTCTGCTGACTGAGACAATGGTACTTTAATTCAGGGCAGGAGAATGGGGTTGGGGGTTGGGCTCTGTAAGCGAAGCTGCCAAAATCTGTGGCCTGATTGAAATCACTCCCACCCAGCTGATCTGGGATCGGCATGTTTCCTCTTTTTATTATTGAAATGCCACAGTAAGAGGAATCAGTTACACACAAAAAAATCAATAACGTCGCTACAGCTCAAGCAGTCTGGCCACTGTCCCCGTCTGGGTTACAACAATCCCACACTGTAGCGTACGCAACGGCGGCGCGGGGGAGTGCCACGTAAAAACACGGGGGAAAAAGGCTACAATTAAATTTAATTAAGGTTCTGTTCCGGATCAGTTTTTCTACAGACAGGCTTACACTCCATTAAAACTGATGGATGTATACAGGTTTCTGACAGGCTGTTGTGGGGAGATATACCCTTGATGCCTGCCTGTGTGTGACTAACACAACAGCAAGAAAGAGGGCCCTAGAGCAGAGGCTCCATGTCGCCTTGCACACTGCGCTGTGGGTTTGGGTCAATGTTTTCCCCTACGTTAGCTTGTTTTACTGTCCTGCTTTCTGTCCATGTCATGGTTCGTGGGTTATTTTTTCCTTTTCCGCTGCGGTTCTCATCCTTTCTCTCCGATTGATATTCTATCTGATTTTTTCCACATTCCGTTTTGGGGTTTTGCTTCACCTCGCTGATTATTAATTTCACCTGTGCTACTACCTGCGGGGTATTTAAGTTCCTCACTTCCGCTTTCCTGGTCCTTCTTTGTCATTCCTTATTACATTGAGCCAGGTATAGCCAGGTAAAATCGACCTTGTGATATTAAACTTGTTTTATATTCACAAGGGACTTGCTTTTAGCTTTATTATTCAGGTATAGGATTATTTCCTCCTGTTAGCGTCTCTGTGCTATTTTTCTCTGTGCTGTTCTCACTGAGGCAGTTTTTCTTTGGTGGTTTCGTTTCACCTTCTACCGGCCGTCTTAGTGTTACGTACCGAAGGGGTTCTTTTCTTTTCTAGTTTCTCGTATTACCTATAGTATTGAGCTCGCCCTATTTTCCTGAGTTGATTATCATTTGGCTGTTTAGCTACTAGGTAAAATACATGCAAAACTGCGTGACATTTTATAATAAACTTGCTTTAATGTGATTTTTAAAAACCAGTGTTGTTGGATCTAAATGCAAAACTTTGGAGGAGAGTACAGATTAATAGTATATGCATATGAATAACCTTGTGTGGTTTATCAAGGCTGGAAACAATTGCAGAAAAGATAATTGTGCTTGTTTTTGTCATTTGGGGAAAGCTGGTCTTAACTTTGGATCAGTCATGAGAGTACTGTCATGGCTGCTGTAATTGTTGTCAGAATATATTGTTGGCATCTGAGATTACAAATGTGAATGGGGAGCGTATTTTCTACTTGAGTGTCTACTATGTGCGCCCAGTGGCACCGCCAAGGGGGGGCCAGGGGGGGCCACAGCCACCCTGATACAATCACTGGCCCCCCCTCGCGAGGCGCATATGCATAATATGCTGCTATCTGATATTTTACATTAGGTACTATTAATTTAAATCAATAATTAGATTTTTCATAATAGTTAATGCATGTGAAAGAAAATAACAAATGCATAGCCAGCCAGCCGCTTATGACTGTCCGTCACGACTGAGCACAAATAGGCCCCGCCCATCCCGGGGGGGAAAATACATCCCGCTCTCGCCCTCCATTGACTTGACGTGCTGGTGCCTTTTTGTCATTTCGATCCGTTAGCTAACAGCATAAAAATGCCTAAAAGTTGTTGTTTGTTGGGATGCACTACAAACAAGGCAAAAAACCCAGAATTGCGGTTTTATAAGATTCAGAACCGCAAAACGGAGCCCATAAGATGAGAAAAGTGGATCCGAGCAATAAGCCGTGAGGCGTCGGCGGGAAGAAAGGAGAAAATGTGGGACCCTGAAACTCCACATGCTTATGTGTGCAGCAGGCATTGTTTCACAGGTAGCCTAAGTCAAATAAGTTATCCAATTGTCAATGTATGGCGAACTAATATTGCTGTAAGAAATGCTAAAACATTTTGACTATATGCAAATGGTTTGTAGTGGAATGTGGATAAATCGGAGTGCTATAATGTTACAGTATTATATTTGCAAGTGCAAAATATTATGATCCACTAACAAAAAAGTTGTGGGCATCCAAAGAACGATAATGTTTTATCGTTGTATGCGTGTAGATTCCAAACAAACGGTGAAAAAAAGAAAAAGCAATCAGCTTTCAATGGGTAGGCTACTCTTCTCATGCAGGTTGTAACTGTTCAAGTAGGCTAAGCTAGCGAAATAGAGGTAACGTTGTCAATGCACGACTTGTTTACATTCTCGGACAGATGTTAAAGTAAATCTATCACCACTGCGGCACTTTCGCCACAAGTCAGCAATTATATCGGGAAATGCCCTCTTAAAAAAGAAAAAGGCTATGCTGTTACTGCATACCAGTTTTTTCCAAAGCAAAGCATCATAGCGTGGAGCTTTCAAAATCATAACAATGCGGAAACCCTTTAAAAAAAACAAAATAAAAACTGTAGGCTATGCATAGCCTAGCCTATGATAACTGTGGACGAAACGGGCTGAGAAGAATGTAGCCTAATAAAGCAGGGATATGAGTAGGTTGTGAGTAGGCTATAATAAAATGTATATTGTTGTCCATGATTATGCTTTTTTGTTTTGTTTTTCATTTTTGGATATATAACATTTTTGTTTACAAAAAGACACAGCAACAGCCAAATACAACTGTATTGAAAAGAATTGGAGGCCTCTGTGTTGTGTTTTTAAACTCAAGTAGGCTTGTTCCCAGTACATGTTTTGTTCCTTACAATCAATGTAGCAACTCCTTCAAATTAAAGCTGTATATTTGTCTTTTTAAGGAAAAGGACAACTACTAGCCTATTTGAAGAACAATTAATTGCCTATGTATATACAGATACATAACACATTAAAACAGGATTGTTGTGGAACTCAAAATGTTAACTGTACCAGTATTAGTCTGTGCACATCAGATAATTAGTAATATTAACTGTAAAAAAATAAACCAAAGTATATCAGTATGCGATTCCTTAACTCTCATATTGACATAGTTTTCAACTAGCTTATATACTACAACAACATAATAGAATTCCTGAAATTCAGTTATGGCTTTTGGTTTTGGTGTGCCACCCCAAGATTTTCAGTGGCCCCATCTGGCCATCCCGATGAAAGATTGCTGGGGGCGCCACTGTGTGCACCTAAGTTATGTATAGAATGTTGTATATTGGAGGTTTCCACTCTGTTATTCTAAAATCAATGTTATCCCCACGTGTTCAAGACACATTTGTAATAGTAGTACCAATATTTAAAGGTGTATTTTGCAGCTGCATCAATATACATTACATTTATTAAATACCCTGCTTTCAGAATGAGGCACATATTTCACAAGTCTCATTTTTGATGGCAACCGTCTTAGTGCTACTGTCTGTCTCTCTTATGAAGTATAACTTAATTATACATGGTGTACATTTGTACAGCTTTCGCAAGGAGGTTTTTTCTCACACAGGCTTAGTAGTGCATGTAACATCTTATCAGGACTTGTGGTAGAAGTAGAGATCTTTAGGATATTTAAGGCCAGGCTTGGCACCGCTGCTATTGATGCAGTATAAATGGAACTGAAAAACAATGATGGGATACATGGGCTTTTATACTTATTAAACTTGCTCAAGTTCTTACATTTACTGAAGCACTTCAGGTGAAGAACCTGTACAACAGTACTGCCCTGCTCAGGAGCTGCGTGGCAAATCCCCTTCGTCCTCAGTTCTTACATTTACTGAAGCACTTCAGGTGAAGAACCTGTACAACAGTACTGCCCTGCTCAGGAGCTGCGTGGCAAATCCCCTTCGTCCTCAGTTCTTACATTTACTGAAGCACTTCAGGTGAAGAACCTGTACAACAGTACTGCCCTGCTCAGGAGCTGCGTGGCAAATCCCCTTCGTCCTCAGTTCTTACATTTACTGAAGCACTTCAGGTGAAGAACCTGTACAACAGTACTGCCCTGCTCAGGAGCTGCGTGGCAAATCCCCTTCGTCCTCAGTTCTTACATTTACTGAAGCACTTCAGGTGAAGAACCTGTACAACAGTACTGCCCTGCTCAGGAGCTGCGTGGCAAATCCCCTTCGTCCTCAGTTCTTACATTTACTGAAGCACTTCAGGTGAAGAACCTGTACAACAGTACTGCCCTGCTCAGGAGCTGCGTGGCAAATCCCCTTCGTCCTCAGTTCTTACATTTACTGAAGCACTTCAGGTGAAGAACCTGTACAACAGTACTGCCCTGCTCAGGAGCTGCGTGGCAAATCCCATTCGTCCTCAGTTCTTACATTTACTGAAGCACTTCAGGTGAAGAACCTGTACAACAGTACTGCCCTGCTCAGGAGCTGCGTGGCAAATCCCCTTCGTCCTCAGTTCTTACATTTACTGAAGCACTTCAGGTGAAGAACCTGTACAACAGTACTGCCCTGCTCAGGAGCTGCGTGGCAAATCCCCTTCGTCCTCAGTTCTTACATTTACTGAAGCACTTCAGGTGAAGAACCTGTACAACAGTACTGCCCTGCTCAGGAGCTGCGTGGCAAATCCCCTTCGTCCTCAGTTCTTACATTTACTGAAGCACTTCAGGTGAAGAACCTGTACAACAGTACTGCCCTGTTTAGGAGCTGCGTGGCAAATCCCCTTCGTCCTCAGTTCTTACATTTACTGAAGCACTTCAGGTGAAGAACCTGTACAACAGTACTGCCCTGCTCAGGAGCTGCGTGGCAAATCCCCTTCGTCCTCAGTTCTTACATTTACTGAAGCACTTCAGGTGAAGAACCTGTACAACAGTACTGCCCTGCTCAGGAGCTGCGTGGCAAATCCCCTTCGTCCTCAGTTCTTACATTTACTGAAGCACTTCAGGTGAAGAACCTGTACAACAGTACTGCCCTGCTCAGGAGCTGCGTGGCAAATCCCCTTCGTCCTCAGTTCTTACATTTACTGAAGCACTTCAGGTGAAGAACCTGTACAACAGTACTGCCCTGCTCAGGAGCTGCGTGGCAAATCCCCTTCGTCCTCAGTTCTTACATTTACTGAAGCACTTCAGGTGAAGAACCTGTACAACAGTACTGCCCTGTTTAGGAGCTGCGTGGCAAATCCCCTTCGTCCTCAGTTCTTACATTTACTGAAGCACTTCAGGTGAAGAACCTGTACAACAGTACTGCCCTGCTCAGGAGCTGCGTGGCAAATCCCCTTCGTCCTCAGTTCTTACATTTACTGAAGCACTTCAGGTGAAGAACCTGTACAACAGTACTGCCCTGCTCAGGAGCTGCGTGGCAAATCCCCTTCGTCCTCAGTTCTTACATTTACTGAAGCACTTCAGGTGAAGAACCTGTACAACAGTACTGCCCTGCTCAGGAGCTGCGTGGCAAATCCCCTTCGTCCTCAGTTCTTACATTTACTGAAGCACTTCAGGTGAAGAACCTGTACAACAGTACTGCCCTGCTCAGGAGCTGCGTGGCAAATCCCCTTCGTCCTCAGTTCTTACATTTACTGAAGCACTTCAGGTGAAGAACCTGTACAACAGTACTGCCCTGCTCAGGAGCTGCGTGGCAAATCCCCTTCGTCCTCAGTTGCTATACGCCACACTGCTCTTGATTACTCGCCTCCCTCCATCCCAACTTGCCTCATTGTCATGGGTAGTGCTCTGATCCGCTGATTGAATTTTAAACAGCGCACCGCGTCACGCTCACAAATGGAGCGTGTGCGTGATGCTAATGGGAGAATCTGACGTGTGGCTGTGATTGTGACATCATCAGGAATCGCCTTCCTCCATCCCAACTTGCCTCATTGTCATGGGTTGCACAGTGTTCTTACAACTGCTGTCAGTAACCGATCCCTGGTCATGTTTAATTTGTGCATGCTGACTAGTCACACAAACACGGGCAGCAGCATTAATGGGGCTAGTTTTCAATTGAGCAGTCAATGGAGAGGACAAATGAGATTAGAATCAGGCTGTGAATGAGTGCACATATGTTCACCAGGTAGGATGCAGAGTCTGAGCACCTGGCCTGATATGCCCAGCATAGTGGCTCAGGAACAGATTGAGGAAAAATAAAGACATTTTTTCAGACAAAATTCATTTTTTATTTTCCTTACTTTTAAGAATTTAAGCAATGTAAGCCTCTGATGGGGTTTTCATCCTCATCAATTCCTCAGACTGCACCCCTCCATAAATCCACTTCATATCAAAAATACATCCAATGTCCAAAAACAGTCAGTTTCAAGTTAACCAGGGAATAAGCTGAGGGTGTGTTAGAACAGAGGGTTTGCCCCTGTGCTTATCAACAGAGTTGTGTTCCCTCACATCTCCAGATAGTATCAAACTCATATGGGAGAATGCTGAATTCACAAACGCCATGTTTCATTATTTATCACTACACATACATTATGGATGCACATATACCTGTACATAGAGGTAGTTCCTTTTAGCCTTTAAAATAAGTGGAGCTGCATATAGCTACTATGTGTTAGTAAGAACAACGTTTTAACTAATCATGGTGTTTTTTGGTCACCAGAGGAGCAATTGTCTGCTGGTTTTTGCAAGACAGTGACAGAGTACATCATTTGTCATGCGGAACTGCAATTCCATTATGAGATTCTTGAAGACTCACTCCCCCATCAGTCATTGTATGGCAGTGATTCAGCACTTAAAATATGGCTGATTTCATTGAAAACACCTACTACATGATAATAGAGCTTAATTTGCTGGGGGGCTGTGTTCGTTTAGAAAAATGTAACTAACAGGGGAGATAAAAAAGAGAAAATGAAAGGGAAATTCAGAAACAGTGGCGTAATCCTGCTACTTTTTAATCAGCTCTGCTAGGTTTTGCCACTCACATGTGGCTCTTGATGATCCTTCAGTGGGAGTGACAGTGCACTCCGGAGAAGCAGTGATGAACCTGATTAATCCCTTTGTCAGAAATGTTTTTTATATTCCACAGGCCTTGTCTGCCCCTGCACTACTGTACAAACCCCTGGTGCAGTTGGTCTGTCCAGCTTGGCATCCTGGCTTCAGCATTAAACCCCTTCACGCAGATTTGGTGAATTCTGACCTATTTAGGTGTTCTATTTAAAGCTTAATACAGCGAGCACCATAATTAATTGGACAGCGACACATTTTTTGTTACTTTGGTTCTGTACTCTAGCACTTTGAGTTTGAAAGAATACAATGACAATGAGGTTGAAGTGCAGACTGTCAGCTTTAATTTGAGGGCATTTTCATCCATATCGGATGAACCGTTTAAAAATTATAGAAACCCTGTAACTCCAGGTGTGAACACAGAAACTTGGAACTGGCTTCAATTAAGCAAGACAGTTGTACCATTTACAATACTAATATTACGTTATTTATTTTCACAATTTAGGTCAACATCTTGTTGATATGATGGAATACAAATCTTTGGTGGTGAAAAAATATTTTTATGAACTCACAGATAGACGCTATTGTTTTTTGTAATTTTTTCTAAAAACTTTTCAAAACACTGTCAAAGTAATGTAGAATAATTATTTAATGGTCATCTCCTAATAAAACAGGATTTATAAAATTTTTCCCATTCATTAAATGGTTTTTCACTGGCAACATTACTTCCAATCTTTTCACTGTTTCCTTACAAGATATTGTTCTTACAGTGTAACCATTTCAAACACCATTTGAAAGTATTTGGGATCTTAGTAAATCGACCCCGGAGTTTGACGTTTCCACTCCTAGTTTGGCTGCCAATGACTGTCTCAGTTTAGCAATCTCATGGCGCCGTCGGCATGGCCACTAGGGCCTCTGCACAAAGGCGTTTATGCAAACAATTCAAAGCTCTATCCATGTTCTCCCTGCTAGGGAGGTAGAGCGCTGAACCAAACTTTCACAATCAATATGGATGCCACCGTTGGCTCAGATCTGTAGGGAAACTTTTCTCAGCTGAGCCCCAGAACTAAGTGCTTGATTGGAGAGCCGTTAACTAACTCCTCTTAGGAACAATATATCATGTGTTGTGGAATTAGCCCAGGAATCGAGATGGAAGGAAGGATGTAAAACACAAGGCCAGCATAGGTTCAGGTTTCAGAATAATTTATTCTTATGCTATACCAGCATCACGGGGCCCTGGAGACTCTGCCTGCTGAAGTGTTAGTGTGTGTTTCTCTCAGTGAGTGTTGACTTTAGTCAATGGTCTGTCCAAAGTTTGTGTAAGCATGAGGATCAGTACTTTAATCTTCTTTATTTAGCTAACAGTTGCAATCCTGCATTTGGGGGTTGTTGTTTGTTGTTGTTCTTCCCCTTTGGTCCAAGGCAATGGATTATTGGCTCTTTTTGATGAGAAGTGATCCTTCTCTATCACTGATGCCTTGTGCTCTGCTGTGCCACATCAACATGTATAAGCACATTATATGCACATAATCTTCAGCAAAACACTTTACCTTAAATGATAAACTTGCTATGACATTATGAGGAAAGACCTTCATATCTGAACATTAATAATTAGATTAAAATGAATTACAATATTAGATGCTCTTTCAACCTGAATCTGAACTGTGAACGAGTGATTGCAAGTTCATATTTTCTGCTTGATGCATTTAAATTTGGTATTGTGTTCAGTGTGGTTTTTAAAAAGTGTACATTTGAGTGATTAAATAATGTACCTGCATATGCACCTGCAAAACCGTCTACACTAAGCAATTACAGTATCTCTGGTGTAATCAGAGGCTGTTGGCACATGGTCAATCTGTCTAGTGTAGAGTCAGGCAGTCATGCATTCGCAGTTTCTTGATTACTGGTGCACTTTGTGATTGCTGTTATAGCACTTTTCCTTTTGGCTAGTGTGAACGCACTCCCTTGGGGCACTTGATTGGCTATTGTGTGGTTATTGTAGCTTCCTGTCGCATACCAGGGCACTTTGTTTCAGCTTGAAGGCGGTTTCTGTGTCAGAATGCTATTATTCAAGCCTTATTATATGCCCTGTAAACATGAGCTATAAATGTAACATGAATACATTTTAATGCAATACTGTTGTGTTAACCTGGGACTATGTTGATTCACACTGATAAAGAGAGAGAGAGACTGTTGTAATCGTGGCAACTGAGCAGCCCTTTAATGCAAGCACGGGGTCAGCGGCTGTAACATAGCGTGAGTTTACACTGTCCACTTTTTGTGGCTTTCAGCGCCTGTGCTTTGTGAGAGCTTCAAAAGCCACTTTAAAGGGGTAACATGGTGGTTTACCTTTACATAGGGGCATTGCGGGAACGCCTCGGAACTATCAAATTAGTATTTTCTTTAGGTTTGGAGAAATAGACTTCAATTTTGAAGCAAATGAAATAGACTTCAATTTTGCAGCCCCATTTTCAGGTTGTTTCTCGTGTGACGTCACACGAGAAATGATCACTCCCCGGTGTCTCAAAACTGTCTATGGAACACTCCCCAATCCACGCCCACAAAAAAAAAAAAAGACGTGAATTTGAACTTCACCAATTTGCGCCATAACCTCTTCACCCATCGGTAAGTTCACAGCCTTGTTACTGGTTAATACAGAGCATGATTGATTATCTATTATTGCAAGCTAACTTTACTGGATTTATTGTTAGGTTCCAGTGGAGTCATTTCAGCAAACAGTAGGGTATGGCAAGTAAGCTGGGGCGCTGAAATGCTTGAGTGATTTTTTAAAAATGCCGGCGAAAGTGATTCGCAAGAACCTAACACCAATTCTGAGTGAATGAGCTAAATATTTCAACTGTAGTAGCAAAATAGGTAAGCCTTAAAGGTCCCATATCATACTATTTTTTGTCAATTTTATATTATTCTACAAGGTCTACCAAACATGTTGATAAGGTTTTTTAAGGGAAAAAGTTTTGCAATATATTTAAAATATATATATAAATCCAGTGATTTTTTTACAAAAAAAACATTTTGAGTGGGCGGTTCAGGTTTTTTTCACATGCTCTGCGTTGATTGGCTACCTGACCCGGAATCAGAATCACTCTTGTCTACACTACACTTTAGCTCCGAAAAACTGAAGAAACAAATTTAAAAAAGCAAATGAAGACATTAAAGAACATATTTTTTACAAAGGCAAATACATGTAACATATATACAATATAGCGATTACATCTAAACTGTTTAAATTATACTTAGTCTGTAGGCTAACGTTACTTTTCAAGCAGTCGAAGATGCATCCCTGCATGCTTTCAAATGCATCCTATAGGTCAACAAATGCGACATTATTGACGTGTTTCCCCCTCTGCAAGCTATTGTTTTTAAGCATTCGTCAGAATAATTTTGGGTAAAATACAGCCACACTTTTAGAAAATTGACTGAGTTTAACGTTAGCTGGCTTGCTAACAGTAGGCTACCTGAGCCGTCGTTAAATAATGTTAGCAATCGGAAGCTCTTGCATTGTATTTTACAGTGGCACCTAAATCTGTTCAGTAGGTAGGCCTAATGAATGGTATCGGTCGTATGGGTTAACGTTACAGGACTCAGGCGCAACCAGGCAGCTTAGCTAGAGAGCTGTAAACGTCGAAGCGCTTACTATTGTAGCTGGAAAGATTAAAAATGCCCTGACACAGCACATTTAACATGGCCAGTTTTGCTAGTCATGAACTCTCCACTTGCTCGTAATTATACTCTGTGGTGATAGAGGCTAAGTAAAGAATGGAAAGGCTGGCATTACCACATAACTGTATACCTACCCTATTCTTTAGAAGCTGAAAGAGGGCGGGTTTATGCATGGGTTTATCGGCGTGTCGACACACAGCTAGCTAGATCTAACGTTATCCCGCTCAAACTACATCTTAGCCGCCCTGATAACGTTTGCGTCTGTATGCGTCTGCTTTTGGTAACGTTAACGTTAACTGCACTACGGCAGTATCATGCACAGCGCACTCGATTCGACCATACTCTAGCCTTACTTTGTCGAACATACCCTTCCCTGGCATTAAACTGTGCTGTAAGGTTTCCGAAGTGATATGTTAACATCAGCTAGCTGAATAAATCCTTCCCAGCATGCTATCGATAGTGTGCATAGTTGTGCTTTTATCGTATTTTTATCGTACAAAATACGCAAATTCGGTGACATAGCCTGGTAGGTAGCGTGTACCTTAACAATGTTTGGAGGTTAAAAGCTGGTGTGACATCTCACATTGCTTATATTAAGGACTTTGTAAATTCCTATACACTTCCTGGTAAATCCAGTCTCGAGGTAACTATGGTACCTATCGGAGTGACATTTCTCATTGATATGCCTACAAAACGAGATGAACTTGTAGAATGGGAAATTTGAGCATATAAAAATGAGTTTTATAGCACTTAAAAATGATTGAATAAAAACATTGACGTTACTTTTACATAGGTTTTCTTTAGGTTTGGAGAAATAGACTATTTAATTTTGCGGCCCCATTTTCAGGTCGTTACATTCAGATAACTGGCATGTTACATTCAACCACCATGTTACCCCTTTAAAGGGTAAGTACACTCAAGATCACTTCTTTTTCTCTGTAAATGTGTTTGTATGCCTAACTTATAATGAAACTTATCATGAATTCTGTCATTTCAACAATTTTTCAATAATATTGTATATCATAAGAAACTGGTAGAAAAGTGTCTGTGCTGCCCCTGGTTGAAATTTAGTTTCTGCTTCCCACACTGCCCCCACCCCAATTGTGATGTCAGAGTACCTTTTTGGAGGTACCGCTCCATCATCATATGTATAATTGTTGTCACCCACAACGGCACCTGATTGGTTGGAACCACTATGTTACTTTTATTTCGGCTGCATGTTTTTAGACTGGAACAACGTGGCGTCCTGTTCATAAACTTTTTTATTCCACCTAAATAGTCCACTAAAATATGTTTCTGAAAATATTTCAGGTGAGAAATAGTCCATGTAGTTGCTGAATCTTGATTCATATTTGATGTGCAACGTCTAGTTTGACAGTTTGATCCTAGTTATACGGAATAATTTGTACAATGTACGTTCATTTGTGCAAATAACAGCTCCTCCGCCACCACCCCTCTCCCTTGCTCACCCCACAATATTTTTCAAAATTGTGCAGTAGGCGGAGACAGGCTGAGACAGATGTACTTACTCGTTAGTCAAGTCAGTTTTAGCAATGCATAGACCTCTTTTGATCAGGTGGATCTCCTCCAGCAGACTTTGCTCGCTTAACGAGCAGCATATTTCTGTTGGTTTTCAGTTATGAGTCGTATTCGTCTGGCTCTGTTTAGGCTAGCCTTATGGGACATACTGAGTGCACTGTATACCAAAGAATGCTATGCTGCGTGAATTATCTCTTCATTTAATGAGACAATGTTATGGCATTTTATTCTGTTGAGATGAAAAAAACATTTTCAGAGCCCGCAGAACTAACACACTGACCAGTGGAGCTCCAAGGACTGATGTGAGGCTGGTGAACGAATCAACCAGTGTGCCAGCGGACACACACAATGCTGTACCCCTGAATAAAATTAAAACCAAATGTGTCTCAGTGCTCGATCTACTGCTGTAATACCTCATCTGTTGCGATAATTGCAATGAGATTTATTTCACCTTGAAACATTGAAATAAAAAGACGATAATGCTGACAAAGATCTGCTTGGATGAAAGCAATGTAAGATTTGCTTCAACTGAATGTGCAAATGAATAAAAACTCAAAAAAACTTCTACTGAATGTGCAAATGAATAAAAACAGCGTGCAGGGACTCTAGTTCTTGGTTTGATTCCAAAGTGGCCTGCTGTTCTCATACCCTTGAGCAAGATACTTGCTTCAGCAAGGTATCCAGCTCTATCATGGATAATATATGGTATGATAACATAAATGCTGGCTATATAATATGCCACCTAAAAAAATGGTCAGTGTAGTATTGTCCCTAATGGTTCAAACTAACTCCTCCACGCTGCATTGACCATTGCAGACACATTCTTTTTTCTTAAGGTTTCTACAGTATGTGTTTGTGCCCCTGGGTAACGGAGGTGTGTGCACATGTGGTGTGTGTGAACAGAGGCTGGAGGGGTGTTTGCGGGTGGACTTGAGGGACGTAGCTGGGGATTGGTATGTGCAGACTAGGAGTGGGACCGTTGACTTGAGTAAACTCGCCAGCTGCTTCTGAAACGTTCAGAAAAAGGTCATTGAAAATGCTTTTTCTTTTTCAAATTTTTTCATTGTTATGAGTAAAAATAACCCCCGCCAGGGCTAGAGCTGTAGCTGGACTGGTCACGGATCAAAATAAGCTGTGTGGCAGCTTTAAACAGGCTGCTGTAAAACGTGCTTTAGGCACGTTTTACAGCATATACTAAATGCACGGAAAAATATGCTTGTAATCGTTTAGGGAAAAATCATAAAACATCCCACTCCTAGTTTTGACAAAGTGATGGTGTGTGGGAGGGGTGTATAACAGGTCTGTAGGTGTGTGTGTGCACGCGTGTCCACATGTGTTCCTTTTATTGTCTTTGTTCCCTGGCCTCTCACTGTGTCCTTTTTCATCCCTCCATCTTTCAATCTTCTAATCTTTTCCGCAGAGCGCTCACACAGACAGCGGTATCTCACACCCCATAGGGCGCATGTGCCGCTGGGCCCCCTGTCCCTTCTCACTCCAGGAGCCCACTGATCAAAGCAGAGCAGCCAGCCATCAGGACCGCTTGTTAGTAAGAGCTAATCATTCGGAGCGCAAAGGCTAGAAGACGGCTAATTGCTTTAAACCGTTATCAAGGTGGCCATCGGCTCGGAGGGGGGTGAGAGGTCTCCTTTACTGTGATTGGGCACAACACAAAGCAATAAAGCAGCTCCATGGATTGGCTAGAGAGCTGTAGGGGAACTGGGTGTACGGTGACATTAGCCGACCTCACCAGGTAACTAGTATGCGGCTCAGGGATGGCTGGGATAGATTAGTTGAGCATTTGCTAAAACGTTTTTGCACCCGATAAAGTTCTTAGTAGAGTACAAGACATAGGGCCTCATTCATGAAACGTGAGCATTCATCAGCATTTTCGTATCTGAGATTTTTTCGTGTACGAACAAACTTTACACCTGCTCAGGAGCATGTATACCTCATGTGTAAAAAAGCAAAAAGAATAGCGACCCAGAAAAGTTGTCGAAAAGCTTGCAGATTCGAGCAGTAGACAAAGAAAGGAAAACAAAGAAAAACCTCCAGCTCAATAAACTAGAAAAGAGCCTAAATAAGGAGGTGAGAAGGTAAACAAGGTAACTGCCTCAAAGATACGTTTGCAAAATATGCATAGAAAGGGCTGTCACATCTTTGCAGCTCATATGTCATGCAAAATGTATTGCTCAACATCCTGGACCGGTTGCCTGGTGGGACCATAGACGGGTGGGACCCACAACAGCTTCAGATTGGCACTCGTTTGCAGAACGCTGCAGAGAGAAACTGTAGCTACGTCAAATTTCTGTTTACTGTGTCAGAATATAGATTCTTAACTACCATCCTTTCCATCACTAGGGGATCAGGGATTTAACCACCTCTTGCACGCACAGAACACCAACAAAATGACGAAATGAACAAATTAATTATTTTATTTATTTCCAGGCTGAGAGAAAGACTGCAGCCTAGTGCTTAGCAGATGGAGGCAATGCACTCGTCCGATGCGGATAGGCTTGAACTTTAACAGCTCGCGTGATGGGAGATTCTGCATTTCCTGCATGCTATTATCCTGCCATGCCTTTTTACTTTACCATGTAGGCTATTTTTTTCCCTTGGCTTTTTCTGGGCCATTTTGACTTCGTATGGATCTTTAAATGGAAGTGACAACCTCCATGTAAGGCAATTCATGGGCATGTATTTGTGCTAATCAGAAAATAATGTGAACACACTTGCGTACGTGAATATGAAAAATATCTGCCTTTCCCACATTGTTTAATGAATCCAGCGTACATTTTTCGTACCAATTCCTTTCGTACATAAATGTACACGCATATTTAAGAACGCCTCATGAATGAGGCCCATAGAGCATATATGCATGTATGGTACCGGGACATATTACGACCTACTCTCTTTTTATTTTTGTTAATTCTATCGTCATTCATAACTACACTTTGTAACCATTGTCATTTGTAAACTGATTGATATTCTCAATAAAAAAATTTAAAAAATATATATATTACGAACTACAAGCGCCAATTCCACAAGAGTTGGGACAGTATGTAAAATTCACATAAAAGCAGAAAGCAGTGATTTGTAAATTCTTTTTTACATATTTTTTATTGAAAACAGTACAAAGAAAAGATATTTAATGTTTTACCTTATCAACTTTATTGATTTTTGTAAATATACGCTAATTCCGAATTTGATGCATGCAACACGTTCCAAAAAAGTTGGGACAGGGGCAAAAAAAAAGACTTTTTTCAGTTAAATATATGTAAAAGAGAATTTACAAATCACTGCTTTCTGCTTTTATGTGCATTTTACATACTCTCCCAACTTTTTTGGAATTGGGGTTTGTACTTCTTCACTAGTTTGGAAAGAGTTTTGCAGGATTTCTTTCGCACACTGCTTGCAAAGTGAGGGGAGGGGGCACATAGTAGACAGGGGTCTGAGTTGACAGAGGATGGGAGGCAGGGAACAGGGATCATATTTGGTCACAGCCTCAATGTCCGCCTTCACCCTCACAGACTTTGAGGCACGTTCCTGATAAGTCCGCGAGGGCTCAGGGCTGTCCCACTGTAAAATTGCCAAGTGCATGAGGGCTCTGTTGTGGAATTTTCGAGCCCTTTATGCAGACTTTCTGTAAGTCTGCAATCTTGCAAACTTTGCTGAGGGAATTACCCACAGTATATATAGCGTTTGTGGCAGTAAAAGTGGAAACGCAGCTGGAAGCGTCTGAATAATTGTAAACCAACGACCCACATGGCGGGCAGAGTTCTTTCAGCAGTTACAAACCTAAAATTAAAAGTCCTAAAGTGACGATTGGCATGAACATCTTGCATGTGCGACAGACGTCGTCAAGGCAACATATAACATTGCAAAATGCTGTCCCATTCCTCTTAGGTTCAAGCCCTTGCACTCACATGCACTCATGCATTTATGTTGGGCATGCATGTGACGTCTCAAAGTATGTGGGGCTCAGTCCTTAGGGCTCTGGGCGGCCCATTGTAATGTAGGAAGATTAGGTCCTTTCAGATTACTTGCAGTTTATTATATTTCTTTTGCTTCGCTGATGCTCTTATCCAGCGCAACATACTCTTTTCATTTATATACAGTAGCTGAATATTTTGCTGAAGCAATTCTGGTACCTTGCTCATGGAAACAACAGCAGTGCTTCAGCTGGTATTTGAATCTGCAGCCTCTTATTTCTTCTGTCATGTAGTGGCTAACATTTTGAGCCTAGCTTCAATATCTCCAGTGTTTCACCAGTACATTTTTACCTTCAACCTTTCCACGATCTATCGGTTTTTCTAAATAGCTACATGTTTTTTACATTTCTAGAATGTAATGATATCAGGACTTAGACAGGCATCCATATATTAGTGTGTTAAATAGCTGATATCTTGCAGTTTGTTGGGTGTTGCATAAAGATGGCAAATATTTACCCATTTTATTGAGGTGATTCTCAGCCAAAATGTGGCTATAATAGAAGGCCTTGAGATTGGTGTGTGAGTGTGTGTGTGAATGGGTGAGTGAGAGGCCATTGTAAAGCGCTTTGGTAAGGTAGAAAGGTTGACCTTGATAACCGAAAAAAGGCCATTTACCATTTACCACTCCAAAGCTATTGCTGTGTGGCCACACGTTGCCTCTGTGCTAAGTGACAGGTTGACGCCGCTTGTTTCTGGGTTAAAATCTAGTGGAGACTACAGCCATTGAGAGTGAAGGGGCATCTTCCTCTCTGTAGGATTGAGAGTGCCTGTAATATCTCTGCAGTTTATCAGCCTGGCTGCAGTGAGGGAAGGCCCTTTACAAGAACAGCTAACTGTACCTCACTATATTACACATCCTACAGCTTGCTAATGACCACTAATAGCAACTCAATGATACAACAATGGTACTAAATATAATCATCATTGCCATTATCATCTCCATCATAATCGTTATTCAAGTTATTATTAGGGGTCCAATCACAGAAGACTGTAAGTGTTAGGATTATTATTGGTCTGCTGCTAGAAATGATCTGCAACTCTGGGACGGTGCTGCGAGAAGTCATTACTTGATAGGCTTGTAGGGGGATAGAAGTTGACCACACGGGGGTGATATAGCAAATATGAACATTGAACATTTCTGATTGATACAAAACCATGTAGCTACAGAGTCCCACTCTCTGTGTCTTTTTTGTTGTTCCTGGGGCTACAACTGAAGTTCCCTAGCGGGAAATAAAAGTTATTCTATTAAATGCAAAAGTATTGGAGTGATGGAAAGAGGAAAGTATTGATAAAGAAAGGAATGCTCATGATCCACAAATATCACTTTGCCTGATTCAGCTTAAATTCTGAAGATATTTGTAGTATCCATTTAAAAAAAATATCTAAACAACATTTTAATTTGATTATAGAAGTACATGGAATAATAATAATAATTACTATTATTATTATTGTCATTCATTAGAAATCAGGAGACAGTGAGACCCAAAAGAGCCCTGAGTTCCACCTGTGGTGATGTTGGACATCCATTTGCAATCCGTTTTTAATACACTTCTGCAACAAGTTTGATTGTGAGGGTGTCCAAAATTAAAAATGTCAAATTTGACACTCTGGCTGTGTTCGGAATGGCTCACTCGCTCATTCAGTCCCTCCCTATACACTACTTAGGAAAATCTACATAGAGCACTAGATAGAGATTCACTGGTGAAAGGAGGAGACGATTTCGTACAATACCGTTTCTGAGCAGATTGCATGACAGCGGTCACCGGCTTGGTGCAAGAAACGGTAAAACAAGTGTTCTTTTTTATTTTGAACAAGGGCGTTGTTGTCTCGTTGTAGGTAGATAGGTAAGTTAGGTAACTAGGTAGCTAGCTAACTAATTAAGTTGCATTTTCCATTAAACAGTAATACTTGTTCAATTTAAAAAATTGTTAACACTTTGTAATATATTTAATCTACCGCGTTTATTTATATTTCGGTTATAAAGCTGACTAAACTGATTTAATATAGGCTACAAGATGAAACTTGCATTTATATTTGTAGACCAGGGCAGGTTCAGCCGTCGCCATATTGCCAAAACAAATGTCTCTGGTCTGGTGTACATCGTTTGTACCCTACATTTTGTGGTGCATTGTGGGGGATATTGAGTGAACTATTTAGGGTGTCAAATTTGACATTTTGAATTTTGGACACCCTACAAAATGGCCGATACCCTAAATAGTGCACTATATAGTGAATAGGGAGCGATTCTGAACACAGCCCCTAAATAGTTCACTCAATATCTTAAACTTAAACGCTAAGCAGAGTATTGCAACCATTTGATCTAACATTAGTGTATTTAAAGCAAGCTAAATTACATGGCGACGTTTCACCAAATGCATGTTCCACACAAATTATTAAATAATGGTAGGTTTTATCAAGTTTTTAAAATGTATTTATTTTACGTGCATGTACTTTGGTGGATAATGGTTCTCTGTCGTATTTTTGTTATTGTAACCAGCCACTGAAAAATACGACAAAACCATTTCCAAGGCATGGTTTATTTGGCAAAATATTAACTATCTATTATTTTAGATATATTGATATATCACAATGGGCCTTATTCATCTTTTGTATTTTTGTATTAGCAGTTTTGTTCATATGTTGACATTCATCAATTTTTTCTTATAATGAGTAAAATTTAAAAAGACGAGTGAGTGATTCGTTTGTTTCCATGCTGAGCTGTGCAAGGAGCAAGCTAATGTTACTAGCTAGCACCACGGATGGATAGATGAAAAGGTGAAAGATTGAGAGAGGGATGAAATTGGCACAGGGATAAAGAGAGTGGGAAAAAATAAACACTTTAGCTAAGTAACTATTCCAAATCGAAATGCTGAGAACACGGACAACTATTCTCAAGGGAAAACAAAACGAGTGTTTGGTTCAGACAGGATTTCTTAGTGGGACAGGACGATTTTATTAGCCTCAAACTATGGGAGGAGTTATGTAATGAGATCAAAGTATGTATTGGTTGAGGTTTCACGTCTACGTCACCATGGTCCCATTTTTGACTCCACCCTTTTTTTCCGCATACAGGAATAAAGAGATAGACTGAAATTTAATGAGATTGCAATGGAATTTATTCCTCGCGCTTTATTAGTGCTCAATACACACCTTAATAGCCATATATAACGTGGTTATAAGCATATTACAAATTTTCCTTGACCGTCACTTTAAATGATTATGCTGTCTAGGTCATTGTTCTAATTGCTCTTAATATAGTTATCAGCTGTTTGTAATTATCTGAGTGGCTTCTTTGTCTTGAAAATGTCTGTAGAGTGCACCATTCTGGAAAGCATTGAGTAAGGTCATACGAGACGTTTGCTTCCTTTTTTCATCTTATCACTTTGCGCTTTCACTGGATTGCGGATTGCTCTCTGCCATTTCTAGCGATGTGCGAGTTCTTTTCTTATGTTGTATAATTTTTTGCGGCACTTACGCACCCGTGACTACCATTTCAGGACTTGCTACAAGGCGCAATTCCAAAAATAATTTGTTTTATATTGAAATGATGAGAAATACCCTCTCTGATCCTGTCTTTGCATAATCACTTGTGAGTGTGTGTGTGCGTGTGTGTGTGCGTGTGCGTGTGTGTGTGTGCGTGCGCGTGTGTGTGCGTGCGCGCGCGTGTGTGTGTGTGTGTTGTGTGTGCATTTCCTGTTGCATTGATTGTTAAGTTTCCAAAATCTTCTGTAACGTAATAAATTACCTCAGAACTGATATTCAGAGATAAAGTTGATCTTCTTAAAATATATTGATATATTGGGTCCTCTGTGTTGATCACATCAGTAAAAAGAATACAGCTGCCTGCATGTAGAATGCGCTTCTCCTTTTGATATTAGCCAATCCAAGCAGCTCGATATTAAAAAAGCTTGGCCGATCACTAATATACATAATGAAATATTTTTAGGGGAAAAAATGAACAATTAATTTTTTTATTTTGCCATGACAGACCTGTGTTCATGTCCTTGAGTGAGTCGTTTGTCATAGAGGTTTTTTTATTTTTATTTATTTTTTTACATTTGACCCCATTCATCTGGCTCAGATTTTGGCCCTCTGAAGCTGATGTTCCGCAAATGAAGGGTTATCAGAGATTCCAACTGGGGCAAGCTGTCTTTCGTGTGGAGCAGATGCCGTAGTCAGAACAGGTCAAACACGTCTGTGTTTGGGGAGAGATCTGAAAGACGTGCATACAGCAAATGTGGAGAAAGGTCCTATCTCTTCCATGAGATCTTCATTTATTCTCTGTGCTCCAGCAGTGTGTTGTGAATTTCTCTCTGTTGACCTCAGGCAGAGCGAAAGTACCATTTATGAAAAAACTGCATCTCGTATTTTGCTGGGGAAAAAAAAATCTATATTTGACTATGCTGTTTCAGATCCAGAGTGTAAACATCTCATGGGCTCTGGAAAAAATACATTGCAGTGAAACCCCCCCCCCCCCCCCCCTCTAACCTCTCTGCAGAGGGATGACTTTAGCTGGCTCTGTCTCAAGGGTGTACAATGGGGGAAATAAGTATTGGACACGTCAACAATTTTATTATCAAACATATTTCCAATGTAGCTATTCACATGAGATTTTGACCAGACATTGGTATTAACTCAATAAAACTACACAGCTAAAGAAATTGTAATGTTCCAATTCTTTAAAAAAGTTATGTGCAATAAAGTGAAATGACACAGGAAAAAAGTATTGAACACGCTAAATTAAATGTATTTAATACTTGGTAGAAAAGCCATATTTTTTATATTTGGTTGCATATCCTTTGCATGCCATGACTTTATGATGTCTGTGACCCAGCAACATCAAAAGGCTCTTGATATCTTATTTGCTGGTACTCTTACAAGCGATACTATAACAGCTCTGCATTTGAATGGATCTCTATGGGAATTGGGGGGTGAGACAAGATTTAGCTGTAAATTAGATTTGGAAGGATCACTTTAAGGGTTGTTTCTCCTGACAGATTTTCCTATTGAACTCTATGGAAAAATAAGTCAGGAGAAGAAGCCCTTCAAGTTATCCATCCATATCTACTGTATTTATGGCAGCAGAGTGATGGTTAAAGGCTTGTTTAATACATCAGACCCTTGATGACCTAGAGCCACTTAGCCAACCATGTGTTCTATACTCTTCCAGTGTAATTTACAGCTACATTGGAAATATGTTTGATAATAAAATTGTTGATGTGTCCAATACTTATTTCCCCCATTGTACATGTGAGCCTGTGTTCACCTGTGGTTGTGCATGAACACGTGTGCATGTATTTGTGGAATGTCTGCACGCGCACATTCCTGGTGTATGAGTTTACTTGTGATATTGTGTGCGCTCGTGTGTGTGTATGTGTACAATCTGTGAGAAAGGGAGATCAGGATTTTTTTTTTTATTGGTATGTTTGTGCTTAAAATCTTGTTTTGGTCTATAGAATGGGAGACACAAGACACAAGTAATCTATTCACTTTGGGAACAACGTTTTTTTTAGAGCCCGACCGATATATCGGGCCTATATTTGCGTTTCTGGCTCATACTGTATTGGTAGTCAAGGATGACATGTGGCTGATATGAAAGACCGATAGTGGTTCTCGCCACATAACTATAATAGTGTTCTCGCTACCCTCAACATATCATGTGACATGGAATCTTCACTCAGTCAGCGAGCAGTGCTGCCACTGGAGGAAGACTGAATGAAAGGAAGGAACAAGTTGTTCTTGCTAGCTAATTTAATATTGTCAATAATAATAGTGTAACACACCAGGTTATCAAGCTAACTCAGTAATTCTGCTTTGTGAAACAGCCCCTGCTCAGCTAACCTTAGGGTGAGAGGATAGGAAAAACATTATTGGTACGGAATCTATGTTAGGCTACCAGTCATCAAGCTAACGTTGTCATGGTTTGTGGGTTATTGTTTCCTTTTTTGCTGCAGTTCTCGTCATTTCTCTCCTATTGAGAATCCATCAGATTTTTTCTACGTTCCGTTCCGGGGTTTTGCTTCACCTCACTGATTATTCATTTCGCCTGTGCTACTACCTGTGGGGTATTTAAGTTCCTCACTTCCGCTTTCCCGGTGCTTCTTTGTCATTTCGTATTACATTGAGCCAGGTATAGCCAGGTACAAGCGACCTTGTGATGTTAAACTTGTTTTATGTTCACGAGGGACTTGCTTCGTAGCTTTATTATTTCAGGTATAGGATTCTATCCTCCTGTTAGCTTCGCTGTGCTATTTTGTCCGTGCTGTTCTCATTAAGACAGTTTTTCTTTAGTGGTTTCACTTTTGTTTCACCTTCTTCTGGCCATGTTAGTTTTAACTTTTGGGGTTTAATCTATTTGTGGTCCTCACCGTTGTGAGTGACTTGTTCTGATTCCCACTCCCGTTGCATTTGATTCTCCGCCACTGGAAACCATCACAAACGTAAGCTAATGGTCGTGTACCGTACACACTAGGGTTTTAGTTTCAAAACGTTTCGGAAATGTTTTAGTTGAGAGGTTTTTGCTAACGTTACCTTGACCTGTTCATAGGCTACACATTACTCGAATGCATTCTGTTCTTTGTTTTCTAAACCGAGAATGCGCTCCACCCAGCAGGTTTCCTTGATAGCGACAATCGACATTTAACATCACAGTTGGAAAAAATATATAAATAAATAAACAACATGGATCATTTACCGCTTTCCAAGTGTTTACGGAGATGCAACGTGTCTCCTCCTCCGTCCAAGTTAAACCACAATCGGTAGCCTTAATATAGAGTTAGCATATGATAATAATAATAAAATAAACACAAATGTTTAACCGTCAAATTAACTGCGAAGATGTTCGACAATCCCACGAAACTTGGGAGTAGGCTACCATTCTTTATTTATGACCCAAGTAAAATGATTCTACAGGTAGGTTTCGGTAACCTATCCTGGACACACGCATGGCTAAAACCAGTTTAGGGTTTTCTAAACTTTTCCGATCCTAGCGCCAAGGGGTTTTTAATTGATGCGTCGTTTGGTGAACGAGCCATTTAGTTTGGCTATTTTTCCCTCTTGTTAGCCAACGTTATGTGACCAGACAGAAAGCGCCGATAGGCTGTAAAATAGGCCTCCTGTAACCTTAGACTACCTTTATATGGATATAGCTAACTCCCAACCTGTTTCCAGTTCTTAATTATCAATCAAGCAGTTAATTAACGGAATAACAAATAGCCATGAATAGCTATAGCAAGTTTTTCTGTGCTAGCGTTTTTTCAGGCCTGAACCCACATAAAATGTGTAGCACTTAAATAGCCTATTATTTTTATTTATTTTTTATTGAAATGGTCAGTAAGTTACTTAAAGTACTGATGTTTATTTTGCTATTTATTTCATTTCTATTCTTTATTTGATCACAGTGCTCCTTTCTAAAATTACTTGATGATTGTGTTAATATTAGAATCATTTAATAATGTTATTTTCTTTTGTAATAAAGTTTAATTTGTTTAAGAAATAAGTCTTTTGAGTATCTTTGCATAGTCATATTGGTGCTAAGTCTGTGCACAATCCACGTAAAAAAGGTCTATTTTCATTTAAGCTCAAAACTTCACTATATCGGCTGCCATATCAGTAATTGGTGAATTCCCCTCCTCTAAAATCGGTATCGGTCTCAAAGATCCCATATCGGTCGGGCTCTAGTTTTTTTATCACCAAATATGAATTTACAGCTGTCTCTGGTACCTAATATTCAGTTAATGTGGACACTGGCATAAAGAGCCCTGTTCAAAGGCTCATCTCTTTTGAAAAGTTAGAGGAAGCATTGCCCACTCTGTAACAAATCATCGAACAAGAGCCTGCATGATTGACAGGGGCCCAAGTGCCCACACTTTTTTTCAATACCATCTGCATTACCAATCCTTTCACACTGTAAATTAATTGTGTTTTCAATAAAGGTAGGAAAAGTGCAGCTGAGCTGTCACATAGAGGCTATGAGGCAATGAGAGTGAGAGTCCATTACACAGACAAGACGCACGGCACAGCTTCAAATCCCTGTTACCAGTGATCTGTCATTTTAAAGCACTGATTCTTGTTAAAAGCCCATTTTCAAACTATTACACACTCTGTTGAATAACACAGCAGCCTGGCTTTGTAGCACCAAGCTGCAGTCGGTGCTGTGACATTGATCCACTGAGCAATGCTGTAATAATTAACCTCCTAGTGCTATACTATATTGAGTTAATTAATTCTCAAGTCAGTCCTGTAATCCTACTGAACACTCAGTGCTGTCAGCATTGAAACACTGGGCTGTTGAACATCCTACTGGCAGTTTTATAGTACTGAGTACTGAACACTCTGCAGTTCATACTGTAATACCCAATTGCCTAAGACTGCAGTCAGTATTGCTATACCTAACTACATGGGCACCGAAAAAATGGATGATTCCAAGGCCCCTCAAAAATATTAGAACATAGGATTCATCATAACTTTTTATTCATCAGTTGAAATTGACATTAATATAACGTTTTTTGTTTTGTTTACAATGTACAAATGAAACTTGTGAAATAGGCTTGCTAGCCTACTTCTTATCTTCACATAGGACATTCTGTGACATCAGTTGTACCTGGTGCCAGGCCCAACAGCTTCATAGTCAGTCAGCTTCAGGCTCTGCACCCCAGTCACCCCATACCCCTGCCAATGAATCAGCCCTACTCCAAACTGAAAGAGGTGAGCAGCCTTGTCTAACTGACAATCGATTGGCCTACTACATGAGTCTCTTCCACCTGTGTCTAATTTGCTCTGTGGTTTGACTGAACTCAGTATTTTTCATTGTGTCTATTTCAGCCTAAAATCAATGACAATTTTGATGTTTTCTGCTGTCCATGTATTGCACAATGTCTATTTACTTTAATTCTGAAATTAAGATGTCTGGCTCCTCCTCATTCCAGCAGTGAGGGATGTGTGCTTGCCATGACTTTTTACTGTAAACTAGCTGGCTAATGTCAACACCCAAGAGACCTTGTGAATCTGCACACGCACAGACCATGTTTAAGCTGTAAATGGAAGAATGTGTTTACAAGCTTTTCATTTTCTGATTATTATCAGCATATGCAACCAATTTTACTTGGATTTTGCATATTTCGGAATAAGGTGTTTACATGGGCTGCATGTACGCATACACACGTATCATAACCGGAATGCTTGAGTTTTCCAAATATAATCAGAACAATGATGTGCATTTTATTGCAGGTCCGTGAAAAAGGAAATTGGTTAAATACTTCAAACATTGTAAATTTATTTCCACGTAAAATTATCATATGTAATTTAAGCAAATTGCATAATAGTCTGTATTGGGCACTGGACAGTTTGAAGCATTTAGTGACACACTATATTAAAATGACAGCCAATGTTTAGCTGGTAGCCATTGTAATGCTACCGTCAAAAAATGCAATGTTAAGGTGACCGCCAGTGTTAAATGATAGTCACTGTAATATTAGTGTTAAAATGAGTCGAGGGGCGCCGCTGTGGTGCAGCGGTAAAAACATAGACTGAGTCGATGCAGTTGCACACCGAGGGCCCGGGTCCTGCCAGATCTGAGTAGCTTATGACCGGTGCCTTGAGGGAGCAAATTGGGCGGCCGCTCATATATTTAGGAAACGACTATCTTTTTAAATAAAACATGTATTTTTTTTAAAGATAGCAACTGTTTAAAAAGATTGGTTCTTATTAAAAAATTGAAAAAGGAAACAATAACCCACAAACAAAAATTTAGAAAATTTTAACTGTGGTTTCTATAAAGCAATAAAGCATCTTTTTGAATAAAAGGGCAACCCATTTTTAAACAAGACAAGGCAAGCCTAGCTCAGCCCGGACACCTGTATGCAGCCAGTGGTGAACATTTGACAAGGCACGGTGGATATTGTTCTGGAGCATGCAGGTTGGCCTGCATACCGGGGCGACGGAGTACATCTGATTCTCAAAGGCGTGTGAGAATGTGAGCAGGAGCGAGCGAGGAGAGGAAGTGGACACTATTAGGACATTACCACTTCGCAATCTGCAGTTTGCTCCGGTTTATATATTGTGTTAAAAATGGACACACATTAGTTTAGTTCATAAAATATAAATGTATATTTGTTATGAATATAATATATTTGTTAGCCTATATGGAGAGTTGATTATATTTATATAGTTAGTTATATTTTAGAAGTAGCGATCCACCGAGTTCATTAAAGGCTACAGAATATTAGTTCAGACATATATCAGCAATAACAGTTAGCCCACACTTTGGGCAGAATTTAGGCATGACGTTGTTTGTATCTTTGTGCAGAAAACTTGTCAATGTACCATTCGACGAACAGGAAGCTAAATGCTTTGAATTGCTGTTTATTTATTTGCCACTCGACAGGTCGTGTAGGCTATTTGCCGGGACCACAGTCAAAAAATAATCTGCTTTGAACTCAGCTTACTTTTCATTAGTTGTTGCTCATCTGACATTGAGGTCAAAACATGGGCAATATCTTCCTCTGGAGAGTGTAGCTATCTGGCTTAATTTCAATACCAATTAAGTACCCCTCCCGCTGGTGAAACAATATTGACTGGGCGATAATGACTATGGGAACGATTATACATTTCAGCCAATTGACCTGTATCTTTAAACATAACCACAGTTGTTCAATCATGATTTTTGGGTGGTGCAACTTGTACTAGTAAAAGGGGACGGGGAGTTAGACAACTTTTTACTGTAATTACTCAAAATTTTTACAAGCACTTTCAACATCGGGGAATCAGGCAGCCAGCCAGTCAACCAACCAACCAACTAGTCAGTCAGTCAGTTACACACACTTAAACGTTTAGGCCCGCATGCTCTGCGTCCGGGCAAGAATGACTTCTTACTTCGAGATAAGGGGGGTTTGCACTTCTGGGTTCAGGCCTGATTTTTGTCCAATATTTCTTCTGTTTCTCTCTAAAGTGTAGTTGTGACAGTTCTCTGTAAAAAGCGCTATACAAATTGTTAGGAACAGGCTTCTTTCCAAATAATCCAAGTCAGGACAATGCAGGAACTCACTCAATACAACAAACTCTTTACTTTTTACTAAAGTAAATTGAAAAAAGTAATTGAAAATCACACTGGCCAGCGGGAAGATCACCAAGACACAGCACAAATTGCGATCCAGCAACCTTTGCCGCACTGTCATCTAGCCAAGCTTATATACCCTCGGAGGCCTTGAGTTTGACACAAATGTTTACATTATCTGTGAGAGAATATCTCCCAAATGTTCCCAAATAACATACTTTTGTTCATCAACAACCAGCACCATTAGTCATGCCCGATAACTTATGGCACCTAGATCAGGGAGGGCAGAGGCCTGTCAGCCCTCACTTGCTACACCAAATCATTGATCAACACACACACATGAATTACTCTTATAGGACAAAACTCAGAACCTATCAAAATAAATTTGAATTTGTGCTGTTGTACTGAGCTAATGAACATAGCACAATTGGTGTTGCAGTAACACTGAGCAACAGCTGAACATTGCCGTCAATACTTTAATACTGAATTAATGGATGCAAATAGGGCTGTAAAGTAGCTACCACTGAGCACTCTGCTGTCAGTGCTGTAACACCAAGCCATCAAAATCTCAACAGTTGACACTAATCAAGAATCAAAAAGGAATGAACACAGTCAGTACTATAAGTCTCCAGAAAGCTGTCAATGGAAAGGGAGTGGGCCCAGTTCTGCGTGGGTGGATTATTGCCATGCAGAAGAGTAGATGTATTTAATAAAGTGAATATGGCAGCTCCAAACAGAATTTACCTTTAGGTACGCTGACATTTCACTTAGTAAACCGCCATTTGCGTACAGATTGCCCTCAGTGCTGACTGTAGATTCCCGATAACCTCATTATCTCTGACGGAGCAGGTTTTTGTCTGCATTCGGAGGGAGGCAAGCTACTGTGCTGCTGTACCATGTCGAGTCTCTCTCCATCTAAACTTCACAAACAACAGTGTGAAAATCAGCATGGTACCATGTTTTTTTTATTTTGTACTTTATTGGAATTGCATGGTGCCATCACACTGACACAGCTCAGAAGTAAAGAAAGCAATACCACAGGGCATGATTGTCTCTGGCAGAGCAATCTGCATCCACCAGGCGGAGATAATCTCCACAACAGACTTCAATTTTCAGCACAAGAGATTCTCCCAAGAGCGCCATGTCCAGTATCTGTGATTTATTCATCTGACAGGAAATGCAGATATTATCATCAGAAGCAAATGTGGTAAATATGCCACGCTCCATACCATCAACCAGCTAACTAATGGCTGACAGGTGCAGGAAAGGAGGTTTTGCAGTTCCCTTGAGGTAAAAAACAGAACGATGTTCACTTCGGGTAGAGTTCCTGTGAAGTGTTGTGCCTTTTGCATGATGTATGTTTGTAGTTTTGTAGCCCTTGTGCCTTTCAAACACCGTTCACTAACGCTGGAATAACAAAAGACAAAAGCATCTGGTAACACCACAGCCTCTCACAGTACAGCTTCACTTCAAGAAAGAATACGACTAAGAAAGGCCTACTGGATAACATAAGGGCTTGGACGTTATTGTTTTATGCACAAAAAATGTCATTTCATTATCCACAAAGTAGTAGCAGATTAATTATGATCTGGGACAGATGGCTCATTGCTGTATTATTGAAGGCTTCTGTTTCACCTTTTTCAGGGGCAAAAAAAGACTGGGAAGTTCAAACCTGTTTGGAACATTCCACAGGTAAACAGGTGATGCTTATAGGTGGAGGGTGAACCAACTGCAGGGTAAGGCTAGTAGGGGGAGGTGTCCACCGTTGTGTGAGCGCACACAGTGTGCGAGCAGCAATGATATTTGCATTAATATTTGCATTAATTTTAGTTTTTTGAGTACAAGAGCCCATGTAGGCTTTGGCTGTAAAGTAACAGTAGGGTTGTGTTTAGGAGTTAGGGTTTATAAATCAAAGGTTCTTGAAGCTTTTGGAACATTTTAATATTACATCATTTATTTTAATAGCACACAAATAGAAAAATAAATAAACAACACTCTAAAACTGTAACGTTCCGCTCCCTTCCTGTCCGTTCTCCATGTTTTCCCTTTCCTCCCGTGTCATGATGGATTCCCTGTGTCCGTGTTTTCCCTGTCGCTACAGGCTGGGCGTGCCCCTTCTGTCTGATTCTCTCTGTTCCCTCACTTTAGGTTCAACCTATCTCCTTTCCCCCTTCCTGCATGCATTCCGCACCAGTCAATTAGTCAATCACCCTCGGTTACATTCCTCATGCTTTTGGTTATTGGTTTCAATTTCACTCCCCTACTTATACCTCTCGCTGGCTGCTATTCGGCACCAGTTCGTTAACGTTGTTCGTGCGTTTCATGGTCTCCTGTATGTTGGTGCTGTTTCACTAAAGCTCTGCTGTGGGTTCCCCCCGATCTACCTCCTTGGTTCCCAGACCAATGTTCTCCATGGATCCAGCCTGTAGCAGTCCAGTCTCCCTGTCTGTGTTGCGGTACCCCCGCCAAGACCAACGTTGCCTGCGCAGTTGCATTCTCTGCCTCCAGCCCAGTTCCTGTTGGACCCTCCGGTCCAGAGTCCGTTCCTGTGATCCAGTTCCTGTTGGACCTCCCGGTCCAAATCAAGTCCAGTTCCGGTTCGGAACAAAAGCCTTGTTCCTGTGATCCAGTTCCTGTTGGACCTCCCGGTCCAGATCAAGTCCAGTTCCGGTTCGGAACAAAACCTTCGTTCCCGTGATCCAGTTCCTGTTGGACCTCCCGGTCCAGATCAAGTCCAGTTCCGGTTCGGAACCAATCCTTCATTCCCGTGATCCAGTTCCTGTTGGACCTCCCGGTCCAGATCAAGTCCAGTTCCGGTTCGGAACAAAACCTTCGTTCCCGTGATCCAGTTCCTGTTGGACCTCCCGGTCCAGATCAAGTCCAGTTCCGGTTCGGAACCAATCCTTCATTCCCGTGATCCAGTTCCTGTTGGATCTTCCGGTCCAGTTCAAGTCCAGTTCCGGTTCGGAACAAACCTTCGTTCCCGTGATCCGGTTCCAGTGTGGGCCTCCTGGCCCAGTACAAGCCCAGCTCCGGTTTGGAGCAGTTCGCTACTTCCTGGACACTTTTGACTTTGTGTTAAGTTTGTGTTGAGCTTGGGACTACCCCAAAGCTCCTAATAAACACCCATTCCTGTTTCCCTGTCTCTTGGTCGTGCATTTGGGTTCAGCCCGTGTTTGGTTCGTGACAGAACGAACTGGTCTTAAAACATGGACCCAGCCGACCTCGAGCGGATCCGCCACGCCTTCCGCACCCAATCCGCGGTCAGCGACCAACAGGGCCACCGGATGGACGACGTGTTGGAAGTGCTGGGGAGGCTTACGGAGCAGGTTGCTCAACTAGCGCTTCACCTGCCTCTTCCTCGGATCCCTGTGGGCCCAACACCCGAACTGTCTCCCAAGGTTCCGGTCCCCTCTCCTGGCCGGGAGCCCAGAGTTCAACACCCCGAATTATACCGCGGGGGGCTGGGGAGGTGCCGCGAATTTTTAATGAAGTGCGACATCGTCTTTCGCATGCAGCCCACTTCCTTCGCCTCCGACCCATGCAAGATCGCCTTCGTCATGAGCAGCCTGGGAGGCAGTGCTCTGGAGTGGGCCACAGCTATTTGGGACAGTCAGGCTCCGACGTGCAACAACTTCGCCCTCTTCACCGCGGAGATGCGGCGCGTCTTTGACCACCCGATCTGCGGTCTAGACGCTACCCAGCGCCTCCTACAGGTCCGACAGGGCAGCCGCAGCGTAGCGGAGATGGCCATCCAGTTCCGCACCCTCGCTGCTGAGGCGGGATGGAACGACACCTCCCTTCAGGGGGCCTTTCGTCAGGCTCTCAGCGAGGAGCTGAAGGACCAGCTAGCGACTCGGGAGGAAGCTAACTCGCTCAATGGCCTCATCAGCTTGGCTATCGCTATCGATAACCGTCTCAGAACCCGGGCCCGTGAGCGAGAGAAGAATCCCTCCCGTCTTCCGCCCAAAAGAAAGGGCTCGCCAGTAAGACTGGGTGTACTGACGACCCCCATCATCCCAAACCATGCGGCCCAGAACCGCCTTGAATTCAAGGTCACTCTCCTGTGGAGGGACAACACCGCCTCTACATTTGCCCTGATCGACTCCGGGGCCGATTCCAGTTTCATTGATATCACCTTTGTCAAGAGATACGGGATCCCCACGGAGGCCTTACCCAACCCCATCACTGCTCACGCCCTGGACGGTAGGAGTCTGGGGTTAGTAACCCACTCCACCGTTCCCCTACAGCTCGTTGTTTCTGGAAATCATCGGGAGACGATCCAACTCCTACTGATCCACTCCAAACAGTCCTCCATGGTCCTGGGACAGACCTGGCTGCGCCTCCACAACCCCCACATCGATTGGCTAGCCGGTCGCATCCTGGCATGGAGCGGCCACTGTCTAGCCAACTGTCTCCGCTCCGCTCTACCCCCCCCGGGGGCCACGAGTAACAGACCTATCCCTCCTGTACCCGACCTAGCCAATGTTCCCAGCCATTATCATGACCTGTCACAAGTGTTTTCAAAGTCACGTGCCCTGTCTTTGCCTCCCCACAGACCCTACGACTGTTGCATCGACCTGCTGGCGGGAGCCAAGCTTCCATCTGGTCGCCTCTACAGCCTGTCGGGCCCGGAGAAGCTGGCCATGGAGACCTACATCCACGAGTCACTTGCGTCCGGCATAATCCGTCCCTCCTCATCCCCGGTTGGTGCAGGGTTCTTCTTCGTTGGGAAGAAGGACGGCTCATTGCGGCCCTGCATCGACTACCGGGGTCTCAATGAGGTCACGGTCCGCAACAAGTACCCTCTTCCCCTCATTAACACTGCCTTTGAACCCCTCTCCCAGGCAGTCATCTTCACCAAACTCGACCTCCGTAACGCGTACCACCTGGTGCGTATACGCGAGGGGGACGAGTGGAAGACTGCATTCAACACCCCGTTGGGCCACTACGAGTACCTGGTGGTCCCGTTCGGCCTCACTAATGCCCCAGCAGTCTTCCAGGGGATGGTGAATGATGTCCTGCGTGACCTGTCGGGCAAGAGTGTCTTTGTCTACATAGATGACATCCTCATTTTCTCCAAATCCCCCCAGGAACACGTTCTCCACGTCCGGGAGGTTCTCCAGCGGCTACTGGAGAACCAACTCTTCGTGAAAGCCGAGAAGTGCTCGTTCCACGTCTCGTCTGTCCCGTTCCTCGGCTTCATCATTGAGAAGGGCAGTATCCGGGCGGACCCTACCAAAGTCAAGGCGGTGACAGAATGGCCCCAACCATCCTCACGTAAGCACCTCCAACAGTTCCTCGGGTTCGCCAATTTTTATCGTCGGTTCATCCGCAATTACAGTGTCATTGCTGCCCCACTTACCAAACTCACCTCCACGTCCATTCCCTACTGCTGGAATCCCGAGGCTCAACGGGCCTTTGAACAACTCAAGGCTCGATTTTCCACTGCCCCCATTCTCTGTCACCCCGACACCACCCGTCAGTTTACTGTGGAGGTTGATGCCTCCGACACCGGGGTGGGGGCCATTCTGTCTCAGCGTGCCGCCTTGGACAGCAAGCTCCATCCCTGTGCCTTCTTCTCCCGGAGACTGTCCTCCGCCGAGCGCAATTATGATGTCGGGGACCGGGAACTTCTAGCAATAAAGCTGGCACTGGAGGAATGGCGTCATTGGCTGGAGGGGGCAGGTAACCCTTTTATTGTCCTCACGGACCACCACAATTTAATCTATATAAGGTCCGCCAAGAGGCTTAACGCCCGTCAGGCTAGGTGGTCGCTGTTTTTTGCCCGTTTTAATTTTTCAGTCACCTACCGCCCTGGCTCTCGTAACACCAAGGCTGATGCCCTGTCCCGTATTTTTTCCCCCCCCTCCAGTCCTGCTGACCCGGAGCCCATTATACCCACTTCCTGTATTGTGGCTGCGGTGTCCTGGGAGATCGAAGAAGTCGTGAAGGCCGCCCAGGCCTCCCAACCGGATCCCCGCAATAACCCTAACCCCTCTCTGTTTGTGCCCGACTCTGTCCGTCCCCAGGTTCTGGAATGGGTTCACGCCTCCCGTCTGGCTTGTCACCCAGGGGTTGCCAGAACCATCGCCCTGGCCAGGAGGAGCTTTTGGTGGCCCACCCTCAAGGGGGATACCCGTGCGTTTGTCCTAGCCTGCCCCGTTTGCGCCAGGAGCAAGGCATCCCACCAGCCTCCCTCCGGGCTTCTCCACCCCCTCCCGGTCCCGGGCCGTCCTTGGAGTCACATTGGGGTAGACTTCGTCACCGGGCTACCATTATCAGAGGGCAACACCACCATCCTGACTATTGTGGACCGGTTCTCCAAGGCGGTTCACTTTATCCCTCTTCCCAAACTCCCTTCCGCCCTCGAAACAGCGGAGCTCCTGGTGCTGCACGTGGTCAGGCTGCACGGGATCCCATCCGACATCGTATCGGACCGTGGGCCCCAATTCTCCTCCCAGGTGTGGAAGGCGTTCTGTGTGGCCCTGGGTGCGTCGGCTAGTCTGTCATCGGGGTTCCATCCCCAGACCAACGGCCAGGCGGAGAGGGCGAACCAGGACCTGGGGGCCGCCCTGCGGTGCATTACTGCTCGCAACCCCGCTTCCTGGAGCCGTTTCCTCCCTTGGGTGGAGTATGCGCATAACTCCTTGAAATGCGCATCCACGGGGATGTCGCCCTTCGAGTGCTCATTGGGGTACCAACCTCCCCTCCTCCCGGCCCAGGAAGCCGAGGTGGCAGTTCCCACCGTCAAGTCCCACTTCCTGAGATGCAAGCGGACGTGGAAACTCACACGCACCGCACTCCTTCGCTCAAACTCCCGTACCCAGCGTCTGGCGGACCTTCACAGGACCGCAGCCCCGCAGTACAGGGCCGGTCAGCAGGTCTGGCTGTCCACAGCCAATATTCCCCTCCCCACGTCATCCAAGAAACTTCAACCCCGGTTTATTGGTCCCTTCCCCATTGTTTGTCTGGTCAACCCCGTTTCTGTTAAACTCTCCCTTCCTGTTTCCCTTAAGGTCCACCCCGTGTTCCACGTGAGTCAGATAAAGCCTGTCGCCTCCAGCCCCCTCAGTGCCCCGGCGGTCACTCCACCCCCGCCCCGGATCATCGACCACGCCCCGGCCTACACGGTGAGTCGGATACTCGACATTCGCCGCAAGGGCCGGGGCTTCCAATACCTGGTCGATTGGGAGGGTTATGGCCCGGAGGAGCGGTCCTGGCTCCACAAGAGCCTCATTCTGGACCACTCTCTCATCTCGGACTTCCACAAGCAGTTCCCGGACAAAACTAGGCCTCCGGATACGCCAGGTGGCGTTCTTTGAGGGGGGGGTACTGTAACGTTCCGCTCCCTTCCTGTCCGTTCTCCATGTTTTCCCTTTCCTCCCGTGTCATGATGGATTCCCTGTGTCCGTGTTTTCCCTGTCGCTACAGGCTGGGCGTGCCCCTTCTGTCTGATTCTCTCTGTTCCCTCACTTTAGGTTCAACCTATCTCCTTTCCCCCTTCCTGCATGCATTCCGCACCAGTCAATTAGTCAATCACCCTCGGTTACATTCCTCATGCTTTTGGTTATTGGTTTCAATTTCACTCCCCTACTTATACCTCTCGCTGGCTGCTATTCGGCACCAGTTCGTTAACGTTGTTCGTGCGTTTCATGGTCTCCTGTATGTTGGTGCTGTTTCACTAAAGCTCTGCTGTGGGTTCCCCCCGATCTACCTCCTTGGTTCCCAGACCAATGTTCTCCATGGATCCAGCCTGTAGCAGTCCAGTCTCCCTGTCTGTGTTGCGGTACCCCCGCCAAGACCAACGTTGCCTGCGCAGTTGCATTCTCTGCCTCCAGCCCAGTTCCTGTTGGACCCTCCGGTCCAGAGTCCGTTCCTGTGATCCAGTTCCTGTTGGACCTCCCGGTCCAAATCAAGTCCAGTTCCGGTTCGGAACAAAAGCCTTGTTCCTGTGATCCAGTTCCTGTTGGACCTCCCGGTCCAGATCAAGTCCAGTTCCGGTTCGGAACAAAACCTTCGTTCCCGTGATCCAGTTCCTGTTGGACCTCCCGGTCCAGATCAAGTCCAGTTCCGGTTCGGAACCAATCCTTCATTCCCGTGATCCAGTTCCTGTTGGACCTCCCGGTCCAGATCAAGTCCAGTTCCGGTTCGGAACAAAACCTTCGTTCCCGTGATCCAGTTCCTGTTGGACCTCCCGGTCCAGATCAAGTCCAGTTCCGGTTCGGAACCAATCCTTCATTCCCGTGATCCAGTTCCTGTTGGATCTTCCGGTCCAGTTCAAGTCCAGTTCCGGTTCGGAACAAACCTTCGTTCCCGTGATCCGGTTCCAGTGTGGGCCTCCTGGCCCAGTACAAGCCCAGCTCCGGTTTGGAGCAGTTCGCTACTTCCTGGACACTTTTGACTTTGTGTTAAGTTTGTGTTGAGCTTGGGACTACCCCAAAGCTCCTAATAAACACCCATTCCTGTTTCCCTGTCTCTTGGTCGTGCATTTGGGTTCAGCCCGTGTTTGGTTCGTGACAAAAACAGAAATAAAAAATGAGTGCGCAAGATAAGTGTTCCAAATAATGTCACTGAGGTAAGTGTAAGTATTACATGTCACTTAAGTAAACTAGTATTGTATGTCACAGAGGTAAAATACTGTTAGATAGTAGCATATAGTGCTGCTGAGGTAAAATATGGTTAGATAGTAGTCGTGTTGCTGAGGTTAAATACTGTTGGATAGTGTTGCTGAAGTAAAATAGTAAGTATACAGTTTATCCCTTCAGTGAAGTTGGTGAAACAACAACATCTACTATCAATAATACCTTCTGCACATTGCATGAACTTGTTAAAGCTTTTACCAATAGTATGTAACCCATGGTTGGCTAAATGGCTGTAAGTCATCAAGTATCAAACGAGCCTCAAACCATCACTTTGCTGCCAGATATGCAGTAGATATAGAATAGAATAGAATAACTTTTATTTTGCCACGTCAGCAACAAAAAAAAAAAGACAGACAGTGTGGCAGACAGACAAACACACAAACAAACATATCAAACAAAAACATCCAACAGAATTACATCAATTAAGTGAATTAAAGTGCAATACAGCCATGATTAAAAATATCAAAAGATATGGATGGATCACTTTAAGGGTTGTTTCTCCTGACTCATTTTCCAATTGAACTCTAAATTGCAAATGCAGAAATGTTGCCAACCAATCAGTTATGGCTTAGGTCTCTTATGCCAGACAGTGAACAACTTTGAGGGAAAAATCCACAGATGTACTTGACAGATTGTGGGAATCCCTTTGGCGTGTCGACATTACCGATTGCCTGGTGTGTGAAGACAGAATCCTGCAGGATGTGTGCTGTCTCAGCCAAAATCATAGAATCCAGCCCTTAGTCTTTCACACCCTTCCCTGGCCAAGATAACACAACATGGCTGATGTGTCTGTGCTATTCACTGGTTGACCGGACCATGGAGAGACTACAGGGGGGTGACAGCATACAGAGTTTTGTTTTTCCCAGCTCAAACTCCCTGGGCTCATGAACTGTGCTGCGCTCATTTTATGGTAGTGTTCACAGCCATGCTGCTTTAACTGAGCAGGGACCAAACCTCCGACCCTTCGCAATCACACGGCGCAATCAAATTCCCAACAAGAGACACATCAATTACTGCTGCACACTTGCACAATTTACCCTGACCTCTCACATGGGCAACCGTTCAACCTTTTCTTTTGAGTTGCACAAGGTTTCCAATCATTCCTGACAATCGAAAGCCTGTTTCTAAAATGTATAAATGTCCATTGATTTGTTGTCCATGAAATGGTAGGTCACATGCACATGCCAGTGGGTAAAGAACTTGTCCTTCACGGCTTGCCTCACTGAGCCTTTCCACCAGAACCTTTGGTCAGGTGCGATACAGAATGCCCAAAATTGTCAGTTTTTTCACCAGTCACCGGGGGAATGAGGAAAACCACCAGTGGCTTTTATACCTTATACCTTTCACATCTTTCACTGTTGACAACAGTAGCCTGTAGGCCCCTGGAATATAATTAGAAGGTGCTGGTAAAGGGGTAACCTGAGGAGTTCTGGCCGACTTTAACCCGCCCTACTCCTGGCTGGATGAGGCAGATTGTGTCCCACCGCTGTGGATATCTGGTCACAGTCACCTTTTTTACATTACATTACATTACATTATAGGCATTTAGCAGACGCACTTATCCAGAGCGACTTACATACTTCTTATTACATTTATCCATTCATACAGCTGGATATATACTGAAGCAATGCAGGTTAAGTACCTTGCTCAAGGGTACAACGGCAGTGTCCTACCTGGGAATCGAACCTGCAACCTTTCAGTTACAAGTCCAGTTCCTTAACCATTATACTACACTGACCTTTTGGCATTGAACCTTTTGGCATTGAACACCAATCTGGAAAACAACCACTGATCTCTGCTCATATATAATCTCTCAATTAAGGTGTGTGGGCATGTAGAGGTTGTTTTCAAACTGCGTTCTTCCATGACGTTACTTCTGATGCTTACTCTCAGGCTGAACTTCCTGTCTTCCCATCTGTTGTGCGAATGGCAGAATGGCTCTCAGAGTACTCAAAACACTGAGGCATCATGATCATGGTGACGGAGAGTGCACATACTAGTAATTATACCGTTTGCACCTTCAGTCCTGCTTGACCACTAACCGAGAAGCCGGCATCTTCCACTCTTGGTAAACAATAATTTTTCCCCCCTTTGCAGCTGTGTTTTCATTTTGTGCTATTCATAATGAATGAAGTTAATGTCTCTTCTTTAATGCTGCATTACGGTTTATAAGGACACTGAAGATGTGATTGTGCTACTGTACTGAAACGAGGTGGTGCAGACAGGCAGTCAGTGTGCTCGGGGAGAGCAAAAGCAGTGCAATTGTTCTCACGTAATGATTATGTTCTGCATGGCCCATTGCTCTCTAGGCATTGTAAATGAAAAATGTGCACGTCTCCAAAACCAAAACAGAGATTACGGATTCCTAGCAGGTGACAAAAATGAGGGGCGACTTCTGAAGACATATTTGTCCATAATTGCTTTGAAAAACTGTTGCCTCCTGCTTTGCTGTAATCTGTGTATCCATCTGCTGATGATGTAGAGCAGAACAAGTTGATGAAATAATGCATTTACTTTTATCATTTCTGACAGTAGGGGGTACATCTTTCAGCTGGGATTCCAGTAGCAAGGTCATGTTGAGGATGCTTCTTTTAATAATAAAAAAAGTTCTGAAAAAGGATTGGTGCAATGCTGAATGGGAAACTCTTTTGTTTAATCTCTTTTGTCACTTTTGTTTAAGTTAAGGCATAATATGAAGCTCAAGATGGAAGAATGTTTAGTTCTTTCCCCTTTTTTCCAAAGTTAACTATAGGGCTGATATATCGTTTCAGCATCGACATCACAATGTACACATGAGCAATAGTGACATCATGAAGGACGCAATGTTTTCTTTACATTAAATGAAATCAACCAAGTCATGCTAAAACTTTTTTTGCTGCTTGATACAAAACGAAAACTTGCAAGGTTTGCATTTTCCATGACTAATCTAGAAGAAAGTCCATCTGATATAACATAATTTAGTCTGATTTAAGGTTTCTTGGATACACAGGCGCAGTTTTATAGAACGAGTCCTGTTTGGTCAAGTCTGTGGGCTTGTGTTCAACCTCCAGAAATTTTCACATGTCACGCTGAGGTCACTCCACTGGCTGCCAGTTGCAGCCAGGATCAGGTACAAAGTTCTGACCCTGGCCTACACTGCAGCCAATAGGACAGGCCCTGCCTACCTGCAGGACTTAATCCAGAACTATGTTCCTGCTCGACCACTTCGCTCTTCTACAGAGCAGGGCGACTCACACTTCCCCCCCTCCGTGTCAACGGCTCTCGCTCGTCCCGACTGTGGAGCTTTTTCACCCTAGCTCCCCAGTGGTGGAACAAACTCCCCATTCCCCTACGTTCTACTCCAACCCTGCCTGCATTCCATCGTGGCCTGAAGACACACCTCTACATTCTCTACATGAACTACATTCAATGTTCATTACTAGGGACAGCTGCTACGTTATGGGAAGGATGTGCTTTGTCTTATCTGTTCTGTAGTTACTTTGATGACCTTTCTGTATGCACTTATTGTATGTCGCTTTGGATAAAAGCATCTGCTAAATTAATGTAATGTAATGTGGGGAATTCCACCCAGGAACACATGACTGTCGCATGCTGGTATATGTAGTTTTTTGTAAATGTGGCCCAGGGTCACATGAATGTGAATTGATTTCCAAAGGACATGCACTGCACAGTATACTTGAAACACCCGGATGACACACTTACTTTCAGGGTTTTGCTGAGTACATTCGGGAGCACACTTTTCAAGAAGTACACAAAAAACTTTGGTCGCATAAATATGACATGAAGCTTTGTTTTTTAAAAATGAGCAGCTTTATGGAGTCAAATTGATGCCAAAAGTATTGTCCGCTTGAAAAAAAAATTGTAGGTGTACATGTGGAAATGTTTCTCGTGATCAAAAAAATATACAATCAAACGCATTTTTATGAATTGTGAACGAAAAAGTTGTTCACAAATGTAAAAAATAAAATTGCAATTGTTTTTTCTCACTCATGTTTACGATTAAATTGTTTACGAGTACGATTAAATTTTTTACGATTACGATTCTGTTTGTCTCGTGCTTTGGGTTTTGACATTATATTGACGTGGAGGCGGGGTGAAGGGAAGGGGGTGACTTTATTGGTCACTCGGACAAATGCGTCATATGTACGATGCGCCGTGGTTGACTGAACTTTCAGGCTGATGTTAAGTAGTGAGGAGGTGACATGATAGCGATCTTGCTTCCCGACGCTTGGATATATAATTCTGGTTGAGTTAGTGGTGCATGCGCAAGATGCGCGCACTCTGTTTTAATTTTTACCCGTGAGTGCACTTTGAAAGTGTCCCAATTTAGCTGTAAAACCGCGGATATGGCAACACTGGTGGGAGGTCTTATGACCTGCTTACGACACTTCCACAGTGCGGTTGGAAAATAGTATAGCGGATATATTTCGTGGACTGCTAAACACTCCATTAAACACATTACACATTAAACAGCACACTTCTGCCAGTGCACTGTACGCATGAGACAGGGCGCAGTAGACATGGCTCTGATTCGGAAAACATATGCTGCTTCCCTGTTAATTGAGACAGGTGTGCTGGTCCTGGATATATATGCCATCGGGAAACTTTAGTCAACCGTGCATAGCCATATTGTAATTGTAGCTACTTATAACGCAAAATAGTATAGGCTATACCGTAGATTTATTTACACTTTTGTTTTGAATTTATGAAGGGAAGTTTTAATTTGAACACTTTGATTTATCAGAACGCCAAACACGCGGACATACACAAACACGCCGAAGCTGCTGGATAATAATGAACGATAATTCAATGGGACCCATCAACAAAAAACAAGAACGAATCTAGAAAAGTAAGTAAATCAAATTCTCAAACATTTTGCGGAAACGCGTTGACTTGTCGGTGCATCTAAAATAATTGGCTATTGTGGTGGAACACGGAGAAGGAAGTCAATACAATGACCCATAGCATTAGGGCCAGACAAGCAAACCTCCATCCAGTGAGTTAATTAATAACAAAAAACTACGGTACTTGTGGGTTATCTGTCGCCTAACTAAAAAACAAAGGTAAATTAAAAAGTGGCGACAGATAACCCACAAGTACCAAAACTACGTTTTAAGTGAGAAGGCTTGGTCAAAAGCCGCAAAACAGGAAATTCAAATGAGCACCAGCTCTCTACGCCACCAGGGATTTCCAGTAGGCTACTCCGTTTTGAAAAAATATCTGACTGCTATACAGTTCTGTAGCTATGTTGGTCTACTGTATTTCAAACATGTGGACTACTAATCACTGGGCAGATTGGTTCAAACCTCTCAAAGTGCCTAATTCATACTCTTCGAGTATGTGCTGCCACCCATGATAGTGACCTGTACGAAAAGGCTTTTTATTTCCAATAGGGTGGTTTGTGGTAAAGTGGGACACTTTTTGGCAAATCGTTCTTTAAACTTGATTAAGTGAATCAATACTGACTCAAATGATTTAAAAAAAAATCTAAATAAGGCCTTATCATCATATGGTGAAATAGTTATAATTTGTCTCGAAATAAATGTTATATATCTCTAAACACCATCTGACACCCATCTTTACTGAAGTGGGACACTAGCCTATTTTATAATTAAAACGCATTATTGTGCATGTGGTAAAAACCAATGTTGATTCATATAAACCCTTCTCTCTCTGTGGTCAGGCTTGGAGTGAAAATGCCACGGGAAATTACATCGCTATTCATGAGAAACATCCCTGTCACTCTGAAACCTATGGAAGAGTAATAATCATAATGTGGTTATGTATAAGAAAGAGGATGGGGGGGTGACTTTAATAGGCTAAATGTAAGAAAGTGAAAGATGGCAACCGTTTCTGAAATGTGTATTTCTCACCCTTTCTCCAAATCAAAGCGTGTGGATTTTGGGATGTTCGAAGCCCTTGGAAAAAATCTAAGTCTAGGACTCAGGCCTGTCTCCACTTGCTCTTGATACTCTTCTATTGCTCCTCTCGTTTCTTCCTCCCTCCACAGATTAAGTCTTCCTCCCTTGCTACTTGTGTGCTGCTCACCTTTCTTTATTTTGTTTATTCCCATCACTTCCCTCTTCTCTTTTCCTTAACTTGCTGTGTGGGTACAACCTTTTCTGTAATTAATTATAGGAGCTGCTACTACAATTGGGCCTGTATTTATGTACATATTTAGGTATTTATTCACCTTAATAACAAATTAATAATAGCGTATAATTGTTTTAGCATCTTTATTAATAAAATGTTTTCTTTTTGCTGTTTTTTTTATTTACAAGTAGCCTAGTGTCCCACTTTACCTGGAACCCACTCTCCCACTTTATCTAACGCTGTCAGGTGAAGTGGGACTGAACTGTAAATTAGATTTTCATAAAATCTGATAGGAATATATACTAATTTTAATTATATTTTAATTAAAAAGTGATTCATTTTAAGACTATAAGTTGACAATGCCAGCCTTATCATTCTAAAACAGTATTTAATTTGTCAGCAATTAACTTCTATGTGCTAGGCAGTTTGAAAATTAACAACACACCCACAACTATGATGGCACACCGATAAAAACCTTTATTTAATGTGAAGTAGAGCAATACCACAATAACAATTGTTGTGATTGGCTTGCAAAATTGACGCTAAAGTAGCCACAAAAATCTGCTTCCCAATCCAGTTTTTGCTCCACCCTCGTAAACTTTACTTGCAAACTTCACTTGGGGGAATCCCTTTTGAGACCAGGATGTACCCTCGGTCTCCATTTTAAGTGTGAGTCCAATCCGTTAGAAAGCCAAGTGAAGTTTGTGACATAGCCCCTCCACCCTCACCTTTTCTCAAGGGAACAAATCTTACATTGCGCTCAACGCTGGTTCCAGCAATTTAAGAGGTTTTCCTCTTTAAATGTATTCTTTCTTATGTTTAAATCGTTTTTGACTAAATCGAGTGCCGTCTTAAATTAATAACACTCGTTAATGCTACTTTTATAATGTAATTAACTATGTGAAAACAGCTGAACAAATCTTTCCCATATTTCTTTTACGACAAGATATTGATGAGATGAGGTGATCTGCCAAGTGGCTTGGTAATTGGTGTTAAAACGGCTGAGATACTGATGGGAGAAATTTGGGTTTCATATTTATTACTCTAAGCCGTTAACAAGACAAAAGTGATGCTCGTCTTTGGCAAGTTAACGACTGATCCTACAACCCCTCTCCTCTCCCGCACATACTCATAACCTTTTTATTTCTGATTTGTACTTCTTCCGGCCTCAAGCCAATGGCCAACAGCCAATCTTCAAGGAAGGGGGCGCTTTTGCTTCCCAAATGGGAAAGCTTTGTACTTGCCTTATTATCGCAATATGCCACATTTTACCATCTCACTTCATTTTCAGCATTGGAGAGCATTCATTTGTTTTTCTGTTTGGCTCAAAGTATATGCCATGTAATATTTGCACATTTGAATCATTACAGCCACAGAAAATGTATATACAGTATTTGGAGAATGTTAGAATCTTTCAACCTTTTTACATTACATTACATTATAGGCATTTAGCAGTCGCTCTTATCCAGAGCGACTTACACAGCATTTTTGCATTTATACATAGTATCCATTTACAGCTGGATATATACTGAAGCAATTCAGGTGAAGTACCTTGCTCAGGGGTACAACGGCAGTGTCCTACGTGGGATTCGAACCTGCGACCTTTCGGTTACAAACCCAGTTCCTTAACCACTGTACTACACTGCCGCCCTTTTTATTTTTTATGGTCTAGAAGCATAGAAAATGTGCCGGTTTTGCATTATTATCCAATACACGATTGTGCACCTGGCTTTATGATAGAAAAGAAACGTTTATGGATGCTGATAAACAGTGAAATTGTCAATCTGCTTAAAACGGCAATAGATAATCCCTGTACTCACTCTCCGTTCCAGTCAATTAAGCTCAGTTGGGACTTTGCTTCAAGAAAATAGAATACGGAGAATATTAGCTTGTTTCAGATGATCCGCATATTGTCTGCAGTTCGATGCAGATGACGGTCTAGAAACGGTTAAAAAAGAGAATCATATAGTGATTTTAATTGACATCTTTCAAAATTAATGGACCCGGTATTCTGGCTAATCCATTGAGTGAAACCAGTAGACTAAAACCATACCAACCAGTTAATAATATATGATCAGTATCCTGCCCTCCACAATCTTATGATTGGTTAGCAGCCATTATTATTAGTCTCATTCGTCTTCTGAAAATTATAATGCAATTTTTTTTAATGGTTTCATATTTTAGAAAGAATAAGGGTTGGAAAGTCAAATGCTCAAACACTACTAGTGTTTTTGGCTTTAAATTATTTAGGATTAAGGGACTTTAAATGCAGCAAGCCCAGGTGAAAAGAAAACAATGAATGTTTGCAGTGCTAATACTCCCAGTCTCAGCCAGGATAAGTGCATACAAAAAGAGTGTGTGCAGGGAATAAAGTGGGAAAGTAATAATCATATCTCATCCAAGCACGGAGGCAAACCAGCACTCAACCCGACTTCAACCCGAGCCTTCCTCAGGGGAGTACTGTTGAGTTTGTGCATGCTCCACATTTACTCTTCTTCCAATTCAAGAACAACAACGAACATCAAGTTTCAGTTTGTTCCACTACAGTCACCCTCATTTCAGATGGCTTCCTTAACAGGGGCGGCAAAGCACAGAGCCTGCTGCGTTTAGCCCCACTGTGCGTTTGCTCGAGTGACAGCGACTTGCCACAAAACATAGAAACAATAGCGATCGTGAGACTATTTTCCCCTTGTGGCTGTACAGCAATAAGCAGGCTGTCACCAAAATACAATGCTCACTCATAGTCCAGCTTAAAGAGAGAGACTTTTTTTCAGGTTTTACAGATAATGAAGCAAAAATCCACTGGCTATTTGTGACTAAAGCACCATGTGGAGCTACCAATATTTACGATTTATTTAGTTACAACCATTCTGGTATTGCCTCAATTATCGGGTCACAGACTGATGAAAGGAGTCATCTGGTTGATGACCTGGGATTACCCCCAAGTGACCTGTCAGTCACTGCTGACCTTTTGGAAGGTAATCAATGCAGTGGTATGTATTTAGTGATTTTGGTAGCTGCACATTCTTTACATTGACAAGTCTAAATAGTGGGTAACACTTATTTTAGAATATTGTCGTTCCTTTAATGTGAGGGAACAAACATTATTTCATAAATATTTGCATGCATACAAAGGGCACAGTACTGTTCCTTTGTTACCACGTAGTTATTATGGTGCTGCATGTTATGTTCTCCAATCATTCCCAAAGTAATTACAATAGTTTTACACTTGTATATGAACCCCTTAATAACAAGTGTTACCAATATAATACCTTAAAAACCAGCTGTATGCACACTACTATTGCTCTGATTAATGCATTGTAGTGTTGTAATTGTTGTTCAATTCCAAAGACCAAATTATTGCGTCAGCCACCTCTCTGTTGTATGTTAATTGCCTCCTCTTTATTCGTTATGGGTTATAGAGAGAGGGTAATCATTATGTGCTCTAAATTGTCTCAATTAGTTTCACAGGCGAGACCTATTTTGCTGAAAGATGTGATTGACCTGTTTCTCTAAAGCCCCTGTGATCTCCTGTGTTGTCTTGTCTTACCCAGCTGTTGCTTAATTTCTTGCTGTCCACATCCCCTGCTTAAACTCACACCCCATCCACAGACGCATATGCCTGCCTACATAAGCTTGCACACACACATGCACATTGCACACTGGTATGCTCCTCCTTCATAGATGCATACATTCTGTCCCCACAAACACACTTATACAGGGACACACACAGATGGCCCCACACACACACACGCACACACACCTCACTCACGCTCACACCCATAAAGGCTCCCCTTTGTATGCACACACACACACACACACGCTCTCTCTCCAGGCAGGTGTCTCCTGAGTGTCACCGTATTAGCCAGCGTCTCATTAGCATGTGCTCACAAGGACTATAGATGGTGTCTTTGTCTCACTGCAGGGAGATGGCTTTGATGTTTCCACAAAACTACCTCAGCCTCAACTTCATGTGGAAGCAAGTAGATAGTCGTTGAGATGTTTTTGTGTGTGTCTGAGCTTTTATTTTGTTTGTTCACTATATAACATTTTTTATATAAAGACCAAAAAGTTGAGAGAATTATTCAAGAAATCCTGTTTTAACACAATGACCTCTCTGACTTATCATGCATACACAGTCCATATGACAATCATCACTGATGATCAATCAAGTGCACAGAGCGATGACGGAGACCAACCAAAACGCGGAGCGCTTTTTATTAAAAAATTTTTTTTAGACCTGCTCTAAACCAATGCCATCACCCAGAGGCAGAGGAAGACAAGGCAGCATTTCGATTTAACTTATTTAATGTGTGCCAACATAAATAAGTGTAAATGTAAGTACTCCGGATGTTTGATTTATTTGTGGGATGTGCTACCTCACATATTCTTTAAGTTTCAACATTTACTTGTAATGTTTTTGGGCTCAGCACTCCTCCCTAACTATTTTTGGTTGATGCACAAAACTTTTTCTTCAGTATTTAAGAGATATTATTAAAAACATTCAGCATGTATCCTCAACTATCTAACCCTCAGGGATTGGATATTTTTATGATACAGCCATATAGTGCATGGTGAAAGTTGGGTAATTGCATTAGAATTATACATTTGCACTTCATAGCTCACAGGAGTGAAATATTGAAAATCTGCAATCCAACAGAGGAATAGTATTTAGCGGTGAAGCCAAGTTAGTCCTTTTCAAAGGGTTTTGTAGATAGAGAAGTTTAGGCGTTGACCTCTGAGGACAGTCATTGATCCACTGTACAGTTCCATTGCTGCAGGTGGAGTAATTGCTTTGTGCGGGAGATTTGGAATCTTTGAACTGGGCGCTCATGGCACAGCACAAAACCCACCTGATTCAGTCAGCGCCATCATCTGACTGTTTCCCCAAAACTGCTTTTGAATCTGAAAGGCATTTTTAATCTCAAATGAAGAATAGCGGCTGAATCATGATGCTCCATGAGTCCACACTGCAGTGTGTTTCATGCGAGTGCTTTTTTATAAGTATTGTGAAGGGACCAAACTAAAGAAAAAACATTGTTTTAGTAGTTGGTGAGCTGCCCCCTGTTCACTGTAGTGTTGTGAGATAGGAAAAAGAGTAAGAACTCTATGTAGCCTATTATTATTATTTCTATTTTTTGACACCCTAATGAACCAACACAGGAGCTACGCATCACATATGCGTAGAGTGAAGATCACTCGCATCACATATTTGAAGAGTGTTTTTCCAAAACTCAGGCCAGTTTTTTTTTCATGGTGGGAATAATTTTTCTGATATTTGCAGTTTTATGTTGAAATGTGATTTTTCGTCTGCAAGATACGTGGATTCAGAGTTTTCACTTAATCATTTTTTTCTGTGCAACTTTGTTTGGAAAACAAGTGGGTTTATGTCTAGTGCCACCAATAGATGATTATAAAAAATACAGCATCTTTCGCATAAATGAATTTTGGAATATGTGCATGTTATTTGAACATGATTTTGGTCTTGTTTTCTTTTGCCTAGCCGACTTGCAATTATCAAACGGCCGTCATAAAAATAAAAATACGTAAAAGTATCATTGACCGTCTATATTGTTGGTGGACTAGTAGGGGGAAGTTTTATAATATTGTTGGTGGACTAGTAGGGGAAAGTTTTCTAGACCCAGCGGAAAACGGTATCCCAGTGCAGTGAACTGGACAATGTGGTGTTCAGATTAAACATTAAACCAGGTTTTTGACTTCCTGTGAAAATTAAAGCTCCCATGGCACATATCACAGAGGCAAAGGCTTTCCAGCAAAACATAAATGAGAAGAGCATCACTTTACTGGCGCTCTACCAAAACTCGAGACACTATTTAAACATAGACATGTTCAAAATGGTTCAACAGTGTAACTACAACATAAACACTGTTTATACCCAGATAACTTTTTCTTTCAGACCTTTTACTTAGTATTGATTTTGAACTCCATATCAGGTAGACAGGGACTGAGTTCTGAGTGTACCTTGCACACTGATTGTCTCTGTGGGCTCCGTTTCTAGAGTTCTTTAATTGGGGGGGTATGAAAAGATGTTGGTGGGGCACAAGGTGGGGGGGGGGGGACGGTTTTGCGAAGTAGTGGGGGGTGTGGGGGTCCTCCCCCAGAAAAATTAGAGTCACTAATTTCCTGCATTTCTACATAACCTCACACAGGGCATTTTCTAAAATAAAGTGTTTAATAATTTTTTTTTCAAAGCCCTAGATGAGATTTGAGATGCTTTCATATAAAGCTAAAGTATAGGCTAATCAGTACATTAGTGGATAAGATCATTTTATTACTTTTTAAACCCACCTCCACCCCCCTCATCTTAAAGGTCAACTTTATTATTGCCCAATAATACCAAATCATTATCTAATCTTATATGGAAACAAGTATATTAAAGATGAGCTATATTTCTTCATCATTTCAGTCTCTTTGTGTTATTTTCTATTTACATGTGAAAGTACGATCTAATCATCCCTCTAAACATAAAAACGCCTAATTAAAAAAAATTAACAGCTTGTTAAAATTCTGGTATTGCAATTGTGGTTGGAACGAAAACCAGCATACACAGGGGTACTCCAGGACCAGGCTTGAGAACCACTGATATAGGTGTTATCTTAATGGATAGCCATTGTCCCATAACAGAAGATTGTCCCCCCAGAAGATTACAGGAATTGTAAGACGGGTGTAAGACAGGGCCCAGTGACTAGTGACTCTTACTGATGTTTGCTCAGTGTTTGAAGGGTTTTCAGGGCCCTGATTGGTCCTCCTGCATGATAGGATTCTTCTGTGGCTTTGGTTCTGTCACAGGCAGGATGTTTGTCTGACCACGGCTCGTTGCATTTCTTTCTCACAATGCCTATTTTGTCATATCTGTTCTTTGTTTGTAGTCTTACAACTTGGTTTGGTTTTAGTGGACTGAGTGGCTTGCTGCTTTTGTCATAGCAGTTATTTTGTGCTCTGCAGCTCTTTGTCAGTCAAGCATATACCACAGCCTAGGCTGCTGGTTTCAGCAGTTGCTTGCTGAGGGCAGGGTTCTGCAAGTCTGTCTGGATAAGAATTTCTGTGCTGGTGAACCCAGGATCTTGTCACATGGTACAATCCTCAGCAGGTTCATGTACAGGTCTGTCATCCTTGTGTGTTTTCTCCAACAGTAGTTTTGCACTCCTAACAGCTCTCTCGCTGAGGCCATTCGACTTTGGATTCTCCGGTCTGCTTGTTTCATGTGTAAAGTTCCACGTTATAGCAGACTTGTCAAACTTGTGCGGTAAATTGTGTTCAGAGTACAGTTTCTGAGAAAGTCCATGGACTGAGAAATCACACACTGTGATGAGACTCCTCAGGCTCAGTATTGGAGTCGACCAGAACCTGGTAATGGTGGTTCTTTCTGTGCGTGGAGTGCAGTGATTCTGGAATTACGGCTCTGTTGCTTTTCATGATGATGTAATTTTTGATACTTAGTTCATTATGACAACCTAAATCTATTACTTATTTTTCCATCGACTTCAATAGAAAAATTAGTAAGGAGAAACTACCCTTAAAGTGATCCATCCATATCTACTGCATATTTGGCAGCAGAGTGATGGTTTGAGGCACGTTTGATACCTCAGATCCTTGATGATTTACAGGCATTTAGCGAACTATGTGTTCCATACTATTCCTGTGTAATTTACAGCTTAATCTAGTCCCACCCCCCAATTCCCATAGAGATCCATTCAAATGCAGAAAGGTTATAGTATCGTTTGTAAGAGTACCTGAAAATAAGATATCAAGAGTCCAAATATTAAATATGATGACTTTATGATGAATGTCTGCACTTTAACCTAGTCACTGTTCCATTATAAATCCAATGTTCTGGAGTACAGAGCCAAAACAACAAAACATGTCACTGTCCTAACACTTTTTGAGTGCACTGTATATATACACATTAAATTATACACTTATTTACAAATAGCCCTATAAAAATTAACTGTGCAAATGCTTCAAATTGCTGGTGTTTGGCATAAGTGACAAATCACTTCATGAACATTTTGAGGCTTGTCTTTTTCCATTTGGAATAAAACCAAAATGTGCTGTACAGATAAAGCATTTTTAAACTCCTTCATTTAAAAAGCATTTCAAGATTAACTAATAAACAATTCCAAGTTAAATTTGAGCCCATGGCGTTTTAAAGGTCTTGAATACATAAACTAAAATCAACTTTACTTATGAATTAAATATATATTATTAGATAAGGTGATGGTATCAATAACTAATTTAGATTCAACTTATTTTGTGTCCGAATTATACTAGTAGACCATTTAAATTAAACATATTTTAATAATTGGTTAATAGAAGACTACTAGACAGCCTTCATTCAATGATTAAATAACTTGTTACATCAGCACCTCGGTCTAAACCCGCTACTCTCTCCTTATTATCTATGGTGTGCTGCGATGACAACCAGCAATTCCGCTTCAAAGAAACACGTGAGGAGAGAGTGTCAGTTTGTGTACAACCCACTGGCTTCATCCTCTAATGTATCTGGCCAATGCATTTGGGTATAACTTCAATCATTACAATGGCGGAAGAAATAACCACCATATTACCCCGTTAATTCCATTCATCGCCCTGGTGTCAATTCTTTACTGTGGTAATGAGTTTTACTGAATACGACACAGCCCAAGTTGCAATTATTAAAATAACTCCTTTATATTGTTTGGTTTAGCTTAATGGCCTGAGTACAGTTCTTGCAAGGAACTTTTTATGGCCAAGCTAAGGTTTATGTTTTGGCCTGGTCCTAATGTTGGAAGAGAGATTTATTTTCCCCTTATGAACTGACTATTTTTATCTCTGGAATTATCGTCTTGTGAACTGTCAAAAGCTTAAAATTCCAAGGCCATGCTCGGTGAATTAGCATAAGTACATAGAATTTGCTCTAAAAGAGCACCTACGCACTGATTGACCAAGGACAATCATTTCTGCGTGCATTGAAATCAATCATATTAACTGGCTTTCTGAAACAACGAGTACTCATGCGTTATGAACATAATTAATGTATTGTGTTTTCAGCCATTGTTTGTCCTGCAGATTGGTGTGTTTGTTTTTTGGACTGTAGGGTTCAGCATCCTGGAAGCTCTGCCTTTTCCTCTGCTCTCAAACTGTCACAAATGCACACATACACACAATGTACCTTGCACACTGAGCTGGAAACATTGTGCAAAGAATCCCATTTAGATGCAGAGGAGACTATTCCTCAAGTTACCCTGTGTGTGTGCGTGCGGTGGGAGAGTGGGGAGCAGCAGATAGAAATTCTGCAGATTGCAAGACAAACGAGTATTCTGCCAACCGCTCTCCCTGAACATGAGACGCATTACTCAATCTTCTCTTCTACTCGGGAAGCGCAACCTTACTGACGATCAGATTTTTAGATAACGGTACCCATCTGTTCTTGTTCATGGAAATGGAGAAAAATGTTTTAAAAAGTGAAAGTGTCACAGAATTATTATTTTATTTTTATTTTTTTGTCAAAGAGACTGATAGTCTGAGGACAAACAAGGGAGACGTTCCAGAGGACTTTTGAAGTGCTGCAGAGCACAACGGTTTCATGGCTCTTTTTAACTGTATTTACTTTGGCCATCCAGAGGCAATTTCCACCTAGTTTCGACTAGTTTTATTTAAATGTCAATATCTAAAAAAAATATTCCCTGCATATCTATGGTTTAAAGTTCGAATTGAAGAAGTAGCTGTATCATTCAGAAATTTGCAATGGAATACATTTATTTTAGTCTATACATAATAGCCATAACATAAGGAGCCTAATGTATTTAAATACGTTTACAACGTACAAAAGCGCGTGTGTTTTTACACAGCAACAGAAACGTCTTTCAGCACTAAGTGCGATAGTCACTGTGGAAATGTCGACTGTACGGGACTTTGGCGAAATGTAACAAGAAACTCTTTGCTGCTTCAGCGTAAAAATATTCACGTTCCCCCTCCACCAGCCCGGCTTCCACCTATTGTTTGGATCTGCTTTGGTACAGGGGGTATCTGGTCATCTCCTGTTTAGCAGGGAGATGCCCGTGCTCCAGAATAGTACCTAAAACAAATTCATTTGTACAGCACATTCATTAAAACATGTCATTTGAATATGTGAGTTGTCCTGACAGAAATAGTTTTATACTGTGTAATCTGACCCCCCCCCCATCATTTTTTCCAAATCTCTAAGAATGTCGCTGCATACAAATGACTAAAATGTTTTCTAAATTCCATACCTTGCTTTGAAAGGGAAGGAGAAGAGGAGGAGAAGAAACAAATGACAGATGCGTTCACACAAATTCAGACATCCTCGTTTCCTGTATTGTTTTCAGGCACCAACGTTCATTAAGTGACATTGAAACCTGCAGCTCTTTGAATCTCACTTCAGCTACATATGTGCAATAACAAATAGCATGTGATTCAATGGTTGATTGACTCAATAACAAAATGTATCTTTTTTTGACCCATGGCTTTTTTGTCCCATGGCTCTATCATGCCCATATATATATATTTCCTTACTTTCCTTACACTTATGCACTGACTTATCTGCCATCCATTAGATTTCTTGGTTAAACCCATGTATTGTCTGACTTGTAATCATTTATAGCACACAGCAAAGTGTTTCGTATAAAATAAACACCGTGAATATTTTGAAATGCAAAGAGTACAGGTTGAACTTGTAAGAATTCTGTTGACTTTGTAGCTGAAAACCTTTCTTTGCAAAGAATGCATCTCTGTAGTTTTCCCAGAGGAGATCAAAAATGGCTGATGTTTAAGTGAAATTCCATCTCAGGAGCAATAAATTGATAATTTTCGTGAAAATGTTTTTGATTGTTTTAAAGTTGTTGGACTAAACTCACTAATCAGAGCAACGCTCATTGATCATTGTTATGTTTTTATCAGTTCTCTTTGGTTCTGTATAATTAATTAATAATGAATGTGAACGGCACAACCGTTACAGAAGAGGCTTCATCTGATGTTGAATCCTCTACACCGGCCTCTCCATTGTGTTGCCCTAACCTGAAACAAGAATTTGATGCTAGCTGTACACACAAACTGCACAGTTTTGGGAGTCTTCATCTAAAAGTTATGTTCTAGTAATGGTGGTTGATGCCAGCTTATTACCTACATGAGACTGTATTTGCATTTCCTTTTGAATTCTTTTTCAAATGGTAAAAGTAGCCAGGGGCTGAGATGGAGACACATGCATGGCCCTTAAAAATGTGTTTAGTGAACCTTGTTATGCCCAGCAGTTTGATTACCCCCAGAATCACTGTGAATGTGAACCCTCTTTCCAAAGAGACTGTCTGTTTTGTGCGAACGTTGTAAGAACAACATACATCTGAGGCTGCTTCTGCGGTTCCACACAACGGCTTGTGAATCCATTTTCATTTCGGGAAACTCTGCCGTTCCATGCTGTGTTTTTGCTGTTTTTAAGGAAATGGGGAATTAAATGTGTGAACAACTGGGCTGTGTACTGTCAGATGTGGTCTTGACCAATCAAAGGGCCTCCACTTCAATAAGTATTGGGGCAAAGATGGATTGATTTAGGGTGTTGAGCAAAAGATATGCTTTTGTCTTGGTTGTCAAAAAACACCTTCCTCACCCATTCGAGTGTCCGTAAGGACGGGCATGTAGTCAACCATTCAACGGCCTTATGTAGTCTGAGCCTATGTTTGCAGTGGATTCATATTCTTTCTGATATTATCTTTCCATCCTGACCACTGTAGTTTGCCCCCTTAGTTTAAGGTGATCGGCTGTCAAAACACAAGCAGCCAGCGGGAAGCCTGCCCTTCCAGCAGATGCATAGACTCATAGCTATACATCAGTGAGACTGTGGATGAAAAGCTGGGCCTTGACATTTTTGAATCACTGCCAGTTTCACTTTTACCTTGCCTGCACGCAAGAACAACATATACATCAAAACACTGAAAGCTATGTGTGCTGGCCCCAGCCTCTAATTATAAACCTGTTTATAAACGTGTTTGAGGTCATACATTCCCTTTTCATCTACTGTTGGGGGCATCGCTCCTGTTGAATTCCCAGTCACTGGCTTTAAAGTATGATGGTTAAAAGAGACAGCAGGCAGAGAAGGATGGGGGGAGATGAATGAACCAACTCCACTGTATAAGAGGTACCTTCTTTTATGTCTGCATTTAATCATTAGGATTGGCGCTCAGAGGAGTCGCTTGGCCTACTCAAGTTCGCAGCTGTGTGCCGTGATCCAGCTGGGCCTGGGTTCAAATGATCCAGCTGGGCCTGGGTTCAATTGACTTGGCGTTCCACCGCAACAGCTTTAGTCTCTCCTGCCAAAAAGAGAGGAAGACTTTCGGAGGCTATCGTGTCCACCGCAGCAGTGGAGTGCACATCCCCGAACAGTCCACGTCAGACCGGCCAGGCCTGGTCATGTTTTTGTCTCTGGAATTTTCGGATTGTTAGACGAGATTCGGCTCTCCGTTCAATCGTAACAGCCCTCAATCGTCAACCCGGCTCTCTCAGGACCTGAAACACCAGATGATGAATATAAGGGCTGATGATCTCTTCTGTTTCGCAAAGCTGCAGCCTATTACATTTTATGGCTTTATCAATTTTCCTCTTGGAAAATAGGAGCACGGAGGCATTTTCGGTTTCAGAGCTGTGGAGGTTCAAAGCTGTGGAGGTTCAGAGTGGGCTAACTCAGCAACTTTTTTTAAATGGGTTAGGGCAGGTCAGGTGGAGTGTGTAATCCTGCGTCTTTATATTGTATCAATAAACTTTTACAATTTTTGTGTCCGATTCATGTCGCTGTGTTTTCTTTCCGCTGCCCTCAATGTGATGTATTTTAATTTCTACGTAACAGAAGATTATAATTATTTATTTAACAAACTAAATTATCTGGCATTTTGTATATTGCTTACCTTTTCAAATGGCAGCCATTTAAATGGTTGGAGGTTTGTGGAAGTAATCCACGTTAAGTGCATCAGACAAAGTTACAGAAGTTTCCTGCCTTTCCTTACACTTATGCACTGAGGGGGGTGGACACACCAGAACCAGCACGGTGCGCCTCGCAGGCAAGCCAGTAGGAACACACCCCCACTCTGCCACCAGAACCAGCATGGTGCGCCTCGCAGGCAAACCAGTAGGTTGGAAGGTCAGCGCCCACGGAGAGTTCCCCATTCAGTCAGGATCTCGTACTTCAAGCTACGGAGCTCTCGCAAACGCCAAACTGAAACCTCTTTGTTTTAAAAACTAGCTTGTATTTGAAAAACCTTTTGCTCAGATCCGATTTTTCAACTGACTGTTCATGTTCATTTTTGAAAGCAACCCAACAATGCTGCCACTGCAGAATGAACCTGTCACAAGGAGAGTGACATAAAAATCTCTTTGTCAGCATACTGCTGGTGGGATGGGGAATTTCCTTTTTTGCCATACCTGTCTATGAACAAGAGCATACCCTACCCAATGGGTGTACACCGGTGTATGAAGCACTTGTGAAGACTGAACAATTCTGGTTTGAGTGTCCACACAAGTTGAATGCAAGTCATATGGCTACATGACCAATTTATTTCCACCTACAGATGTGGCACAAACCGGACGTGAAAAGATGTGACTCAATGTGGTTTATCGCTGTTCAGTGTTCTAATGGTGTCTGTTGTTTAGGGACTCATGGATAAACATGTTCAAAGAGACATGTTTGATAAACTTTTCTTTTTTTTACCCACAATCCCTTGTTGTTCTCTTGGTACAGCTGGCCTGGTGCTGACCAATGAGGTGCATGCTTTTAGTTTTGAATACTTAAAATTCTAAAAATTACTAATCTCAGTGATTTATACTGGTTTATATTGTATGTGTACCACTTTCCATTTGCCATCTTACTGCACTACTGCATGTGTGTAGTTTATATTATTTTCTAACGTTAACACATTTATGATAAATATTTTATAGCATGCTCATTGTTCATTCTATTGAATCATTCATCTTAATTGTTGCCTGACTACAAATACTCTTTTTAAGGTTTAGGCATACTCATAGAAATTGCTAGAACTGAATCACTCAAGAAAATACCATGACAAGGACTAGAACTATTTGTATTGAAATTAATTGTCAGTTTTTTTGTGAATTGCTCATCAAAACCCTGGGGCACATAGAGGCTTGAGGCCATGGTGAATAGGTGGATAAGCAATCGTGTGTAGAAAGATCAAACGATACATATACATTTTTACAATCTTGTGCAAGTCATGCTCTAACAATAGGGGAAGCTGGTTCATTTTTATTTTATGTGCAGGCAACATACTTTTGAAATGCTATGTGTTGAAATACAGCTACAGTACAATGAAACAAAGTATGACAGAAAGCGTTTTCAACTGCAGAGTTTCTGTAAGTGCTTGTGTCTATAGCTCTGGCTTATGATGAAATATATTAAGGGTTTGTACTGACAAAGGTTCTCTGTACAACCGTTTGTAATGTTTAGTATTAAGTCGATTGAGATTTTTACTGAATATATATTTTTTGGTCCCCATCAGTGCATTTGGCTGAAAGCCTTTATTTGCTGACTGCTAAACCACAACATTCCATCACATGGATGAGCAAAAACAATCAATTACTTGCTAATAAATGAAGGAAAAAAATAATGAATGAATGAAGCCAATCAGGGAAACAATCAATAAAAAATAAGGATTTTTGTCTTCAATTCATTTGGCAGCTTGCAACTTGTGTCTGCGTATTCTCATCTACAGTAACAGTCAAAAGTTTGGACACTGTCGATTGAATGTTTTTTTCTCATTATCTTAGAGACATTTTGATCTAAAGGCTTATGCTTAAATCTTTTTTCTAGGACAAATATAAATAGTGAAGTTCATGCCTATGTATGAATTTATTTCCAAAACAAAAATCTTAATAAAATTTGTTTTGAAATTCACCCCCAACAAGTAGTTTTTATTTAGAACTTCACCGTTCCCACTGTGACCCAAAACACACCTCCAGGCTGTGTAAGAGCGATTGGACAAAGAAGGAGAGTGATTGAGCGCTGCATCAGATGACCTAATCTAACACCCAACCTAAACCTGAACCCAATAGAGATGGTTTGGGATGAGTTGGACCGGAGAGAGAAAGAAAAGCAGTGCTCAGCATATGTGAGAATTCCGTCAAGACTGTTGGAAAAGCATCTCAGGTGGCTACCTCATAAAGTTGGTTGAGTGCCAAGAGTGCAAAGCTGGGGTCCAAAGCCGATATGGATGAAAATACCCTCAAATTAAAGCTGGCAATCTGCACTTCAACCTCATTGTCATTGTATCCTTTTAAACTCAAAGTGCTAGAGTACAGAACCAAAATAACAAAAATTGTGTCACTGTATGTGTTTTTTTATGCATGCCTTCATGTATCGTGTATGTGTGGGAATGCATCTGTGTTTCCTGATTTCGTAATTATTGTAGCTACTGTCATGTTCTCCTGATATCGGGCCGCTGCGCTCTGAGATTTTTTAGCTACATGCTCTAGTTTCACATGCATAGCAGCGCATCTCTTCCAATTTATAATGTAATTGTGTCAATCCCGACTGCGTACGAGGAGTGGGAAATCTATTGTAGGCAGACGATGCTCTGAGACGACCAGATCAGTCAGAGGCGCCTGAAAGCACCTGACGGCCACAATCGCCTGCCCTTCCCAGGGGATTACGATCTATATCTACATGGCCTAAATATACCTGTCTCTGAGAGCTTGGAGGTCCCCAGGGAGACCACCGCTTTCAGGGGGAGATGGCAATAATGAGCTTGAGGGTATAGAGCAGGGGTGGCCAATTCCAGGCCTTGCGGGCCGGTGTGTATGCAGGTTTTTGCTGCCGCCAGTTAACAATTATTGAATTAGCCCAATCGTTTACACGATCTGATATTTTAATCTACATATCCGCGATATGAAAAGCAGCTGATGAATGTTCTTGTGCCGGTATGCGTCAATGCGTGTATTGTAGCATTTTATCGTTCTGTAATTTACAAGTGAATCGGTGATTGTGTGTATGACTAATTAGCTGATTGAACCGTGGTAACTGGTGGCAGTAAAAACATGCATACACACCGGCCCGCGAGGCCTGGAATTGGCCACCCCTGGTATAGAGTCACACCTGGAATGGGGTATGTCAGCGGAAGGGTCTCACAGAAAGGGGTATAGCATCAGAAATAGGTTGGTGGGTTGGCGCCATTTTCGCTTCCTTTAGAGTCCGTTAGTTGTAAAGACTGTCTGTATTTAGGATCAGAGACTCTTTTCGGAATCAAAATTCTGTCTCTTCGTCAGAGCGCCCGAAACCGCATCTGGGACAAGTGCTGCCAATTTGGCACTTGCTGGGGAATTGAGGGAGATTAAGAGAAAAGACGTATAAGAAAGAAAAACAGAGGGAAGGGGACTGCATAGGGAAATTACTCAGATTTAATAATGTGGAACAATATTTAATTCCGCATTTTTCATTTCTTTTTTAAGTGGGCCATGCCAAATTGACTTCTAATTATGATACCTATTTACATACTGTAATGCGCTTAAGAACGACGGGTCCTTTTGTTTGAAAGCTTTCGAGTAAAAGCCTTTCTGTCTAGCGGAAGCTTTCAGGGAATTATGTGTTCGTTCTTTGCCTCCGCTTTGAAGCCCCCACACGCTTGGTTTCACCGCATTGTGAATGGGTAATGAGGCTGAGGAGTTGAGGACAGGACAGCAGTATGGTGTTTTGGGGTCTTTGGAAGGAGACCTACTTTCATGTCTCTGCTGTGCTCCCTCACACAGAGGACTCTGGGTATTTCAAAGGTGCTTTGTGGTGATTGAAAACCAACAGACCCTTAGGAAAAAGTCAGATGTGTCCAAATCTAAAGCATAAAATATGAGTACGCAGAATTCAAATATGAGCCAAACTCATGAACTTGTTAATATTGTATTACTTCTCACTCCTGTCTTGTGATAAGATTAATATATATTACAAACGAAGAGCGAAACTGAAGGACTGCCGAAACGCGTTGTTCGTCTTTCTCTTGTTTGTGCTTCTTATTGAATTTTGATAAATGAAAATAATATATTCATAATAAGGTTGTTCTTGTGTTGAGTGTGCGGTTAACACTGAACCATCAATTATTGGACAAAGCTCAGTGTGCCACTTTTTGTTTTGGACGTACTCTTGCTACAACCTGAACCTCTATTGAAGAACATGTGCGCATTGAACTATTTTTCTGTTGATATATTACAATGTATTGTATGATTTGTAAATATAACTGTAGGGCATGTTTTGCACTCAGTTTCCACAATGGACAGATTTCCACCAATCATAGCGTTTTGCTGTTGAGGGCAAATAGTTTTTATTGGCCAAAAGCAGTCAATGATTGACAGAATGCACAGAAGCAGTTACACGTAGGACTCAGTCGCTGTTATGTCATCCTTCCTGTGCTTTATAAATACAGTGTGATAACAGGTTAATGTCAACATGATACAAAATATGACAAAAATACCTAGTGTGGTAGCTATAGCTTCCTTTGATGTGTGTGTGTGTATGTTTGCTTGCATTTGTAGCCTAAGATGAGGGCCTTCCTCACCTCACCTACACATCTAACATGGATGTTTATTCTTGTTGACTTCTCTAATGGGCTCCATACTGTGTATTCCACGCAACTGTCTTTGCCTGCCTTTGCCTCCAGTTAGTCACCATTTAGGACTGACAGATCCACGTAGGAAGTATTTGCTGTCGAATTTGTCCACGTGAAGCATGAATTAGTATCCACTGCAGTAATCCCAATTTCAAAAACAAGCACTTGGGTAAATCACATTTTCAGAGACTGACGTTCACGTTTCTGTGAATTCATAGTTGGCACGAAGGATGAAACTGGCAAGAATCGTTTTAAGTTCTAAGAACAAGCTTGTGGCTTTTCATTGCCTTTCCCTAAGTTTGGATGTGTTCAACCTGAGTTAAATAACAGCCGTTTTATTGTGAACATTTAACAACAGAGATTGCTCAGTAGGGAAGTCAACATTTGACGGTTGTTTGTCTTGTAAATCTATGGTAGCTTTTAAAGAAGCCTGCTCTTGACCTGCAGGGTTCTCTAATTCAGTAAGGATATTATCGCACCATTATAAAATGCAACTCCACATGGAATTTTTATAATTTGATTTCTCGTACTGATTTGAAACTATATATCCACTGTGGGAGATATTTTGAACATTACAACCTAGAAATAATGAAGCAGTTACAAGCATGCACACACACACGCAGACAAACACACACGTGGAACAGCAGCAGGGTGTGCGTGTGTGCGTGCGTGGATCAGCTGCAGGTTGTGTACAGTCAGAGCTGATTCTAGATGGCAGGCGGCCCACTGATCTATATTTCACACACGTGCCCTGCAGCCACCACGACAGGAAGCTCAACTGCCATTCAGCTGCCTGCGCCCCTCAATCAGTCTGTTCTTCTCTATCCTGCAGTTACTCTCTTGGCTCCTTCCACTCACTTTCTACCGTTCTCTCTCTCTCTGTTCCCCTCACACTCTTTCACAATCCCTCAGTCTTTCAATGTCTGCCTTTCTTTTGTTTCCTCTCTTAATCTCTCACTCACTTCATATTCTCATCCCATCTCACCCTCTGTCAACTTTAAATTCCAATATGCTTTATTTGCATGAAAAGAGAATTTGCATCAAAAGCCATAGACGCTGTTCACAGATGATGGTGTAATCAAGACAAAACAAGAAACCAAGTGACTCTCTGCCAGTGGCAGGCACAGGCACCGAACTATACAGGAAACTAGAAACAACAAGCTGTATCTCTCCCATTCATTCTGTTGAAGCCAGCGTTCTCTGCCCAATTTGCCCAAATCCCCGCCCTTTCCGCCGCTCTTTTCCGTATCGTGGAGGCCAGTTTGCACCATTTACTTAAGGATTGGGGGTAGCCCCTGCAGCCAATCACAATCACGGCTCACTTGCTCCACTCACGATGTCCGTCGTGGTCCAAAAATCACGGCGCCCAGCAGTATGAGAATGTCAACTTAGAGTAGATTGTACAGTTGCCTAAAAAAACATAATGTTGTAGTCTTTTTTCTTAGAACCTAGCAAGGTAGCTAATTACATTCATAATAGAAGTAAATACGTGATTAGCGCCTTTATTTTTACGTGTCTTGGTGAATAAAGGCTATTTAGAATAATCTGTCCTGATTTAGTAAATCATCATTGCAGAAAGATTTTAAACTATAACTATTTGACAAAATATGTTTTGAATATCTTAAAGGCCCACTCAGTAATTTTGGTTGCTAATCGAATAAAATTACATGCATGGCAACTATAACGTTAGTTTGGTGGTTCAGCTGGGGAAATGAAAATGCAAACAATAAGCCAAGTTGCTTTTGTCCTAACATATGCTTCCTCCAGTGCTAGCTAGTCTGAGCTATGACAACCTGCTCGATTGTGCAAGAGGCTTTTGGCATTAGAATAGTGAAAAATTGCACCTGAAATCTGTAACGTTAGCTAACTTTACTACAGATTATTCTCTCCAACTGTAACCGACCTGACCGACGAACATTTGTTGTTTATGCTGTTGGCTAACGGATCGAAATCACAAGAAGACACCAGCACGTCAAATCAATAGAGGGCGAGAGCAGGATGTGTTTTCCACCCCGGGATGGGCGGGGCCTATTTGCGCTCAGTCTCCTGGCAGTGCACTGCGCTTACGCGGCTGGCTGGCTATACATTTGTTATTTTCTTTCACATGCACAAACTATTATGAAAAATATAATTATTGATTTAAATGAATAGTACCTAATGTAAAATATCAGATAGCAGCATATTATGCATATGCGACTCGCGAGGGGGGGCCAGTGGGGGTGCCAGCGATTTTATCAGGGTGGCCGTGGTCCCCCCTGGCCACCCCTTGGCGGCGCCACTGCTTACCTCAGTGCAAACCCACAGCTTTCCTTCGAAACACATGGCTCAACCACCTGTTTCTCTCTACGCACCATCGCCAAACTCACACAGAGTAGAATCGAAGGAAAACCGCCCTATGCAGCTGCATTCAGGCCATGGGCCTGGCAACAGAGGTCATTGAAATACAGGCTTTGTACACCATCCAACATCCAACGTCACATCCAACAATGGACTTAAACATAAACGGATGGTAACATCAACATTATCCACGATGAGAGATAATAATCAGCATCAAGCACGAACAAATCCACTTACACAGTAGCCAAACATTCTTTATATTTTTTTGTGCGTGGGTTTCGATTGTGTTTTTGTGATTTTTGTTTTGTTTCTATTGGGTTTTGTTCTTAGATTTATTTTTGAAATGTTTGAATAATAAGAATTGTTTTTCTCCTTTAAGTGTTAAAATAAAGAGGAGTTAAAGGTCTCTCTCTCTCTTGCTCTTTCGCTCTCTCTCTATACATCTCTCATCCTATCCCACACCATTCTTCACTCCTATTCCTTGTTTCATTCAGACTGGTCCCCGCATTTCCTCCAAACATTGATAAATGGCTGTGCTTTAGTTTAGCCCTAGTGTCAGAGCTGTAGTCTACCTGATCCTTTTCCCCCTCTCTAAATTTCTGCTTTCATTATATCTCCTCTACAGTCCTGTGTCTTCATTTTTATATGGGAAAGAAGAATGCTTGTAGACAATTTTAGAGCCAACAGTAATGCACTTTATTTGTATGCAATTTATTTTATTCTGTTTCTGGAAAGTTGCAGCTAGACAATTTGGTTAAGTCAACACGTTGTGAGAATAGTGGAGAGAATAGTTAACTACTGTCTACAGGTGTACTCATAAGGTGAGTTTGTGACTGATATAAAAAAAGACCATTGATGGTTGAAACATTCACTAAAAAGACAATAAAATGAATCCCTTATTGATGTAGATCAGTGTGTGGGTGTTCTTTCTAGGAAATACAGTAGAACTTACAGAATACAGGAGGAACCTGTTGTTTAGCTGAAGATGTTTACCAGGGAGAAGTATTGTAATGTATACCAGCACACACACAATTCATTTTGTAATGGTGTTCTTACTTACAAGCATTTAGTTGCAAGGCTCAACATCCAAAAACTGGTGACAGCCTTGGGTAATGGTAACCACGTTTGCGACTGCTAGCTAGACAACATAGTAACTAATGTTAACTGAAATAATCTGGAACATGGCCAGATTTAGCAACCTAATGTTATAACTCAAACATAAGCATGGCATGCTGAGTCTCATACGTATGTGATTCGTCTGCTAGCCAGGAGTAAGGTTAACAATAGCTGAAGAAGTACGGTGTGTTTGTAAGTGTAAAATGTTTCAAACAAATCTTTAGTCTTTATCCCTATTCACGGTGGCTCCCTAGTGGTAGTCGTCGACATCCCAATTGTAGGATTCATATTTCTCTGAAATAATTTAAGAAAATACCCACCGTTTGCGAAAACATCAACCTACCTTTTTTTATGTATTTATTTACGTATATGAAAACATTAACATATTTTTATGGGTACGTATTTTTACGCATATTATATAGGCTATATACTGTATATGACAATTCTGACTAATTTATTCTGTTGCAAATTTCTGAATGTAGCAGCCTCTTCAATTCAAGCTTTAAACTATGGACGTACAGTGAATAGAGTTTTTGAAATGTTGACACTTATAGTAGTAAAAACTAGGTGAAATTTGCCTCGTGTGGGCCAAAGTTAATAGGGTTAAAGCAAAGTAGAATTTGACAATTGATTAGAAATACAATTTAACTGTTGTTTAAACTACAATATATCTGTTGTTGTTTGCCATGATTCAATCTGTTATATTTCCAATGTGTTATGAAATTTGTAATGTTGTGATTGTTATATAGGCTATGTTATAATATTTGTAATGTTATTTGGTCTTATTCTGGTCTATGAGGGCACTCTCGCGGCACATTGATTGAACTTTCTAGTGGTGTGTAGCTGTATATTTTTTAGTGGATGTGTTTATTGGCAGTAATCTTCAGTTATGTTTGTTCAACATTCAAATGGATGTGTAACAATAGTTATGATAATTACATTGTTTTAAGAAATGGACACCTCCTGAAGAAAAAACCCAGGGAAATAATAACAAAAAATTAAGCTTTAAGTGAGAAGCCACAAAAGACAGGGAATTCAAATGAGCACCACCAAGCCAAACTTCAGCTCTCTACACTATCAGGGATTTCCAGTACTTTGTTATATATCTGACTGCTGTACAGTTCTGTAGCTGTGTTGATCTACTGGATTTCAAACAAAATGTACTCATCACTGGGCAGATTGGTTCAAACCTTCTCTCAAAGAGCCTAATTCATATTCTTCAAAATAGTAAGTGACCTATGACTGATGCATTAGGCTGATGCATAATTGTTGCTTATAAGTCCCATTACGTAGGTTTTGACATAGGCTATAGAGTAATTGCGTGCAGGAACAAGACTGTGAGCTATGAACTGAGAATCCTCCCCTTTGGTGACACAGCCAGCTTCACTACGAGCCAGCTTTACATCAGATTTAGCAGAGTAAAAAGCAATTTTGTTGGAGTAAAGAAACTACATGGTCATTAGTTACGTGTTGCTAAGAGATAAAAGAGCAAGGGGAAGGATTAAATATGGCAGATTGTATTTACTTTTCAATCTGGAAGTTTGAGGACAAGCTCAAATTCACAGAAGAGGGAAGCAAAAAATGCAATTTGATGCCACTGCCCTAGGATTACATTTCTGTTTGTTTGCAAAGAATGCAATTTCAGACCTTTGGAAAGTACCTGCACTGTGCACAAAGCAATGAGTTATTACCGATGATTTTTTTCAGACAATACCATTGCAACAAATGCACTTTAAGTTGTTCTAAGAATTGAACCATTTGAGAAGTTGGAGAAATGTGTTGTAATGAAACGTAACTAATTAGCTTTAGACTGGGAATCAAGAAAATTTCATTACAAACCACTTAGGAATCCTGATCTCACTGGATGTTGCCAATCGATGAGTTGCATATATTTTTTATTTATTAATAACAAAAAACAATGTTTTACATGAGAAGTTTGGCTTGGTCAAAACCCAAGAAAAACAGGAAATTCAAATGAGCACCACCAAAGTTCAGCTCTCAGGGATTTCCATTACTCTATTCCTACTTTTTTATATCTCACTGCTATACAGTTCTGTAGCTATGTTGGTCTACTGTATTTCAAACAACATGTACTTACTGGGCAGATTGGTTCAAACCTCAAAGAGCCTTATTCATATTTTTAGAGTACATGCTGCCACCCATGATAGTGACCTGTACGAAAAGGCTTTGTATTTCCCTACAGCAGTTTTGTGTAGGCTATTTCTCTATTCCTCTAATGCCTCATACCAATATTGATAGCTAACATTGGACAATATTGGTAGGTAGCTTTTGAAAGGTCGATCTAAACCTTTCAGTACGTTTACATTTCAAATCCTTTTTAGAAGTATTCTAAAGTTATATGAGTAGACGTATAATTGATTGTATACTGTGATTGCATTAGGTTATTCAATGTATACTTTCACCTATTGCAAATGGATGAATTTTTATGCTGTTGTGTTGTTGACCTGATAAGTGCATGCGTGTGTGCATGCGCAACATTCCAGTGGGTTGGAATGGGATTACAATAATGTCATGTCGAGATGTTGTCTTTAATGTCTCTGTCTCTTCCCCCCCTCTCCCCCAACTCACACACACACACATCAACGGAAACGTCTTGAGCTCATTATCCGTCTATGCAATCTAGGAGAGTTTTATTACCTCTGAAGAAAAACGGAACAGGAAAGTTTTTAGGGACCAGCGCGTTCTTAAATCAATCAATTGAACGTTAAAATGTCTACGCCGATAATGGTTGTGAGGGGCCTGCCTGTTTGTAATTGACCCTTTTACCTCCAGATTATATTGGATACCAGAGGTGATACTATTGGTATTGTCACATGGACGATAATATTTTGCCCAAGTCTAATGATTGTACGACAATCATTCAACTTCTGTTATTAAAAGCAGGAGCAGGGTGTCTCTTTGTAGAGGTTTTCAGTGGTTAACCGGTTGTTTGTTCTGACCCAGGGCAGTTTAGTGCCGTTGGAAAGATGGTAAAACCCTGGATCTTTTAATAATAATATCATGGGGATATGAACAACATGAGACTTTTTTCTTATCCCCTCCCTGTTGGGTAAGGTAAAGAAAGGGAGGCCAAATTAATTATTCCAATTCACTGTTTTTCTGTAATAAAACTACTATCTTAAGACCTGACTGAGACTTTGTTTTTGACTTGTTAGTTTATCCACTGTTTATCCAAGTTACTGTTCGACTTACCTATCAACAAATTTGGCGATTTAATTGATCATTGTTATTTTTTAAACTTATTATTAAATTAAATCCATGAAATAAAATTAAATGTAGGGTTGAGTGAGGGGTTTCAGCACGCGATATCGCTTGTGTTCAGTATTCAGAGTGCTGGGCACCTGAACGAGAGTGCTGGAACTGCTGGATTCAGAATATAAACACATTTATTTCATCCTCGCTTCCCCGACAGTCATAATGTGAGAAATATAATGCTTGTTTTTTTTAAATAAAAAATTGGCGCATCCAATCCAACCTGAATTTGGAGTGCTCATATATGCCCTCTGAAGAAAACTTGCGGTTCTCCTCCGAAACATTACATTACAGTCATTTAGCAGACGCTTTTATCCAAAGCAACATACAATAAGTACATAGAGAAAGGTCATCGAAGTAACTACAGAAGTGCTAAGACAAAGCACATCCATCACATAACCTAGCAGCTATCCCTAGTAATGAACATTGAATGTAGTTCACAGCAAGCTGTGGGTAAATCGGCTATACTATAATTCTATTCTAAATACTATTATAAACTATAACAAGCAGTTATACAAGAAAATACTGGGAACAAGTACCATGAGAAAAGGTCCTAGATTAGTATGTCAGTCCAGGTGGAGTCTGAAGAGGTGTGTCTTCAGGCCACGGCGGAACGCTGGCAGGGTTGGGGTAGAACGTAGGGGAATGGTGAGTTTGTTCCACCACTGAGAAGCTAGGGTGGAAAAGCTCCTCAGTCGGGACGAGTGAGAGCCGTTGGGAAGACGTCAGGCCACGGAGGAGGGGGGAGTGCGAGTCGCCCTGCTGTAGAAGAGCGAAGTGGTCGCGCAGGAACATAGTGCTGGATTAAGTCTTGCAGGTAGGCGGGGCCCATCCTATTGACTGCAGTGTAGGCCAGGGTCAGAACTTTGAATCTGATCCTCGCTGCAACTGGCAGCCAGTGGAGTGACCTCAGCAGGGGGGTGACATGCAAAAATTTTGCAAGGTTGAACACAAGCCGGGCAGCTGCGTTCTGGATCGGTTACCAGCCAGCTCCTTCATTTCACACTGCACACACGAGCCGTGCACAGTTTTTTTTTTTTTACTTAGAATTTGTGCTTAACAGATTTATATTTATATAGTAGTGCATAATATATAAGGCATATTCAGACCTCCAGCCTGGTTTAATTGGTGTGTTCTACGGTGTTGATTATTTCCCAGGGAGGATCTAGGTCAGCAGGGCACTCCCCATTTCACCTGGGCAATCTGCCTGTGCCAGCTGCACCCCTCAGTTGGTCTATTGTACTGTGAAGACACAACTGGCTGTGCATGCTTTGAAGGATGTTTGTTAGTGTGTGCTGATGAACGCCTTGCTATTTAATTTTCCTGCTCAACCCTGCAGTCCTCAGGATGATGACATCATCAATTTAGCCCAGCCCTTATATCAATGACATCACCACTCCAGCCCGGTTTTAATGGTGATGACATCATTCCTTCAGCCCACTAGTGATTTTAATGATATCATTGCCTTGGCCCAGGCCTGATGTTAATGACATCACCTCCCTAGTCTTGTTCGTGTGGGCAGCAGTGTGTGCAAGTTGGTATTTCACACAGGCGCTTCGACCTGGGGAGAGAAGGATATATCAGGGGCCAAATGAGCTCTGAATTCTAATGAGTTCAGTGGTTCCCTGCAGCTCAGTTCTAATTTTCTGCCTGTGTTTTATCTCTCCAGTGGATTGCCTTTAATATACCTCTTCAATTGGGGTCAATAGCTAGACTGGTACACCGGATCCCAGAATGACCTGCGGCTGGGGTGGGGTGCGATTGGAGGGGGGCACTCAAAGGGTCGGGGGGTTTGGTTGGGGGGCTGACATCTGGCCACAGTCTTGCGGTGTGGGGTCAGGCTGCTTATCTCTTGAAGGTTGGCAGGCAAACGGTAACCCTTCAACATCTGTGCAGAGGAGACTAGGAGTATTAGTTTTACTATCAAGTTTGAACGTTCCCCTAGAGAAGACATCCTGGTTTATGTTCAGTAATTAAGTCCTAAGACAATGATAATGAGGCATGCTTTCCTCACCTGTCAGCAATTAAAAACACAGATTACATAAGCCCTCGCTAACCATGGTGAGCAAATATGAGGAAAGACCCGTAACAACAACAATGATGATGACGACGGTCACCATCATTGCCATCATAACAGTGGATGTCACAACAGCTATTTGCCCTCTATTGTGAAACTCAATACCCCCCTATGCCCTCAATCAATTAACCAGTCAGTTGTTGAGATAGTCAGTACGCTGATAAGTCGATCTGTCGGTAAACAAAGAACACACTCACCTGTTGTACTGGGGAGAAAATCATAATAATTTACAAACTCACTGGGAAATGTTTTATTTAATTTCTCCTCCTGCTGTCTATGAAGGGGGAAACTGATAGATGAAAGGCTGCACTCCAGCCGGTCTTTTTTGCCACATTACAGTAGACGCATCTTGTTAAAAACGGCAATTATCCAGCCTATTGAGTCACCTGGTAACTAAAGATACTACCTCATTATTGGAAGGTCGAATAGCCTTGAGTCAGTGACTCAATAACATGTGACTGGGACATCTTTTTTTTGTCCCAGTAATTTAGGAAATTGTTTAAAAGGACCTATCACACATCAAAAAGATTAATTATTGATATCAGAATTTCCTATTCTAACAAAGCCATAATCATTTTGAAACAAGTCTAGTGTATGCAGCCAGTGGGGTACATTTGACAAGGCACGGCGGATATTGTTCTGGAGCATGCAGGTTGGCCTGCGTACCGGGGCGACAGAGTGCATCTGATTCTCAAAGGTGTATGTGAGCAGGAGCGAGTGAGGAGGGGAAGCGGACATAATTAAATTAGAGTGATGAGCTCTCTTAGGATGTTACCATTTCTCCTGAACATACGGGTGGGCTGTTTGTGGAGTTGAGGGACAGTGGGCAGGAAAGAGAGAATGAAATTTAAAAAAATTGTCCGATACGTGGAGCGGGGTCACCGTGAGTTCAGAAGTGGCGCAGCTCCTTGTGAGTACAAGGTCTAGTTGGTTAACAGCCTTGAGGGTGGCAGGCGATGGAGATTGAGTGAGGGCGAAGGACTGGAGGAGTGAGGTGACACTGGAAAGCTGGAAACTCTCTGGTTGGAAGTTGAAGTCTCCCAGTAGGATTACATGGGTGCCATCCTCAGGAAAGGAGCTCAGGAGATTGTCCAGTTCATCCAGGAAAGCGCAGAGCGGACCTGGAGGGCGATAGAGAACTACAATGTTAAGTAGTTAAGGTGGGTTACAGTGACTGCATGAAACTCAAAAAAGGAGAAATTCAGGCAGTGTACAGTGGGAATAGAAAATTTCACCCCCTGTATATCAGCATTAACGGTTAGCCCAGACGATATCTTGGAATTTGTGCAGAATTTAGGCATGTTGTTTGTGCCATTGTGCAGAAAACTTGTTGACGTACCATTTGACGAACAGGAGGCTAAATGTTTTGAATTGCTGTTTATTTATTTATTCATCACATTCGCTACTAGTAAAAGGGGACGAATGTCCTTAAGTACTCAAAATTTACGCATGCGCCTTTCAACATCGGGGATTCAGTCAACCAATCAGTCAGTCAGTTACCTACATTCAGATGTTTAGCCCCGCACGCTCTGCGTCTGGGCAAAAAGGTCCCCTGGTCAGGGTTTACTCTTCTATTTAATTTAAGCAGAAGCTTTGTGTTGTAGATTAGGTAATAGAGGAGCTTTTCTGTTTTTTTTCCCGTCTGTCACTGTGTATACATGGAAAAGAGATGTTTCCCCAGGGTCTTGTGTGAAGTAGGACTTATTGTGATCGATCACACGTTAGGAACATCATTATTCATTATGTCTAATTTGGTGTGTCTGTAGGTTCATCATATTTCAGCCTTCAGTCTTTTATTTTTTATTTCTAAAAACTGAAGTTATGAGCAACCTGACAATATGTTTTTGATTGATGTAAACTGAATTGCAGTCAGTACAGCTGTTCAGAATACAGAAACTCAAGGCTTCCTCTAAAAGAAAAAACCTATTCTTTAAAAGAATCAAAGGATGTAATTGGTAGATTAGAAAAACAGATTAATAAGCATCAACATGAGTGTGAACTTCTTTTTAAATGTGAACATGTCTTTTTAAATGTTTGATAAAGATACATGGATTACATATGACTTAAAGGACATCTGAGACATTCTCTGAAAGATTCCTGCAGTCAGGTTTCTGCCATTATTTCCTGCATCTTTTCAAGATTTTCTTACTGTAGCCATTTTGTTTTTATTTCCATGCCAAATAAATCCCCAATAAATGGTTTATGGTGATGAAAATGTTTATATTCCATCTTTGTCCGTGCATGTAGTCTCTTTATAGATGTATGCATTCAATAGTTTGCATGAAATTACTTTCAAACAGAAGCTTCTACCCCATCCCTCCAACAAGCTTCAAAGATTATTCTGTTTTTATTGATCCCAGTAAGTAGCATGATCCCAACCTGTGGCATAAGGTGTAGAGTGCCTGGGAGGCTGTCTCCTGCCATAAATAATGGAAGACGGCCCAAAATGGCACACACTTTATTTGATTCCATTAGGCTGCTCAGCAGCCTCAAGCATTTGGGAGAAAAATGCCCTTTTCAGTTTGGATTTTTTGTACTAATGTTAGGCAATTCTGAGTTTGATCCCGAAGCTTTGATTTTTTGATGAAAACTAAGTGAAATTTGTTAAGAGCCTCTGATTTCTATGTTGTACATGAAATGGGTTGTTCCTGTTACATATCCTGTACTGTAATACGATCATATTTCTAATTAAAATGCTAATCGACAATTTCATTTTCATTCGTTGTGCGCAAAAATCATGACATAATTCTAATTCAAAAGCCCACTTTGCCGTTTCATTTTCAAGTTAATGTATGCACTTTATCTGAGATTTTTTAAAATTTAAATGCTAAATCCAGTTCACATTTAATTTTCCCCGCCCTCTACGACGCAACCCTGTCGTCATTAAAATTAAAAACAAAAAAATATAGTAAACTCGAGAGTTATTGGCACCCTTCATGAAAATGAGCAAGAAGGCTCGTATAAATTAAACAATACACATAATTAATTTGGGGGACTACTTACTTATTTTTCTCAAAAACATAGGGGTCAAACTTGCATTTAAATATACAAACCTCAATTCCAAAAAAGGTTGGGACAATGTAAAAAATGTAAATAAAAACAGAAAGCAATGATTTTCAAATCCTTTTTACCTGTATTCAATTGAAAACGGTACAAAGACAAGATAGTTGATGTTTTAGCTAATCAATTTTATTGTTTTTTTGTAAATATACGCTCATTCTAAATTTGATGCCTGCAACAAGTCCCAAAAAAGTTGGGACAGGGGCATGTTTACCACTGTGTTCCATCACCTTTCCTTTTAACAACACTGTAATCTTTTGGGAACTGAGAACTCTAATTGTTTTAGTTTTGAAAGCGGAAAAACTTTTATTACTGGCATGCCATGTATACATTGAGAGTTCCTTTTTGGACCAAAATGTTTTCTGATTTCTTCTTATACATTTGTTGAAGTGTACTAACTTATTACTGATCTAACAGGGACTGACATGTATGCTATAACTGACATGTACTTTATGATTTATTAGCATTTCATAAGAAATATGACTAACAGGCAATTATGGTTTATTGCCATAATTATAAAGAAAAACAAGTCATCATATAAAATGTGCATATGGCACAAGATTCACAAAACAGCATAGATAATCAGGTTAGGAACAGAGGTTGAGGTTTTGCATAGCAATCATGTGGCAGGTGTTTTATCTTTTCTGGAAAACTGGTGTTTCCGATACTTTGACCACCCCTTGTATATCTTACAATGGCAGAATCATCTGAAAATTACGTCACAGTTCTCTCTCTGGTCATTGCAATGCAAACATTCAGACAGTTATACCGAGGGATAAACAAGTTAAGTCAGCCAATATTGGCTATAAAAGTGGTTGCCTATATGTTAGCTGACAAATGTCTGGCTAAATCATAAAACTGGACTTTATCCAAAATAATCGTCATCACGCACAGCTGGTCTGACATTGTGTCTCCCATTGACATAGAAAACTAAGCCGTTTTAAAATATTTTTGTCGACATGAAATATGTTGAAACAAAACAGAAATGCATTGCTGTTTTGATATAAACAAAATATAAGCTGGAAGGATAATTAACTTTAAAATGAATGGAGCATCTTTTTCATGTACATGATGTAACGGGAAGCAAGCAGCTGCCCAGCTAATAGGCCTACACATCACTAATTTCAATGATTACCTATCTACGGTGTCCCCCTAGTGATGAGTCGTTGCGGTTCCAATTATTGTATTCACATTTCTATGGAATGCCTATCAGCCAAAAATAAATGTATAGATGTTTATTCTTTTGATCAAACTATATAGTTTGTCATTCATGTATAATTCAAGGTATACTGTGCAGTGCTTTGGAATTTTCATGCTTTCAATGTGTAAAAATGGCTACAATTGCTACACGGTTCACCCAATATGGATGTAAAAACCCTCAAATTAGAGCTGAAAGTCTGCACTTTAACCTCATAGTCACTGTTCCATTTCAAATCAAATGTGCAGGAGTACAGAGCCAAAACAACTAAAAATGTGTCACTGTCCTAACACTTTTGGAGTGCACTGTACGTTGAGGTCATTGTGAAATCTTTTACAAATCATTGTATTGCATAGCTGGCTCTAGTACTACGAAAAACATTTTAATGAACAAAAGGATTTCGCTACTTGGAATGTGCACTGCCTGCTAACGGCATTACGTTCAGGTTCAACTGCATGGCTCATTCAATTGGCTCCTTTTGTTTACGTCTCGTTTGTTTGCCCTTTTTTCATTTGCCCTTTTTTCGTTCACTGACTATTCATTCACTGGCTCTTTTATTCTATGGATCTTGTTGTTCTTTTTTTCGCTTCCTGCAATATAATTTGATTGGGGTTTGAATCGCCCCTGTGCTTTGACTGAAAGGTCTTTTGACTTTGAAAATGAAAATGTGAGGAAGGGTTTGCATTATTATTAGAATTTTGTCAGGGTAGATGCGTGACGTGCAAATGGGAGAACTACAATGGATTTTAATTAGTCGGCCTGGTACTGTGAGAACTTGGTTGGCCTTCAAACATGCAAAGTAAGACGACCAATTGAATTAACATTTCCTTTTTGTCATCAATCATGCAGTTTCAAGAAGAAAATGTTATTTAATGTTATTGATTTAGATTTTATGGTTTCCATTTACATTTTAATTATGACAGGGTTGTGTCATATATGTATGGCAAATGAAAAGTCAAATTGATTTTGCATTTAAACTTTCAAATTGTCAGACATTAACTTGAAAATGATAATGCAAACTGATAATGAAAATTATAATTTTGCATTCGACTTTGAATTATGTCATGATTTTTGGACACATGAAAATGAAATGTACTTGTCGATTTGCATTGTAATTTTCAATTATGACCGTATTATGCTTCCAGAATGCTATACCATGTGTGTAATATCATATGCTGTATCCTGTGTCATACTATGCGCTATGAATGCGTAACCTCTCGTCCTTCTAAGACATTACTTGGGTAATGTGGCAGCTGCGAATGTGCATGTGAACAAAACATTGAAAGGTGCTGAAGCCACGGGCCTATTGGTACTGTGTTTCTGAGGTCCAAGCCAAAAAATAGCTCAGGCCCAATCTCTGAGTGCACCCAGGGCCTTTTTTGCTTCCTGTTATATCTCCCTGGTAGGAGGGATTCCATTTGGAACTCAATATTTAATCTTAACACAGGGTACATCTATTATTACCAGTAGATACATGACTGGAATCTAAATGTATTAAATAGCAATATTGTTTGATTGCTAGCAGCAAAAAGGAAGTTATAGTAAGCCTCCTTCTTTCTTTCATTTGCTGGGAGACCACAGTCCTACTCTTTAACCATCCCCTCTTTTAACCTACAGGTAACCTGCACCAAGGCCCAGCCCACAAATTGGAGACAGGACGTGTGATGCTGTGTGGCAGCTCATTGGCCTCTCCCCTAGACTGACGGCTTGCTGTGTTCCACCATGGATTAGAGACCTGAGCTTCTGGAGGTCAAAGGTATGGGTGTGGACAAGAGATTCTTGCCTTTACACAAGAGCAGCCAGGCTAGGCAGCCCAGTCCCAGCGGTTGAATTTCATGAACACATTATGATCAGCCATTTAGATGGGTTGTGTAACATATATCGTCGCCTTGGAATTAGAAGGTTCTATCAGGGTTTAGAGCAATTCTGAGATATTTAGCTTTCAAGTTTTTACATCCCAGCTGGCAAAACTGTGTATGTGTATTCTAGCTTCATAGCTCAACAAGGTCATCAGCCCAAGGGTACTTTAAGTACAAAATTTCAAAATCCTAGGATAATTAGAAATGGGACTTTTTAATTGGGTCAAAATTCAGATGGAACCTTCTAATTCTGTAAGGTTAATCTGTGCTTGGTTCTTTAAGGTTCTATCTGGCACTGCACTGGGAAAAGCTTAGTTTTGAATGAAAACTACACACATTTTATTGACAAAAAGATGGGGAAATGCTACTTGAGTAAATGTAGTACTCAAATAATACTTGTTATTAATACTGTATTCAACATGCCTTTGGTTATGCGTAAATCCATTGTAATATCATACTGTTCTGACTGTTTTCTATCAGAGGCCCTAATTTTCCTTCCCAAAAGCTACGTCACTGCTGTTAGCTAACGTTTTGTGGGCATTTCTATAATACAGTTCATGTCATTACCTCCTTCACTGTAACAAAATGTTAAACATTTAGTAGGTTATCTGACCATTTTATAAGCCCATATCAAGCCTGAGTAAATGTAGTTTATTTTTCATCCTAGAAAAAGGAGCCACCTTGTTTGGAGTGGATCTTGTGTGTGTGTGTGTGTGTGTGTGTGTGTGTGTGTGGAGTTATAAATCAAATGAGCTGATAATATCAATTTGTGAGAGGTTACAAAGGCCAATCATTAGGTTCTAGCTAGCTAGACTTGCATTGATCCTGATTATTGTTGTGATTACTTTGCTACTATTTCCTTGCCACAGAAATAGCAAGAAATATAGCTAAGCTACACATAAATCAAAATCAAAAGGATAAGAGATTTTTTTTAGCTAGCTAGCTAGAGCTGTGCAGGGCTGTGTTTAGCTGGGTAGTCCTATAGTAGCTCAAGTTTAGCTAGCTAAACTAGTCTTATCACTCATGTTTGATTCAATGCTATATTTCCTACTATTTCTGTGGCGAGGAAATATCAGCCTATCTTGTAATCATAGCAGTAATCAGGATAAATGAAAGTGCCTATGTTAGCTAGCTTGTAGCTAGCTTTGCCTTTGCAAAAAAAAAGCTAGCATTAGTTAGCATTAGCTAGCGGGCGCTAGGATTAGCTAGCTTTTCCTAACACATTAGGGTTTTGTTGTGTCCAGATATTTTTGTAAACCAGTAATTAGCCTGAATGACGCCTAGACTCCCTATACTTACCCTTCACTGCTGATTATTAATGAGTGAAGTGATTAGGCCTATTGCTGCCAAACATTGCTCCCTGACAGGCAAGTCTAAGAGCTGGCTGATTGGTGCATCAACATTTATTCACACTTGTGATTGGCTTCTAGATTCTAGATAGAACCTTCTAGCGCCAAGTTTATATATGCACTCTTGGAGATAGAACTTCCTATATTTCTGAATAGGAAACCCAAAAATATATATTTTGAAAAAAGAACACCACATAGATAAATGTTCAATGATTAAGAATATGTACCTAACTAATTTTCAACAAAAATAGCAGTTAGAACCTTCTTATTCCAAGGTGAGGATATGCTTTTCATAGTTAATTTGGCAGCAATAATTTCATCAATAACTACAGTGTCAAACAGTGGTAGTGGAGCTGTCGCTATAGAAACATTGCTGGCCCCACTGGCATCCTCTCGAATCAAGCTGAGAAGATTGCTTCAGTTAGGTGACTGTTTTTAGTAAAGAAAGCTGTAATGCCTATAAATAGCGAGCTGAGTGAGTTTTGACATTCTGTAACACAACAACTAAATCCTTGGGGATTGCTGCACGATAATTTATCTGAAAATAACAGCACTTGCTTTTGTATTGGGGACAAAGCATCATCTGCATAAATGGGATCAGAATTTTCTCCTTTCCTGACAGCAGTTAAGGTTTCTGCAGGGCTACCCTGCTTTGTGAAATGGGTTTGGACTGTGTTCTAAGGATAGCTCAACCAGTGAAGCGAAATACAGCTCTGTGAATATCTTAGACATAGACACCATTCAACCCATCATTGACATATATTTTAATTTAACTTTAAGACACTTAAGTCAAGAGGATTTTAAATTGTTCAGTTGCAATATTTAGTGCAATATAAGTGGGTCTTTATAGCACTTTTATTGGTTCTAAGTAATAAACATAAAATAGAATAGAATACCCCTCTTTGCTACAAGCAGGGGTGTAAAAGGTACCAAGAAATTATACTTAAGTGAAAGTATGGGTACTGTCTCAAAATCTTACTCAAGTAAAGGTCAGAGTATCTTGCTAAAAAATACACTTGAGTAAAAGTTCCTATTTTTAAATGTACTTAAGTACTAAAAAGTAAAAGTAAAAACTTTTTTATTGCAAGGGATAGACCAGGGGTATCAAACTCATTCCATCGTGGGCCGAGTGTATACAAGTTTTTGTTTCAACTACACATTGCACCAGGTGAGGTAGTTGCAGAGGTGAGCTAATTAGTGAAATCATCAGCTGGTGTTTAGGCAAGGCTGGAATGGAATCCAGCATACACTCGGCCCACAGTGGAATGAGTTTTGTGATAGACAATGCTGAAATTAAAGAACAGAGGACACTTTTTTTGCATTAAAATGATTTAATGCACTTCTCCATCGAATTTGAAAAAAACATGTGGATGTAAACTAACATGGACGGCATTCACATCATAGTATAATATATAAATATATCATATAATATATAAAAAAACTGAACTAAACCCTTAATTTTTTCCAAGGCTGTAGTTTTCCAAGGCTTATATATATAAACATCGAACAAAAAGTTCGGAAATTTGTGTTTGGTAGATTATTTTTCTGTTGTAACAATGCTTCTTGGCAATAAATTTTATACCGTTGGAAAGCCTGTTTATTTCCCTTTTAAATGGTGCCCCATTTGTAAGGAACATGCATTTGTGGGATGAGCAGCACAGCTGAGTATGTGGGTTGCGCCCATGTAAAATTTGCCAAATCTTCTCTGCCAATGCCAAACAGCTTACACCTGCACTGGAACCTGAACATGTGGAGGAACGTTATGTTCAGCGATGAGTCCAGATTCTGCCTACGGAAGTTGGATTGTAGGGTCAAAGTGTGGAGAAGACGGGGAGAACGCTATGCTGATTGCTGCACCGATAGAGTAACACCTTTTGGTGGAGGCAGTGTGATGGTGTGGGGCGGCATCTCCATCACTGGAAAAACGAGGCTTGTCATCATTGGAGGCAATCTCAATGCAGAGAGATATCGAGATGAGATTCTGCAACCAGTGGCAATCCCATATCTCCACGGTCTGAGACCGAACTCCATCCTCCAAGATGACAACGCTCGCCCGCACAGAGCGGGGTTTATCAGAGACTACCTCCAGAATTTGGGAGTAGAGAGAATGGAATGGCCTGCCAACAGTCCTGACCTCAACCCAATTGAACACTTGTGGGATCAGCTTGGGCGTGCAGTTCGTGCTAGAGTGACCAACACAACCATGTTGGCTGACTTGCGACAAATCCTGGTTGAGGAGTGGAATGCCATCCCACAGCAGTGTGTGACCACGCTGGTGACCAGCATGAGGAGGAGGTGCCAGGCTGTTGTGGCTGTGTATGGTTCTTCCACACGCTCCTGACTGTTTGTTAAATTAATAAATTGTAAAATTGCCAATATGACTTGTTTCTTCCTTGTTACTGATAGACTTCAATCATCCAATCCACCAAACAACACCAAACAAGAGTCACTAGCAACAGCAGAATAAGCTGTTTGGCATTGGCAGAGAAGATTTGGCAAATTTTACATGGGCGCAACCCACATACTCAGCTGTGCTGCTCATCCCACAAATGGGGCATCATTTAAAAGGGAAATAAACAGGCTTTCCAACGGTATAAAATTTATTGCCAAGAAGCATTGGTACAACAGAGAAATAATCTACCAAACACAAATTTCCGAACTTTTTGTTCGATGTTTATATAAGTTGACCAAACTACAGCCTTGGAAAAAATTAAGGGTTTAGTTCAGTTTTTTATTTATTTATACATGGGTTCGACATTGCACATCCTAAGGTTCAAATAGTTCTTTTGATAGCAGGTGTCTAATCAAAGGTCCCGCTTTCTAGTCTTGCACAAGGACCAATCAGCATGGGTATGGGCGGGTTAATTTTCCATTGATGGGGATTTGATTGGTTGTTTTAAATAAAGTGCGGCCGCAGGATTAATAACGTTAGCGTTAGTTCGACCAGAGAAACAAATAGCCTATACTAATTAAAATCGTTGGACCTGCGAGATTTGTACTTTGAAGGTCTGCATTTTAAATGTAAGAAGTAAAAAGTACAAGTATACAAACTTAATAATACTCAAGTAAAGTACAAATCCCCCAAAACAGTACTTAAGTATTGTAACGAAGTACAATTACTCAAGTACTTTACACCCCTGGCTACAAGTATTGTCATAAGCAAACATGCATTTGTGACAAGTGTCCAGTCAAAGTGTGTTGCTATAAGCTGGTCCTCGTATGTTTTCTTCTGTATATATATATATACACTGCTCAAAGAAATTAAGGAAACACTTAATCAACACAGTATAACACCAAGTCAATTAAACTTCTGGGATATCCATCTGTCCAGTTAGGAAGCGTAAGCGATTGTTAATCAATTTCACCTGCTATGGTACAAATTAAAGTGATTTTGCAGGTGGTGGCCACAGACCATTTCTCTCTCCTTATCCTTCCTGACAGATTTTTCTCTAGTTTCACATTTTGCTCATGCCCTTGTCACTACTGGTAGCATGAGGCAGTACCTGCAGCCCATTCAGGTTGCACAGGTAGTCCAGCTCCTCCAGGATGGCACATCTATACGTGCCATCGCAAGAAGGTTTGCTGTGTCTCCCAGCACAGTCTCAAGAGCGTGGAGGAGATACCAGGAGACGGGCCATTACACGAGGAGAGCTGGACAGGGCCGTAGAAGGGCAACAACCCAGCGGCAAGACCAGTATCTGCTCCTTTGTGCGAGGAGGAACAGGAGGAGCACTGCCAGAGCCCTACAAAATTACCTCCAGCGGGCTACTCGTGTGCATGTTTCTGACCAAACTGTCAGAAACAGACTCCATGAGGGTGGCATGAGGGCCCGACATTCTAGTGGGGTGGACCTGTCAGCACAGCCCAGCACCGTGCAGCTCGTTTGGCATTTGCCAGAGAACACCAGAATTGGCAGTCTCACCATTGGCGCCCCTTTCTCTTCACAGATGAGAGCAGGTTCACACTGAGCACATGTGACAGACGTGAAAGAGTCTGGAGACGCCGTGGCGAATGTTATGCTGCCTGAAACATCATCCAGCATGACCGGTTTGGTTTAATTGACTTGGTGTTATACTGTGATGATTAAGTGTTCCCACGCACCCTCCCACTGGCTACCACACACATTTGTAGACACACACAGAAAATGAACACAGCCTTTGTTATTAGTTTGTTCTGTGATATATTATTGTGATGCAAAAACTAAAATGCTAAACTAAAACGCAAGAACTAAAATGTGCGGCCAGAGAAGAAACTTTCTGCAAAATGCCAATGTATAATAATAATAATAATACCACCACCAGTACAGCTAATATTAATAATTAGAATAATTAGCACTGCTGGCTGCATAAAATGAAAACGGCTTGATTACAGGTTTTGTCATGGTGGTTGATTTTGAAATGATGGCTTGCATGTTGGTCAGTCTTTTGTATAATGAGACCAGAAGCAGGAGACACATGAGTGTTGGAAGAAATGCTTTTATTCTGTCTGTTCTCTCTGCATTTTGTTTGATCTGGTATGTGTGAGTAATTATACTCCATTAGGCTACTTATCACTGACAACCATTGAAAAAGAGGTTACCATTTTCTTTACCTTTACCTTACAACCTTGTGCTAAACTGTTATTGTTGCTAATGGAGCTTTCAGGGATACACACTGCCACATTACTCATTGAGATTCTGTTTGATCTGAGCACTTAAGCTTGATCAGTGCTTTGCAAATGGTGGCCGCAACATCCGTAGATTACATTACAGGCATTTTTAGCATACGCTTTTATCCAGAGCGACGTACACAACTTCTTATTACATTTATCCATTCATACAGCTGGATATATACTGAAGCAATTCAGGTTAAGTATCTTGCTCAAGGGTACAATGGCAGTGTCCTACCTGGGAATCAAACCTGCAACCTTTCGGTGACAAGCCCAGTTCCTTAACCATTATACTACACTGCCGTAGTAAAATGTCCAACTTGATGCATAATGAAATATTAAATATAAATTTTTGTCTGTATGAAAAATTTTTGTTTTACTATTTTCTTTGGGGTTTTACTTCACTGAGATGCAGGGGAACTCTCTGGTACTTAGAGAACATGGGGACTTTATTGAGTCTAGTTTTTTGGATAGGAGATTTGTGAGCTTTAGTCAGGGAATATGCTTTCAATATATAAATTTTCTTTCCTGTAGTTCTCCTTTATCTGGACTTGTTTTTTTCTGGTTTGTGGGATTAAGACAGTGTTCAGTTTAAATACCACATGCTAGTTTTGGCAGATTATTCAGCCCAGAATGAAAATGAAAATTTTTGTATGAAAATCAGAAATGTGTATGAAGGATTATCCATTGAAAACAGTTCATTTTTTTTTTCATTTTCAATTTAATTCTGGGCTGAATAATCCTCCATAATAATAGCAACTGATTTCTTTATTTTAATTGGTCATTGCTTGAAGAGACATATTCCCCATGTCCCCTATCATAATATATAGATAACCTAAAATATGCAATTTACGTAATATATAGATCACCTAAAAGATGCATGTTAAGGTTTCAAAATGAGGCAAGCAGTTTAATTTATTACATTACATTACATTATAGGCATTTAGCAGACGCTCTTACACACGACTTACACATTTTTTTTTTTTATATATATATAATCATTTACAGCTGGATATATACTGAAGCAATTCAGAAGGGTGAAGTACCTTGCTCAGGGGTACAACGGCAGTGTCCTACGTGGGACTCGAACCTGCGACCTTTCGGTTACAAACCCAGTTCCTTAACCACTGTACTACACTGCCACCCTAAAACATATCTGTAAGACATGTTTTAATGTATATTGTAACATCTATTCCACAAAATTATCTTGTGAATGTTTGGGTTTGATAAATTGTTCCCTATTTCTCTTATACATAGCAGTAATTTCAGTGATCAATTGGCTATCTGGCCAAAATGAATAGCAGAGACAGCCTTAGCGATATTTGTAGTGTAGTGGTTAAGGACGTAGGTTTTTATCCAGAACATCGTGGGTTTAAGTCCAGGGAAGAATCACTGCCTCAGAACTCTAAAGACAGGTCCTAAAAACATTGCAGATCAATATCCAGCTGTGGTTATGGAAATGTAGTAGTATAATACAAATTAAGACCTTGGAAAAATCACCTTGGATAAAGCTATCCCCAAGCAAATCAATGATAAAGCACTGAAGCTTGACTGTGCCAGTGCCAACTGTTGCTGGCAGCCGGGGAAGGTGGTGTGTGATTGGCCACAGGATGACCCTGGGAGGGAGGGATGCTGCCTTCTCATCATGTATTAGGGACTTCTTGACAAATAATCCTTGACTGCTCAGTTTGGCTGTGCTAGGTAAGCAGGTGTTCTCCTAACACAATAACTGCTGAGCTTCTGAGGGCTTGTACATATTCTCTGAAATTGGTGGAGAGCACTGCAGTGATGGGACCTGCATTACAAATGAGGCGAAAATGATCAGTAATGGTAAAAATGGTTCTAAATAATCAAGAAAGAAATTGCATGTACATTTTGGGATATCAGATGAAGTTTTGGTAGAGAGCTGGTAGCTGTAAGGTGAAAAAATACAGTCAGTTGCTTCCATTTTGTAAACTCCCCCGTTCCCCTTGCCATGGAGGGCAGACTTCACCCGACAGCAGCCGCTGCCAGACTCACACTTGATTGATTCCATCATTTGGTCATATGTGTTTTTTTTTCTATAGTATCAGAGCATGATGAAACCGGGGTTAGAGAGGAAGAAGGGGAAGATATTGAAAGCAAGGGAAAAGCCATCGCCTGTCTCAAAGTACCTGTCCTCGGTCGAGTGGCTTTCCAGGAGTAATTCGATATTTCCCAGCATTTAGCCTGACTGCAGTCTTGCAGCCACACTACAACAAGCCATTTCAAATTCAGTTTCACACAGAAAAAGACAGAATCCTCATCTAGCTGAATGTAGTGGGAACAAGCTTGTCTGTTACTGCACTGTGTGTAATATGTGATTCTGATACTGAGAGATATTCCTCAGCCGTTTGGGTTGTATCAGTGTCCCAATTAGCTTTGCTTTTAATTTGCTATACATTTTTGAATCCAGTTTTTGAAGTGTCTCATCAATAATACAATGGCCTTAACTGAAGGTTATAAAGAGATAATTCAGATAAGGTTGTTAAATAAACATATTGTTAAATATATTAACTTTGACTACTGGGGCATGCTTTCGAAAGTTTATCTTTATCATGCTAGTCCTGCATTTTAAATGCATATTTTGTGTGGCAAGTCAGCTATTTGAAGAGATGTGCAAACAGTGAATGGATTAATATGTAGACTTACCAACAACAACAAAAAATATATCGGTTGCCTGACATGTCGAAAAGGCAATGCGCTGAAATGGAATCATAACCAAACTGTTTGCCGTCAGTAACTAAGACTAAGATTGACAGGTTCTTATCTCTCATACAGTCCACACAAGCTGCGGGGGGGGGGGTCATCTTTAATTACAAAACGGCTAATTAAAATACCCTGGTTACAAGAGAACTATGCTTCATTTATCTCCTTGTGCCAAGCCTGGTCAGGATAAAACTGTTGAAATAAAAGCGGGGCCAGGATGTTATTTCCTAATGGTCTGACGGCATTAGACCGCTTGGATGGTCTCCTGCCAGGCTCCATTGTGAGTTTGCTTTGCTCACAGCACTTTGTTCATCACAAGCCAAGAGGGCAAATTAATAAATAGCCACCTATGGCTTTTATCAGTACTTTACAGACAATTATCCCTTAGACACGCACCATCTAATCAGTTTGAAATTTATTGTGAGTTTTCTGGGACCAAAAAAGAAAAGTTGAAAATGACTACTAGGTAAAGTGTTTAATTGGTACCATAGTAGAAAGCAATGGCGCTTAAGTCTTTTAAGGTGCAAGGTTGTAAGAATTGAAACGGTTATTAACAGTTAGTTATCCAGAAAAAAAAAACATTCCTTGGGTTTCATTTTCTCCCACTATGTTTTCAGGTTCAACTGGATTTGAGGTGCCCGAGTGGCTAATGGTTCTGACCTGAATACTTAACTCTGTCCAAATACCCCCTAGCTACCTGTGAGGCTACCAGCAGGTTAGTCTGAGAGTTCCAGTAAGACTGCTGGGGATACTGTACAATGCTGACTTCCAGTTGGGTTCCTACATGGTTTTGTGAAAACCATCTTAGGTTTTGAACTCTTCTGAACAAAGTTATTCTGGATTGACAAGATCAAGACTGGATTTAACTATTGGGGTTTCCAGATGAGGTAGTAGTAGAGAGTCTCTCGACTAACCACATGTCCTTCCTGTCCACTTTGGCTGGTGTGTGATGAGCATTCTGGAGTAAAATGGCTGCGATGCAAGGGTGTAGGTTTGCATATGGAAGCATGCATCTTCAGGGTTTCAGGTGAGGTCCTAATTATGAATTATAGTTTGGAATTATAGAGAGGCATCAGTTAGTCTAAGTTAGTTAGTCTTAGGATGTTCAGCAAATAATGTAACCTTTGAAAGTCAACATATTTTGTCATGAGTTTATTTATTAAAAAAATCTTACATCAGAACAAGTTGGTTTCATAAGATCCTATTCACTCAATATTTAAAATTGCCCTCAAAAATAAATGTGACTCCAAGTTTAATCATGTTTGTATGCATCTTATTCATCAATTCATAATTTTATTACACATAGAAAACTCAGAAATGTAGTAAAGATGCCATAAACACAGAAAACAAGGAATACTACAGAATAGTATCTAATATATAGAATCTAATATATGGAAACTGGTAGGCCTACTGAATATAAAAATGTTGATGTTGGATGCAAAAATGCAGAAATATTGTTTTACTTTCTTTTAGTCTTTGATCTTTGAGTTTTTATTTAAATGTAAATACAAATCTTATATGTTAATAAACCATTTTTGGAGTGGTCATTCATTGGGTTTGCATTAGACATTTTGCAATGTATACGGGGGGGGGGTACACAAATGATGCCATGCATCATCACCTAGGTGGGTGTCATGATTTGAGGTGAGCCACAACTTCTTTACTTTATTCATTTCACAACAAGGCCCAAATGACTAAACACAAACAGCATAAGCAGCTTCTATCCGCCTGATCACGTAATTATGTAAAAATGAATTTAATTCCCATTAAATTCAGCACTTACCCCTTGGCAGGGAAATTATCTGTAATTTATCTGTAAATTAGATGAATAGGTGAATGTTCAGTTGATATTTGAAATATAAAATGAAAGTGAAGTACACAATGACTTCATTATGTTGAAGACTTGTTAACCAAAAACCTTTATCTTAGGGTTAGGAAATACATTTTTATGGCTTTTCTGTGCTGGGTTGTGAATTTGTATGTGGTAGTTTGTGTAGCTACTGGTTTGTGTTTTTTTGCTTGCTCATTTATATGTTTTTGTATGCTTCATTTTGTGTTTCGTTGTACATGCTGGTTCAAGACTTTTTGCATGCTGGTTTATGTGTTTGTGTGTGCTGGGTTGTTTTGCGCTGATTTATGCATTTGTGGATGCTGGTTTGACTGTTTGTGGATGCTGGCATGTGTGTTTGTGGATGCTGGTATGTGTGTTTGTGGATGCTGATTTGGGTGTTTGTGGATGCTGGTTTGGGTGTTTGTGGATGCTGGTTTGGGTGTTTGTGGATGCTGGTTTGGGTGTTTGTGGATGCTGGTTTGGGTGTTTGTGGATGCTGATTTGGGTGTTTGTGGATGCTGGTTTGGGTGTTTGTGGATGCTGGTTTGGGTGTTTGTGGATGCTGGTTTGGGTGTTTGTGGATGCTGGTTTGGGTGTTTGTGGATGCTAGTTTGGGTGTTTGTGGTTGCTGGTTTGAGTGTTGGTGGATGCCCCAGGCTTTGCGCACCCATCCATTGGAGTGTGTGTAGATGTTTCAGATTGTTTGACAGTGTCACTCAGTTTGTTTCTGAAATTGGTCAATATGTCGAGAGCTGCTTAAAAGTCTGAGTGATAGTCTCCCTCTTCATGAATCATGAATCTGCATTTTTGAGGTTTATGCAGTGACGTGGCCTTAACCCCGGGGAACGAGGTACAGCAAAGGGGAATAGGAAGATGTACGGTAATTGGTCAAAGTGGACAGGCCACGTCCCCTGTGTCAGTCAAGGCCATGAAGACTGCAGAATAGTAATTTTATTATTCCGTACATCAGGTTCTGCTGTCATAGCTCTCATATCACTTAATATGCAGCACCAGCTCCACACTGGGCCTGTGTAAACAGAGCTGAAAGGCAGGCCATGCAATGATCAGATGTGTGTGTGTATATACAGCGCCCTCTACAATTATTGGCACCCCTGGTAAAGATGAGTAAAAACAGGTTATAAAAATGTATCATTTGGTGAATTAGCTTAATCTCACACTGAAAACATTACTAACCTTTAATTGAAGTAAATTTATTGTGAGAAAAAATAAATCCCTCAAGAAATAATTATTTTTAACAAAACAATATGTGCCACATTTTTTGGCATCCCTGCCCAACCTCACTTTGCCAATAGAACAGCACTGAGTCTTCTCCCGTAACATCTAATAAGGTTGGAGAATGCAGAGCAAGGAATCTGACACCATTCCTCTTTACAGAATCTCCAGATCATCCAGAGTCCTAGGTCTTCTCTTGTGCACTCTTCTTTTCAGCTCAGCCCACAGGTTTTCAATGGGGTTTAGTTCAGGGGATTGAGATGGCCATGACAGAAGCTTGAGTTTGTGTTCACTTAACCATTTTTGTGTTGATTTGGACCTATGTTTTGGATCATTGTCCTGCTAGAAGATCCAACGACGACCCAGTTTTAGTTTCCTGGCAGAGGCAGCCAGGTTCAGATTAGAAATTTTCTGGTATTTTATGGAGTTCATGATGCCATGTACACTAACAAGGTTCCCAGGGCCTTAGGAGGAAAAACAGCCCCACAACATCACGGAACCTCCACCATACAACAGTGGGGATCATGTTATTTTTGGTATAGTCATCCTTATTTTTACACCAAACCCACCTTGAGTGTTGGTTGCCGAAAACCTCAATTTTTGTTTCATCTGACTATAGGACCACGGTTCCAGTCAAAGTTCCAGTAGCGTTTAGCAAAGGCGCTTACGTTTGTGGTGAAATGACAGGAAAGGCTTTTTTCTGGCATGCCTTCCAAATAATTTGTTAGCATGGCGGTGACGTCTAATGGTAGTTTTGGAGACTTGATGACCCCAAGATGCTACTTTCCTCTGTAATTCTCCAAAAGTGATCCTTGGAAATTTCTTGGCCTTTCTTAGCATCCTCCTCACTGTGCGTGGGGGCAAAATAAACTTGGGTCTTCTTCCAGGCAAGTTTGTAACAGTTCCAGTTGCTTTGAACTTTTTAAGTATTGCTCTAACGGTAGATATGGGCATTTTCAGGTGAGTAGCTATTTTTTTGTAGCCATTCCCTGACTAATGAAGCTCAACACACTTTTCCCTCACTTGATTTGTGTGTTTTCCCATGTTGATTTATGAATAAGGGAATATGGCCTTTGTGTCACCTCATATTTATACCGCAGTAAAACAGGAAGTCATGGATTACTGCTTGAAAGTTCCTAAACACTGATCAACTTTGAAAAGTAAAATATAAATTGAAAAAATGCTTGTTACATTTTGTTCATAAGCATTTCTAGGAGTGCCAATAATTGTGGCTCATGTGGTTTTGTTGAATTTACTTAAATTAAAGGTTGGATTTTTTTTTAAATTTTCAGTGTGAGATTAAGCTAATTCACCAAAAGGTGATAACCCTGTTAACTCATCTTTACCAGGGGTGCCGAAAACAATATATACAGATGGTGGACAAAATATCAGAAACGTCTACAAAAACAGAATATATAGTAACTAATAATGAGTAGGCTCACCCTTTGCCTTAAAAACAGTTTCAATCCTTCTAGGAATTCTGTTATACAATTTCTGAACTGTAGTTGGATATTGGCCCATTATTCAAGAAGGACAGTCTCCAGTTCTTTGAGGAATGAAAGAGGTGGAAATCTAGTTCACACTCCAGAACTTCCCATAATAGTTCAATTACGTTTCGATCTGGTGATTGTGCAGGCCATGGAAGGCATTTGACGTCATCCTCGTGTTCTTGGAACCATTCTTTAATGTTTTTAGCAATAAGCTGCCAAAGGCTTCCATCTCACCTTAGAAAACACCAAATTCGCCCTTCTTGTTTGACGAATTTCGTTTGATTATGCAGTGAAGCATTGTCAAACATCAATTCCATGAAGCTGTTCTCATGGAGTTCTCGAAATGCAAGCTTCATCCAAAGTTTATTACCTGCATTCTAATATTGATTAATAAGATATATACCTTGATGATGATTCTAAATACAATAAAGCTGTCAGGTTGGCAACCCATAGGTTCACGCATATTTTCCATTGTTTTATAATGTCCTGCTTATGGAAATATGACCAACGCTTTAAGTCCACTTTGCCGGGAAGACTGCAAAAAGACTGATTTACAGCAGGTGAAACAGACCTGCTCCAGCATGAAGTTAAAGCGCACATGCAGAGAATGGCATTAAAATTAATTGTGTAATGTGCTACAAATTTTTATTTATTTTTAATTAGACTCTTAGTTCTCTTTAAAATCGTTTGGTTCAGTTATGGAATAACAGGTGAAATCAGCGGTGTTTTAATAAGATGAGAGTATGGAAACCTGGTCACTGTAATGACTTGATATAGGTGTTATCAGCAAAGTTTTCAATGGATAGCCATTCCCGTAACAGAAGATTGTCCCCCTGCTGGCTCAAAATAGAAATACACCGAAAATTATCCTGGCCACTCCTCATTTTAAGACCAACACGCCCAGTTCACTTGCAATGGGCGCAACAGTACTTTGGTATTTCAACGACGTGAACGCTAGGCGCTATAATGAACTCTGCGCCGGGTGTAAGATGGCACTTGCGTTTCGGTTTGCGCCGCTTAGCGCCAGGTGTAAGATAAGGCCCTAAATATCTTTTCTTTGTACTATTTTTAAAAGAAAATGTACAAATCACTGCTTTCTGATTTTATGTGTGTTTTACATACTGTTCCAACTTTTTTGGAATTGGGATTTGTATTAAAAAGAGTAAAATATGACTCCTCAAACCATATCACTTTTCTCCATTACTCAGGGGTCCAGGTTTTGTGTTCCCTACACCATGCTATGCGTTTTTGTGCATTAGCCTTGGATACAAATGGTTTCAGAATGAAACACTGCCATAAATACCAGCTTTGTGAAGCTCACAAACATTGTGTTTTTGTTGAGACTGGTTCAGATATGGATTGATTAAATTCTGTGGTGATTTTTAGAGCTGTAGTTCTGTGGTTATTAGCAACTATCCTACCAAGTGTCCGTCTGTCTCTTTCGGAGAGCTTTGACTTGCGGCCACAGTTTTTTTTTTTGCTGATGATGCTGTTTTTTGATGTTGGGCATATGTTGTCATAATTTTTGACACTGTTCCCCTTGCCACCTGGTGTCTTTGGAACTTTTGTTAATCTATCCTCATCTTGCTTTGGAGACTTACCTCGCAAAACGCTGCTGGTTAGACATCTTAAGCAGAAACATGCTGATAATTAGTATTCATCTTAATAGGAATGACCTGTGTAGATGCTTTTGTAATTGTGGTTGAGATGCTCCAAAGTTAAAGCCATTTTTTAGTGGTATTTATGATATTTTGTCCACCAGCTGTATATACAGTTGAAGTCGGAAGTTTACATACACTTAGGTTGAACTCATTAACTTATTTTTAACCACTCCACTGATTTCATGTTCGCAAACTATAGTTGGCAAGTCAGTTAGGACATCTACTTTGTGCATGACACAAGTAATTTTTTCAACAATTGTTTACAGACAGATTATTTCACTTTTAATTCACTATATCACAATTCCAGTGGGTCAGAAGTTTACATACACTAAGTTGACTGTACCTTTAAATAAAAAATTTGGTCGCATATTCTTTGCATGCCATGACTTCCTGATGTCTGTGACCCAACAACATATCTCTAGATATCTTCTTTTCTGGTACTCTTACAAGCGATAATATAACGTCTCTGCATTTGAATGGATCTCTATGGGAATTGGGGGTTGGGACTAGATTTAGCTGTAAATTACACTGGAACAGTATGGAACGCATGGTTGGCTAAATGGCTCTGTCATCAAGGGTTCTTCGTCAATATTATCACCTGGGGCTACACATCACCTGGGGCTACAACTGAAGTTCCCTAGTGGGAAAATAAAAGTTATTCTATTCCATTATATTCTCCACAGCCTTTGAATCTGCACAAAGACCTTTAAAGCAAACAAACAACAATGTTGAATTTTAGCATGGACTTTAAATGGGGTTTCATTTAGCTCACAGGATGTGCAAGGTTTATTCACTAAGTAATATTCACTAAACTTCTTCTAGCCAGACAGTTTTTCCTCAAAACCATTAGACTTTCCTGTGCTTTACAAAACAATGACATGTGTGTGGTTGACAGAACTGGGTGGTGAAGCACATACTCCAGTTGAGGTTCTATGCAACGGTCGACGGTAAATACACATCAACTGGTATAATGAACAGTAACACAGTGCCATGACGAGTGTGTTCATGTCGTGAGCCTGGCTGTGCTCAATATCTCCTTCTCTAACTGATTCCCAGTGTGGAGAGTATTTGGCCAGTGCAGCTGGTACAATAAACGTATGTTTTTGCCCTTTTGAACGCGTGGTATTTTTTCTGCACTGCGACCGCCTCTACCACCCAGCTATTTGTCACTGGTGCCACGGCCTATTAGCATAACCGAAGCGTTGCACTCAGACTACTTTCCCTGGTCGCATTCTGGGACAGAGGTTATTTGCTGACTTTTTCATTGCAAGATGGCTTTATTCCTGGAACAGCCAATGAGACCTTACCACTGGCTCCTTGGAGTGTTGTTTTGACTCTTTGTCAGACAGAGAGGCTTTTTAGACAGATGGAGATACTGGAAAGAGTTCTGTTCCAGAACAAAGCCAAGCTCTGTAGCAGTGACGCCAAGCGATGCCAAAACCTCAACAGCGGGGAATAGGTTGCCACCTGTACCAGATTTTCAGATTTTTTTGTACTGTAATTACTTCCACTTTCCACAGTGGGCAGTGTGTTGCAGGCTGTTTACTCTTACCCCTTGCCTGCCTCTGTGACAACTGAAACAGAAGGTGTAAATTGGAGAGATGCTGCTCGAGCAGAGAGGGGGATTATAATGACTTTGAGGAACTCTTGCAAATAAAAGGCTATTCTGTGGCATTGAGCGCCTGTGGGACCAAAACATGGAGCTCTAGTGTGCTGATGGAGAAAAGTGAAGAAGTGAGAGAGAGTGAGAAAGGAGGGAGAATTTATGCAGTTTAAAAAAAAACTTTGTTTTATTAAATAAAGATGGAATGAAGTTTCATTAAACAGAACATTTTTCTATCATATTGTAACACAGATACAAAAACAGCCCCTGCCTCATATTTAGAAACAGGGATAACAAGCTGTCAATCATTCTCAGGGATAGACATTTTAATTTGATTTAGAATTTGAGACACTATGAGAGAGAGAAAAAAGTAGGCAAATGAGAGTGAATAAACAGGAGTAAAGGGTAGAGACCAAATAAAATCCGGAATACTGTAATAAAAAAAAATGGAGAGAGCAAAATAAAATAGAATGAGAGAAATGTAGAGACACACAAATGGGGTAAGAGTGGTCTTTCCCTCTGTGTGGCCAAAGCGTTCAACAAGACCATGATAAGCATTGTGTGGTAACATGGCGTGTTGCACTGCCAGCCTCATACTCAAGAGTACACCGCAGTCTAACACTTTATACATATTCATTAATAAGATTGTTCTCCAAGCACATGCACCAGGTATCTTCTGTTGAATGTTTTTATGACCGTATTACACTTCCCACTTTTTTTTTGTAAAAAAATATCCATAAGAATTCCGGCAAATGGTTGATGGGTCAGGAAAAACAAATGGCATTCAAGCATAATAAAGAATATGTCACTCGTGCGCAGAAGGTATCGACAGTTATGAGTCACAGTATGGAGTAGGAGGTTTTATGAGAGTGCAGCTGCTCGTCAGCCTGCCTGTTCTTTCTGCTATCCCAGAATTCTCATTTTTACTCCTGGGACACCTTGTTCTGAACCTACTTTGCTGTGACAATTTTCCTCTGTACTCTGATAAAATCTCCACCAGGCAGATAATTTGCCTTTATTTTATAATTGTCCAAAATGTTTGGTTGATCTTTAAATAAATACATAAATTGTCAATTATAATAAATTATTAGCCTGCTAATAGAGAAACACCCTATCATTGTTGCAAACAACATCTTTGATTTTGATTGACGTGACCAGTTTAATTTGAATAATTTTATGAAAATTACACAGCAGCAGTGCAGTGCTGCAAAATTAGACACAATTGGCCTCATTCATGAAACATATTAACAGATTTGATTGTAAGTTTGTAATCTGTGCATTAGAACGTTTCCACAAACATTTCAACATTCATAATATTTTTTCTTAGCTGAATTTGTTGTTTGGTTTTTTGTTCTTTGGATCAAAATCTATGTGTTTAGAAACAAGCATAACACAGATAATTCTATTTAGAATGCTTTATTATTCATGCAACGTAAAGATAAATAGTTAGAGACCTCATATTAACAACAAAATGTTTATCAATACAACAATTTTGTTGTTTAGTTTCCCAGACTTAGTTTAGTTTTAGTTTTTTTCAAAAATTCTTGTTATTATTTCCATTTCAGTTTATGATGTTTTTTCACACAGTTTTCTTTTTTTGATACAATGGGGGAAATAAGTATTGGACACGTCAACAATTTTATTATCAAACATATTTCCAATGTAGCTATTCACATGAGATTTTGACCAGACATTGGTATTAACTCAATACAACTACACAGCTAAAGAAATTGTAACGTTCCAATTCTTTAAAAAAGTTATGTGCAATAAAGTGAAATGAAACAGGAAAAAAGTATTGAACACGCTAAATTAAATGTATTTAATACTTGGTAGAAATGCCATATTTTTTTATATTTGGTTGCATATCCTTTGCATGCCATGACTTTATGATGTCTGTGACCCAACAACATCAAAAGGCTCTTGATATCTTATTTGCTGGTACTCTTACAAGCGATACTATAACAGCTCTGCATTTGAATAGATCTCTATGGGAATTGGGGGGTGAGACAAGATTTAGCTGTAAATTACACTGGAACAGTATAGAACACATGGTTGGCTAAGTGGCTCTAAGTCATCAAGGGTCTGATGTATTAAACAAGCCTTTAACCATCACTCTGCTGCCAGAAATACAGTAGATATGGATGGATCACTTGAAGGGTTTCTTCTCCTGACTTATTTTTCCATAGAGTTCAATAGGAAAATCTGTCAGGAGAAACAACCCTTAAAGTGATCCTTCCATATCTACTGTATTTCTGGCAGCAGAGTGATGGTTAAAGGCGTGTTTAATACATCAGACCCTTGATGACTTAAAGCCACTTAGCCAACCATGTGTTCTATACTGTTCCAGTGTAATTTACAGCTAAATCTTGTCTCACCCCCCAATTCCCATAGAGATCCATTCAAATGCAGAGCTGTTATAGTATCGCTTGTAAGAGTACCAGCAAATAAGATATCAAGAGCCTTTTGATGTTGTTGGGTCACAGACATCATAAAGTCATGGCATGCAAAGGATATGCAACCAAATATAAAAAAATATGGCATTTCTACCAAGTATTAAATACATTTAATTTAGCGTGTTCAATACTTTTTTCCTGTTTCATTTCACTTTATTGCACATAACTTTTTTAAAGAATTGGAACGTTACAATTTCCCCAGGCGTGGAGTGCCCTGTCCTGGTCATATTATTATAAGCGGGACATTATAAGGGAACATATTTGTAAATATATGGGTTTCCAACCTTACAGCTTTAGTGTATTTAGTATCATCATTAAAGCTGCAGTAGGCAAGTTTCAAAATATAGGTAAAAAGACTTCCCCATTTTGTTGTCCTCCCTCCTATCTCTCGCCTAAGCCCCTCCCACAAAATGATGCTCCAGTGCACACGCGGAGACAGGCAGACAGGGAGGGGTTTATTCTACGTGAAGAATCTTTTGCTTGTAGATAGTTGCCCTGATTGGTAGCTACATAGCTAGCCCTGATTGGTTTGTTTTTGTAAGACCAGGGTGAGATTTTTTGACATTATCGTCTTATTAAATCCGCCATTATATTAGCAATCCGTCAAGGTGCAAATGCAGGTAACTTTTTTTTTTTTTAATTTTTTGTTTCTGATTTTTCCCTTTTTCTCCCAATTTAGTAGCCAATTGAACCCCTATTCTAATTCAATTCCCCCCCGTGTAGCAACCGCTAGAGAACCGCCGCTGCACGACCCCGTCGATCGGTATTTATTAGGAAGGACGCTACGTCCTCTACAGGGCGCAGCTCCTGACCGTGACACGCCCTGGGTCCCCCTGTGCGCAGCGGTTCTCTCCGAGCCCCTCCCCCCACCCGGAAGCGACCGCCAATTGTCGCTTCCACAGGGCACCGGCCACGCTCGGCTATGGCAGGACCGGGGCGCGAACCCCGATCCTCGGAGTACAACTGCGCTGACTGAAAGTCAGCGGTCTTTACCGCTGTACCACCGCGGCGGCTAAATGCAGGTAACTTTTAAAGGGAATAGTAGATACCACTCTGATTGGTTTACTGCATGTTACGCCCAAGACACACCTATAATTAATGAAAAGGCTAAGTTCAGCCCATTTGAACCTTGCGCCTTACTTTGCGCTCAAAATATGTGCTTTTTAACTAGCATTATGGATATGCCCTAAATGCACTTATGCCATGCGTTTTAGACCATGCACTAAGATTGTCAAGATAGAGCCCCAAGAGTGACAGGGTGACTGAATTTATTCTATACCAATATGGATACTGGTTACTGGTGGATAATTATTGGTTTAAAGGTAAAATCCCTTGTCTTCTCATCAAAGGCCAGTGCACACCATAGCTGATTTCTCCTGAAATGCCATCAGGATGAGCCTTGCTAATGAAGACAGGCCCTTTTTGGTTTCGTCTCAGACCAAACCATCTGTCACCCTGGTGCCATCACCAAAGCAACCATTAACCTTTTGAGTCCTTCATGTGGTTTCACTGGCGTCTTCCAAATCCAGGACCTCAATCTCAGGCGAGCTCCAGCGAGGTGGGTAGAATAGCACCGGTGGCACCTAAGCTGATTAACAACACTGCCAGAGACTGGTCCTTCGGAATGCCTCACTCCATTTATGTAAATGCCAATGGTCAAGGCTACATTTCTCTCAAGGACTCCCGCCCCCCAGTACATAAAGCACAATCGCATTCTGTTGAATGAATACGGCTGACGTGACCTCGGGGCAGCAGCAAATATGGTTTCAGTTTTTACATGAGAATATCAATCTCAAAAGCAGTCAATTTTCCTTGGCAGGTGGAGAGCTCCTGTGAGGTGAAAGTCCATAGCGACAGTATCATGGTAACGTGACTGTTCTGTAGGACACTGAGACCGCCTAGAGAAGGGAAGGGACCCTCTGATGGCCATATTATGTAAAAAAAATAGCTATACATGCCATGATGAATAAATGTCCCATATTCACATCCCAGGAGTTTTAATCAGTCAGATCAACTACAGATTTAGTTTACTGTATTGTGCTACATGGCAAATGATTCCTTTAGATTAAATTATTGACAGACAGAAGAAATAAGTGTAACTAATTAAATCAATGAGACAATGTTCCACACTTTGAGCACTTTCACTTCACTAAAACTAAATCAATGTGCCAGCCCTGCATTGCATTATATTAAGTTTTAAGGAAAAACAAATCTTAACAACCTGTTTTCACTCATTTTAATTAGTCAAGCGATTGGCTGTTGGAAACCAGCATACACAGGGGGTGCTCAGGATGACATGCATGATCCCTTATGCACTGTCCCCCTGCTTTATTCTCCCTGTGACCCAGACCCTGAGAGGAGTCGAGGTCTACAACCCAAGATCTGCACGATATGGGCTGCTGGGTCGAATGTGCCATGTTGTAATAATTATACTGTATGTTGGATATTGTGATATTGTGATTATGTGATTATGATATGAAATGCAACAAATGAGACAAGTTAAGTGTACCATTTCGATGTTTACCAATTATTTATAAATTTCCTCTATACCCTCCATGTTCATCAGCATCAATCAAAACCAAAATAGAGAGCAAAAAAAACTTCAAATTTCGCCATTCCCTCTGACTGTCCAATCACACTGGATGAGAAAGTATGAGGGTGCCCGCCACATAACAAAATACGAGAGATGCGCGATATTGAGTGAGAAGTGTTGTGCGACACGTTTTTCAGTTGAAAAGTGTCGTGCGTCCAAGCATAAATTAGGCTTTGTTGATTCCATTGCGGTGTGAGGTTGACATGGCTTGTACCGATATTAATAATTCTGATATCGCAGCCCTTTGCGATTGTGTTTATTGAGGAAATTAATTTTGCGATGACGTTTTTAAAAAAATAAAAAAATGTAAAAAAACGATACATCGTTCAGCCCTAGGGGAGGGGCGTCTTTGTGGAAGTAGGCTGCTTCTTCTATCGAGATGCCAGTCTCCATCTCTCACGCCCTCTCGTTCCATCTCTTTTCTTTTCACTCTCACTTTCTTTCTTTTCAAGATAATGTTTTTTTAAGAAAAAGGCTTAATATCTGAAGCTTGACTTTTAATTTACTGAGTCAGTAATTTACGGTCTCTTTGGCTATCTGTTCAAGTGTGATTGAACTGGTTCAGTGAATTGAATAGCTTAATTGGAAACGTCATTTATTTGGACTGTGTGCGCGCGCGTGTGTGCGTGCGTGCGTGCGCGTGTGTGTGAGCGAGAGAGCGAGAACGAGAAAAAGCATTTCCCAACTCAGCTTTTCTGCATTTAAAACAAAAAATTATAATAATAATTCTAATTGTTAATTTTCCGCTCATTGGCTATGGAGATTGATTGACATAAACACACAATTGATTATAGCCTCCATCTCTGTTAGCTGTTCAGTGAGATGTGTTATTTTGTGCTGGCATTATAGCAGAAGACTCCTTATTGTTGGCTCCTAAATTGGATTTCTGGGTGATTTTTTCCATTAATATTCTGGATATCCAAATATATTTATGATACCACTCAAAATCTGAGATTTCTACAGGTAGCTGTACACCCTATTCAATTACATGCTTTTGTCAGTTATAAAATGTAGTTGTAGGGCTATGTATAAGGAATTTGAAAAGGCATACTGTATATAAGTTACAAAGATTTTATTCATTTTCACTGATTTGGAACAAATGCTTTTGGTTTCCCCTGTACAACAATAGTACTTTTTTCAGACACTTCCAGGTACTTGTTAGGGGACTGAGCAATGGACAGAGGGACAGTTCATGTTCTGAAATGGTGCTCCCCTTCAGAAAAGCCTGGAAATTATAACCATCCCCTGCAGGCAAAAACGTCTAAGAATTATGGTGTTAGTGAAGACAAAGGGGAACAGGACAAAGAGTTGTATAATTGTGCTTTGGGTGATGTCCAGCATATCATTACAGGTAACCTGCACAGAGAAGATTTGCAGTAGGTCCATATTCAGAGTAATTGCTGTGTACATTGCCTCTTAACAAGTTTGCACTTCAGCAAACCTTAATTCTTTCTCATCTCTTAAATGGTATTTTGAGTTCAGCTGGTTGCTGAAAATCTTTAAAAGATGGGTGAATGTCTGTGAAAATTGTCAAAAACTAGTGACAGAAGACGGAGGCAGAGGCAGGTGGTGCTGCCATGGTAACAGTGACTTATGAGAATGTAATATTTGATTGGTTCATGTATATTCAGTGATTGACAGGATGCAATCACTCTGCCTATTATTGGGTTGAATAATTACAGCAGATTATTTAGACCCACCAGACGGTCAGTTCCAGCATTCCTTCTGTTCTCTCTACTTCGTAACTGTACGAGGTCCAGCTGGTGACAGGGTTTCTGGAGCAATATTACATTTTTGTTATTCATCACAAACAGGCCTGCACAAGGACAGAACATCATTGGTGCAGTATCTTCTTATGTCACATCTCGCTATGATGCATCCAGTATGAATGTAAATGGGGGAAAAAAGCATTCACTGTTAACACTCGTATATTTCAGCACGTTGGTTTAAGCAGAACCTCTTTCTGTATCTGAAAGGAGGGGAGGGGGTTACTGTACACTTTTATAGAATCAGATTTTTGCAGTTACATGGGCAATGATTGTGTGCAATTGGCAATGACTATATATTAATAACTTCTGAGATGCATAGTATCTGCTAATTAAAATTTGCTTATACTGTATACAAATACAGTGGAAATAATTTATATGTTTAGCAATTTAGTTATTTAGCTTTACTGATACTTGTATGTTTTCACTGGCCTTGAAGGATTGCTATTCATATGTATGTACAACACAAAGTAAAATTGTTTGTGTTTGACCGTGCAGTAAGCATTTGAGAATTTAATTTTAGATGCGTTTCAATGAAATGAGATTGAACTTTATTCTAGAGGAGAGTGCTCTGTTCTGAAAGCAGCAGTCGTTCACACTTGTTCTGATGCCGAGCGATGGTCACATGCTGTGATGTCATAGAACAGCAGCATTACGGCAATAATTAATCTCAGCACACTTTTCCCCCATGTCACAGAAAAGTCGAAGCGGGCAGGAAATGCAGGTTTACAGCCTTCTCATAGATGATTCTGCTACAATGCTCCCTTTTTTCCATTAACCCTGGGTTGCGTACATATTTGAAATGCATTACTCTTCATACTCATTTTTTTATTATAAATTTGTATTAAATAACGTATGGTCCTAACCAAGACATCAAATCTTATGAATGAGGAATTCTGGTCTGAATATCGGTAATAATAGAAGCTGCTTTTAAAATCATCAGTAATCTGCAGCAATTTTACTGGCTAAAAAGTCAAACATTCAAATAGCTACTTGACCAAGGTCCAGTACAGTGCATATACTGTTACTGTGCATGTGTAGCTCGTTATTTAGTAGGTTCTGCAGTGATATTCGTCCTTACATGGTTGTTCCAAGAAACAATTTATTGCAAACATAATGTCATGCCAGTTGGTATAGTTTGCATGCCTCATACCCCAAAACGTCTGTCTGCATCATCTCCAGTAGGCTTCAGTAGTACTGTGAGTATAATCTCTATACTCACGCATAGCCTACAAAGCACTGTCCATAAGTTATCAATTCCAACTTGCAAAAACTAGGCCTACCTTTAAACGTATTGATATCAAAATGTGCCCAAGTTACAACTAACTATATTGCCGATTGTAGCTCACACAAATAAAACTAGCTCTATTCCAAAGAAATGCTACCCAATCTTTCCTAAATTATTTAATGTAACTTGGACCTGTTTAGTCCTACAGAGCCTAGACATTCTTGTGTTCAGAAAATTGTGTTCACAATTAACATTTAAAATTATTTGACATGTTAAAATAATGAGTACTATTTCACTTATGTGGTGTCATGTGACCTACAAACATACAGTAGGATACATAAATGGGGCAAACGTATGTCTGGATAGGTTTGTAAAATGCAATATTTAGGCTATTTACTATGTCAAAATATTTCTCATTTTACTCATAATTTAGTATTTATTCATCCCCCTTTCTCAATTGCAAATTATGTTTCTTGGTATAAATGGCTGTGAATTGGAGAGGAATTTCTGGCAGCAGCGAACATTTTTAAACCTGTACATTTTTTAAAGTAAACTTGACAACAAAGTATAAATGTATCCTTTCTGGAGTGGATTATTTGTCAACTGAGCAAGGTACTTAACCTGCATCGCTTCTGTATAGATCCAGCTGTATATCTCTTCAGTATAGATCCAGCTGTATATCGCTTCAGTATAGATCCAGCTGTATATCGCTTCAGTATAGATCCAGCTGTATATCGCTTCAGTGTAGATCCAGCTGTATTAATGGATAGTATGTAAAAAATGCTAACAAAAGTTGTGTAAGTCGCTCTAGATAAGAGCGTCTGCTAAATACCTGTAATGTAATGTAGTGTAATCACTGTCTCAAGTGCAGGTCATTATGCAGATGTGCTCAGTGCGACTCCCGGAGCAGAGAAGTATCGATTCACACTTGGGTACCAACGCCAAATATCGTTGAAAGTTTTATAAATCAGTTTTTTGTGTAAATTTGTTTTATTATAACAACATAGGCATTTGCAGTATAACTATTTAGGAAAAGTAAGAGCAGGACAGAAACATGCCATAAACACAGATTAAATGATTTGATATAAAACAAAACGGCAATTGGCGTGGCACTTGGCGGTTCTAGTTCTTTGGCAGATTAGATGCGGTTATAGCTATAATGGGGAGTTATTCTTTGAGGGCATGGATCATTTTTGATGATGATTTCTGCAAGAAGAAGAAGACTACTGGGGATGAGGAGGAAGAGGAGGAGGGACACAAGAAAAACTTCTGTATAGGTAAATTGGTATAACTGTGCATGCATGTGTTTACTGAAACTAAAAATTAACTGAAGTCAATTGAAATCTGCATTTCATCAGCAGAAAAAAAAAAAGAGTAAGTGCACTCTGTCTCCGCCTACTATACAATTTAGAAAAAAGGAACTGCATGGCCTATTTCTCACCACAAATATTTTCAGAAACATGTTTCAGTTGAACAGGCCGCCAAGTTGTTCCGGTTTAAAAACGTGGAGCCGAAAACAAAGGAACATAGTGCGCTATTTCAGCAACTGACTATTTCTGTTGTGGGCAGCAACAATTATCTATATGACATAGAGGTACCTCCAAAGATGCGTGGGCAGATTGGGGAGCAGAAAGAAAATTTAAACCGTTAGAGGGCAGCACCAAGACACTTTTTTACGATATTATTTCATAATTGTTGAAATAATAGAATGGATGGATAAGTTTCATTATAAGGTAGACAGACAATCATGTTTATAGCAAAAAAAAAAAAAAAAACTAGAGTGTAGTTACCCTTTAAAATAATGTACCATTCTCCAGAGAATCAATCAGGCTTCTAACACACAGGCGCTTGGTGAGGATCGCTTTGTCAGCGTCCGTTATCTCCCGTCTTATTGGGAAGCTATTATCATTAATATCATTTTCTTCCTGATGTTGGCATGATGTGATTCAGCTGACTTGTGAGAATCGAGAGTCTGATCCCCTTCCTCGGCTCACTGAGAGATGATTCCAAAGTGTGAGGGAGGGAGGGAGGGAGGGAGGGAGAGGACCGACTGCCACCTGTCCTCCATCAGTCTTTTTCCCCATTAATTGAAGCCCTGCCGCTGCCAGTGTGCCAGGGCGATTTATGGTGGCCGTAAGTCCTGCTGGAGTGATGTGGCCTAGGTCCACCCTGCACCCGCCCGCTTGCCTCATCCGTCTCCTTCCGCCGGCTTAGTAGCAGCTGCTCTCACCACGGGGAAGCTGTCACAGCGCCGCAATCATTGCGCGACAGGAAACGGCTTGAGCATCGATCAAAACCAGGTGCGACAGAAGCCCACATGCGTATGGGCAGGAAGCCAGGGCCAAAAAAGTGACAGACACTGAAAGTAGTATAAAGCTGTTAAACCTGCACAGCAGGGGAGACCCAGCAGAATGCCGTGCAATGGTGGACGCTCGCTTTGTGCAGATTACACTGAATACAGTGGTGAAGGAGTTGAGGAGAGTGCAATATGGCTGCTTGTACATGGAGCCAATATGCACCATGTCATGCAATTGACCTATTGTATCTGATGAGTTATTGCTGTGCCGGGCCTCCACTGGTGAGACTTTCCACTACTGGAAGGAGGGAATCTGGAAATCAAGTGCTAACGTTTTTCAAGACCATGCAACCTGTCATTCAGGTGATCATTTGAGGAAGCAAATTAATGTGTGCAAACAAATTGCATTGAAATTTCTGTACTCTGTGCGGTCTTGTGGTTACATTCATGTATGTTTGTGCGTGTGTGTTGAGTATTTCTGCAATAATTCTTTGAGAAAAGTCAAGCGGCCTATTCTGACCTAACGCATTTCTGTGATCACTGCTGTCCCTGCTGTTTACTCATTTGTGGCAAGGGTTTGTGAATAAATACCAAGCACATCAGATAGGATCCCCTTGATTGTATCTCATGGCTTTATAGAGATGTAAGTGCTACGGAATTGCCTGAGTCTGTCACAATGTGTTACTGAATTGCCTGCCCGAATAAGAGTAAATCACAGCATTCAAATTTGCCCCAAAAAAACATTGGCTCAAAAAACATCACACACAGGGGCGCGCACAAACATGCATAAAAGCCTATGATATCCAAAATATCCGCCCTCTAACTATCAAAACTGGAGTTGGACATGCCATGCATTTTAGACCATGCAATAAGTTTGTTAAGATGGAGCCCCATGTCTACAATTTTGTGAATGTGTGGTATTCTAGATTACATATTACAATTGAAATAACCTTACTTATGTACAATCCAGTCCTATCCAAATGTGTGACTTAGCTTAGCACTGCAATGTAGTCTTACCCAGGCTTTCCCTCAAGCTCTGTAGCAATAAAAGGATCTTCTTCTGCGGAGCTGGGGAATAACATAGCCCAACTGTATCTCTGTGCAGGAAATTATAACTTTGATATGTTTCCTATGACAATATGGCTTAGTAGGCAGCTTCTGACCTCTCAGTGGCAAGCTGCCTGGCTGGGGAAGCATAGCCTGCCATTGACCTTTTTCTGTAAACTGCAGCTGGTCCCTGAGGCTCTGCACTGAGCGGTTTATTGACAGAACAAAAGGCTTATAACTTGTGGTGCTTCTGTTCCAGACCGTGCTGTTAAACAAGGACAATGGTTGTTTCCTGAATACCAAGAATAGCATTGTAGGCTACATGCACACTTCTCAGGTTTTTCTATTTCTGTAAGTGAGAAGAAACAAGCGTGTCACCCGAAGCCAGTTATTCATGTTTAGCCTTTTCGATCAGTCTTTTTTCCCTTTCCCCTTTGAAAAATGTGCAATCCTGTCTGTCGATTTTTCTGTCTATCTGTCTGTCTTCCAGTCATAAGAATGGACCCATCATCGTCATCATCATCGTCATCATCATCATCATCATCATAATTGTCAGAAATAACAAATAAATCATGGAAAGCTGGTACAGTACAGGTATATTTGCAGGAGTTAAATCTCCAGTTATGTGTGTGCGCATAAAAAGGTCTCTCCCTCCACCTCCATTAAAGTCATGGGAGAAAATGAGTGTTTTTAAGAAACATTACCAGAGCCATAAAGAAGAGTTGATGTAAACAGAAAGGCAGAAGTAGGAGGCTGCTTGACCTGGTGTTTAATCACCTGCACTACAACAAATGTTAATTACTGCTCCCACAATGGGGATGTTTACATTAGCATACTTTAGCTTAGCCTTAAAGAAAAGCTTGGGTCCTCATTAGCTTACACTGCATTGGTAATAATTTCCATAAACACAGAGGGGTAAATGTAAGGAGAGCAGCTGCCAGCCTGCACACTCTGCAGTCACTACACAAATTGCTGTCCAAGTCTGTCCCACTGCCTGTCTTATTATGCCATGGCTGGAGGCATTATGTTTTTGGGTTGTACGTCTGTATGTACGTCCGTCCATCCATCCTATTCTTGTGAACGCCATATCTCAGGAACGCCTTGAGGGAATTTTTTCACATTTGGCCTAAACGTCCACTTCACTCAAGGATAAACTGATAAGATTTTGGTGGTCAAAGGTCAAGGTCACTGTGACCTCACAAAAAACGTTTTTGGCCATAACTCAAGAATTATTAGAACATTTCACACAAATGTCTACTTGGACTCAAGGATGAACTGATTCGATTTTGGTGGTCCAAGGTCACTATGACCTCTCAAAAGTCGTTTTTGGTCATAACTCAAGAATTTCTACGCTAATTATGACAAAATTTCACACAAATGTCTAATAGGATAAAATGATGAAGTTATGACATTTTATAGCCAAAAGTTCACGTGGATGTAAACTGCAACTTGACTTGTTGGCGGAGGCATACAACCGCAAGGCGGTTATTTCTAGTCTGATTTGGATTCGGATGTCTTTTTAAGGGGGATGTTTATTGGTGTTGGTGGAGGGAGTGGGGGGATTGGGGGGGAGTGGCAAGGTTTTCGGTTTTACGATTGAGCACATTTTGTAATGCTCACATGGTAATATGGTCTTTTGTGATCTGTGAGATGAGCAAGAAGTTATCTGAGAACTGCACTCTTAGAAGCATGTTCTATGTGTACAGACTTTAGCGGTGGAAAATGGGTGGGTTGGTGCTTTTGGCACAGGAAAGGCAATGCAGGATTTACCTCAGAGCAAGAGACTTCCTCTGTGAAAAACTGACAGGGGCTTTAATGCGTATGCGAGCATCAATAGTACTAGCTGCTGTCCACCCCATGGTGCCCATAGATTAGCTAAGTTGACTGCTCCTGACTGACTGTCATGCAAGTGCCAGAAAACATCCAGCCCTAGCACTTCATCATGACATGGTCACAGTAATGTAGAATAATCCTGTTCCTTCTGTCCATGGCTCCGACATAGCGAAACGAGGCTCTAATAAATTTGCATAACAGTGATCCGTGGCTATGCCACCCCAAGATGATTCGTCTTATTGTTCAATTCTCTTGACTCCTCTCTGGGGGCATGCCCTCTTAAAGCAAGTGGTGTGGCTTGAGTGTTTATTTTTTGTGAAGTGTGTCAGTATGTCCGAATGAAAATATAACCGTAACAAATTTATTTACTTAATTTTTCTTCACTAGGGAGATTCAATGAGAACCAAGATCTACTATGTAAAAAAGCAATCTGCAGCAAGATGAACTTGGAAATTAGAGGAACTTTGAAAATAGAAATGCGTATTTGAACGCCGGAGTGTTATATTGTCACCACACATCTAAAATACTGCAAACAGGTCAGTTTAAACATTTAAATTGACCTTTTTTATAGTTTTTATCAAATAGAACCACTCAGGGTTCTACTTAATTCAGCCAGTTGGGTTCTTTACGCTTTTTTTCTTCTCTAATCCAAATAGAATGTCCCACACATGGGCACAGTGTTATTGTTATGACTGCCTTTTCACAAAGTAATAATAATTAATATCACCTTTGGTCCCTCTTACATATAGTGTCTGTTTGGAAAAATGTGACATTGAATTGCCCTTTTTCATTTATATTCTTTTTGCACCCCAAACCATTTCTGTTTAACAAATGGAAAACTTTATCTCAGTTTATAACCAACCTCCCTCATTCACTGCACCCCCTTAAAGAACAAGTTCTGCAGATGACTACTGGAATTTAATTGGAAATGAAGCTGGATAACTATTAGTGGCTTTTTCTGCTGTTCTCTGACTGGTCAACTCTTCTGCCAGCTTCAGAACCTCATATTGGCAGATACTGAGTGGATAAATAAGCTCTAGCACTTATGGGTGATCTTGGATCTTGGAATTTAACAGCTGGAATCACTGCGCTTTGTGTAAAGGACTTTTAGGGTTGATACTTATTGCACATTCAGGGTATTTTCCAACAATCTCATTTGACACCAGAAATAGGGGTCTTTTTATTCAAATGGGCCGTGTACAAGCCACATTCTCAATAATCCTTTGAAAGGGTTTATCTGTTTTTTGAAATGTTTCTTTTTCTGAGATGAAGCATAGCCATAGTGCACCTGTAAGATGTCAATTTCATAAAGTACACAACACATTTTAATGTAACTGGGAAAGATTGGATCCGTGGTGCATAAGGGGAAAATGGTGTGGGGGGAGGGGGGTGACGGTAACGGTAACATTTGGCTCCGCTGACCTGTGTAAATGAGGTACACCACCATATTTCACACAGATGGCCAGAGAATTTTGAAATGGCTGAAATTGTATGCTGTCTACACACTGATACGTGTGTTCATTGGAAGATTTGTGCCTGTCTTGGCATCATTTAATGTTGACCGCATGATGTAGCAGTTGAGGAGCTGTCTGTGTGGTGTTTGTGGGTTCAAATCTTTGAGGCGGTAATGTTTATTATACCAGAGGTCCAGTAGCACAAAAGGACAATAGCACACTCTGTCTATGAACCCTTTGTCCATTAAAGGGACTGCCAACTCAAATCGATGATTCAGCTTTTCAATGGCTAATTGTTGTAATCCTGGGGTGGAATAAACATAACCTAAATATCAGTAGTAAATGATGTGCCGAAATTAAGATATGCATTCCCTTTTTTTAACCATTGCCTGTAATTGATCGGGCAAGATTTTGAGCGAGCGGGATTAAAATGTACTTCGGGAGGTTATAAAAATCCTATCAGCCAATGATTAACTATCCGGAAATTCTTTACGCCCTCTCCTTCACCAGAACGTTGCAGCGAGGGACGCCTTAGCAGGCTACAACCGTAAAGAACTTTCTTGTTCAATGTGTGCTTTCCTCTGCTTTGTCTTTCACAAATGTTATGGCAAAAGAAAAACTGTTTGCGTAGCTCGAAGCATCCACGTTAGCGTATTTCCGTGAGGTATGTTTCGAAGCTGAAGTCATTACATTAGTCCGACTGACTGCTGAAAGGAGGTTAGCTAATACGCATGCTAAGATGTTACTATGTATTGGGTTTCTGAGCTTAACGTTAGTATTATGTGAACGGATCTTCTTTAGTTCAGTGGCTCAAACATATGGTACGGTTGCAGCTTGCACCACACACTTTTTTGGGGTATTTAGCTATCGTTTGTTTTGCTAAACGGTTTTTTCATATCCGAGTCTGCACATAACTTGCCTAGAGGCTCTTGGGCGCGACCTGGTTATTAACTAGCTTTCACGCCCATCCAGTCCTGAGAACGGCATAGTCGGCAGAAAGTGACACTATTCAATCTTAATTTTTTTCAGCTGTAGATGTTTTTAAAGGCTGAAATCTTGGTGGATGATTATTTGGAAAGCTGGCAATCCCTTTCAATTAAGGTAGAAGCAGTCTTCTTTTGAATCATTTTGATCTGAAATGATGGGTAAACTATGGAAATGGAAGGAAATAGCCCCCCCACCCCTAATTTGTCTGTCCCCATGCTCCCTCATGTTAGATGTCTCAATAAAACCCCCTGTATACAATAAGTTTTTATACAGCACTCCACCCTAATCACAGTTCTGTACTGAACCTGAATGTCCAGCAATATGGATAGTCCAGATCGATATGCCTTGTACTGCTTTGCTGGATTGGGAGAGGGGAGCAGGATGGTCAAGAGAAAGGGGTAGAGTGTCTTTTTATGAAATCATTCTTGAATCACAGATGTTTGCTTTTCAGTCTGCGACGTAGCGACATGTTTCACTTACCAGGCCATGACAGGGGTCGGTAGTGACTTGAAGTGAGGATGTAGTCCGGTTACTACCTGCCTCTGCCACAAACTGGTCTCATATGGAAAAATAGAACTGCGTGTGTGTGCGTGTGTGTGTGTTTGTGTGGTGTAGAAACAAAAGAAATACAAGGCTCTTTCCAGGATACAGTCACACATCAGGACACACAGAAGAGAAACCAGGCAGAGAGCTGACCCATGCGAGCACTTTTCCTCCTAACTGCTCTGTCTCAGTGCTTGTATCCGTTTCAGACTACTGGACTGCCTCCACACCAACACCACCCTAAGGCCTCTGGAGACACTGCAAAAATATGTCACTTTGGTCAGTTGTGTTTCTGTTCCTTTTTCAAAAGGAGTTTAAAGAGAACAAAGATATGCTATCTAAAAAAGCAAAAAAAAAGGTTATCATTGAAGATGTGTATCCGGTGGAAGATGAGCTTGGAAATGTGAAATTATTTGAATATAGAAATGCATATTTGAATGCCAGTGTTATTTCGGATGTGACCACACATTATCTAAAATACTGAAAACAGGTCAGTTTAAAAATTATTTAATTTAAGTACATTTTTTATCATATAAAACCCCACACAAGGTACTAGTTAAAGAATAGGTTCACTTTTTTTCCAACCCAGGCCCTATTGAAATGTTGTTTCCCATCATTGGGTTTAAACACGTTCCAATTTGGCAAGTACAAACCCCAATTCCAAAAAAGTTGGGACAGTATCTAAAAGGGACATAAAAGCAGAAAGCAGTGATTTGTAAATTATATTTGACAATATATTTAATTGAAAACGGTACAAAGAAAATATATTTAATTTATATATTGTTATATTGTTTTTTGTAAATATATGCTAATTCCGAATTTGATGCCTGCAACACGTTCCAAAAAAGTTGGGACAGGGGCAAAAAGAAAAAGACTGGGAAGTTAAAAAAACACCTGTTTGGAACATTCTACAGGTAAACAGGTGATGCTATCATGACTGGGTATAAAATTATATCAAAAGACTCTTGATATCTTATTTTCAGGTACTCAGAGATACTATAACCTCTCTGCATTTGAGTGGATCTCTATGGGAATTGGGAGGTGGGACTAGATTAAGCTGTAAATTACACAGGAATCATATGGACTCCATGGTTAGATAATTGGCTGTAAGTCATCAAGGGTCTGAGATATCAAATTGAACCTATTGAACTCTATAGAAAAATAAGTCATAGGGGAGGGGCTTGAGAAGCCTTGACACAAGGTGAAGTCAGTAACCCCGTTTTTGGCTGTCTAGGTTGGGATGCAGGTTGCCTGGCTGTGGAATATTGGCTTGAGTGCACAGCTGGGCACTGATGGGGGCGTGCATGGCTTTAGCGCCTGATTACCTATAGAATTTAGAGCGTGGGTTCAGGGCCGCACTTAATATCCGCTGATATCGAGCTCCTCGCTCTGCTACAAGGATTCCTTGCAAACCAGCGATGGCTGAGAACCGTCCAGTCAGGTGGCACTTTGTTGAGTTCTGTCTTTTTCAGAATTATCTATTTTGTTCTTTGTTATCATGTGCATTGCTGACACTGTACAGCGCTTGATGCCAATATAATGTCTACAGGCTCAGTGAATGTGTATCATGTCTACAGGCTCAGTGAATGTGTATCATGTCTACAGGCTCAGTGAATGTGTGTGGGACATTCCACAAACAATGTGAGGGAGGATTAGGGGTACCAGACATATCTACACGGCTCGCTCATTTACTAAATATACTCAAGAGTGACAAGAACAGTTAGGGAGGTCACCAGAGCCTCTCTCCTCCTTGACCTAAAATGACGCAAGGTCCCACAAGTGAAGGGGCTGTTCACAAGTTTCCTCGGTTAAAAAAAAACAACCTTGTGGCAAAATTGATACCAACGCTTCCGGTTTCGGTGTTAATTCTGACTGGCCAGATCTGAACGATCTTTGTAACTAGACTGGTGTTTCTCTTGAATGGAAACGAGCCGACTAAGACTGTGAATGTCTCCAAGACTGTGATCACACACCTGACGATCTCCGTGAGCTGAGACGAAACATCATGCACACTTCCAATCACAGGAGTGCGAGCTCATCTCTTAGCGATTAAACTGCAGCAGCGGCGGCGACAGCACTGGAAGGGAGTCCGGCTACAAGGGAAGTTTGCCTGCCTTCCTTCGGCCGATCGTTCTGTGTCCCATACAATTTAAAAAATGCAGCAATTGATGAGGAAAGCCTCATCTTCACTATAAAAGCATGCCCTCAAGTGTTACCGACCAAATTCAATCTATCTGGTATCCCAAATTGCATGACTCTTATTGCATCATGGACAGCAACAGGTAATAGAATCTATGTCTCGGTTGTAACTTCTACAAAGGACTGTTTATAGCCAGACATGACAGAATTATTATTATACAATATTTGCATGTGCCTCAAGGACACTTACACTGGTGAGGGGCAAACTCGTCTCAACCACCACCAATGTGTATTGCCCACCTGGGTGATGCACGGCCGCCAGAACACTCACCATATATCGGTTGACGTGGAGAGGGAGAGAACCATTTTAATTTAAATTTTCCAACCATGATCCTTCTGTTGTGTTACATAAGAACTCTACTGTGAAACCACAAATGTTCCAGCGCAATAATGAGCCTCCTCTATTGTCAAATGTATTTAAACAAACCTGAGATCATTGTGATTGATGCGCATCACAGAGCGGTGTTCTTACTGGAAGTAGGCTTTGCCTTTGATTCAAGTTTAGAAGAAGCCTGTCTTACTAAACAAAGTACCAGCCATTACTCCAAGCTATTACACAACTAGGTTACAAGTGTCAGCTACTAGTTTTTATTTTTGAAAGTCTTAGCCATGTCCACAGGCTTGTGGTTAGAGGTGTAAAGATAATGGGGCTGGCTAAATGGAAAGAGAAGCTTGCAAAATATTGTCCAGTATCCTCCATTATTGGCAGTCACTGTATATGGAGATGTTTTTTGTATCCATAACTCTCCGTGTTAGTGTTTATAATTGAGATGAAATTGCCTGTCCTGCATTTTTTTTGAAGTGTTATATCTCAAATCAAATCAATATTTATTTATATAGCGCATTTCACAACTAGTTGTTACAATGCGCTTCACAGAAAAACCCAGCCTAAACCCTCACAAGAGCAAGCCAGAGGCATCTCTGTACCACCCGTCAAGTTTTTAGATATTCTAGGGACTACTAAGAAGCCTGCGTCTTGGGAACGAAGGGATCTTTTCGGCTTATATGGTAAAAGCAGATTACATATGTACACTGGTGCAAGTCCATTTAAAAGTCAGAAGCAAAACCTTAAAGTCTATCCTATACTTAAATGGTAGCCAATGAAGTGATGCTAGTACTGGGGTAATATGCTCATATTTCTTTGTTCTAGTTAAAATGCGAGCGGCTGCATTCTGCACAAGCTGGAGATTATTTAGGGCAGCCAGATAGCAGAGCATTACAGTAATCTAGCCTAGACGTAACAAAAGCATGGATCAATTTCTCTGCATCCCCTTCGGATAGAAAATGCCTAATTTTAGCTATGTCCCTTAACCGAAAGAAAGCTACTCAAGATATATTTTTTATGTGCGTGCTAAATGTTAAATGTGGGTCTATAGTAACACCTAGGTCTTTCACAGCTGAATTTGGAAGAACTAAACAACCATCAAATTTTAAAGTATATGTACACAATTTCTCTCTTTGTTTTTTTGGACCTAAAACCAGCATTTCGGTCTTCTCTGAGTTTAGGAGCAGGAAATTGGAAAGCATCCAAGCTTTAATATCTGCAGTACAAGCCTCTAATCGAGAAAGTGTTAGTGCCTCGCCGGGTTTCATGGAAATGTATATCCGAGTATCGTCCGCATTGCAGTGAAAATCTATCCCATGTGCCCGAATAATATCACCAAGGGGTGGCATATATAATGAAAAAAGTACTGGACCTAGCACTGATCCTTGTGGAATACCATATTTCATCACTGAGTAACTGGATACTTCTTCATTTAATTTAACAAACTGTTTCCTATTGTATGAGTATGATCTGAACCGGTTGGCTGATAAATCGTTAATAACTTTAAAAAGTGCCGTTTCAGTGCTATGGTAGGGTCTAAATCCTGACTGGAATAATTCATGGATATGGTTTGAGCTAAGGTATTGCTTCGCAACTGATTTTTCTAATATAGAAATGGAAGATTTGAAATGGGTCTATAGTTTTCCAGTTTGTCAGGTTTGAGGTTTGGTTTTTTCAGTAATGCCTTAATAACCCCCATTTTTAGTGACTCTGGTACATATCCTGCTACTAAGGATGTGTTAATAATTTTTAACATATGCTGGCCTAGTACGGGAAAAAGTTATTTAGCCAATTTTGTAGGGATTGGGTCGAGTAGACAGGTAGTCGGTTTTGAGGACATAACCAGTTTAGACAGCTCCACCATGTCGATTGGCATAAAACAGTTCAGCGCCACTGTTGATACATCTTCCTGTGTTGACCAAGATTTGGGCTGTTCATTGATTTTGGGAGGAGTGATACCTAGAGGAGTAGGCAATTTGAAGATCTAGTCTCTCATAGTTTCAATCTTCTGATAAGATGAAACATAAGATGAACATTCTAATGATGGTTTTTTAGTCAATTTGTCCACAGTGCTAAACAAAGATTTTGGGTTGCATTTGTTTTGTTTTGTTCAATTAATTTAGAGAAAAAGGCAGATCTAGCAGATGCAAGAGCTTGCTTGTACTAGAGGAGGCTATCTTTCCATGCAAGACGAAATAGTTATAGTTTAGCTGACTGACATTTTCTCTCCAGTTTTCTTGTGGACTGCTTCAGGGCACGGGTAGTGTCATTGTACCAGGGAGTACGGTTTTTCCGACAATACTTTCTTTTTAGAGGGGCAACCACATCAAGGGTGCTTCTGAGTTAAACTGATTAGTCAATTCATCCAGCGATACTTCAGTGGTATTTTCTTCGCTTGAAAGGAATGATTCCAGAAGCATATTTGTAAACTTTGGAATGACGTCAGAGTTTAACGACCGTCTGTAATAATGTCTTGTCTCTGATATAAAAGTTGTGGTTGCCTCGATTTCAAAAGTAATTAGGAAATTATACTAAAATTCACTTATCTTAGATTCACAATATCTTTATTGGTATATCTATTATATCTATTGTATCTACACAAGTGAATGACATCAAACAGCAAATTAAATATATTCAGACCCCTATTACAACGCTGATTCCATTTCACAAACAAGTAGCCTACATGTCTAAATATTGGCAGTTATTTATTTTTATTGCTTCTATTATGAGATTTACAAAATATTGAGCAATAAGTAAAATATTCTTAAAAAGGACCCATGGGGGTCTCCAGGCTATAGTTATATAAATATATAACAAATTGTCAATCACTCATTCAAAAGAATCCACAATAATTGAAAACATATTTTGCAAAAGCGTAACCCATTAACAATGAGATACAGACGTGCTCAAATTTGTTGTTACCCCTGGTAAAGATGAGTAAAAAAGGGTTATAAAAAATTCACTGGTTGGTGAATTAGCTTCATCTCACACTGAAAAAATTTGAAATCCAACCTTTAATTGACATTCATTTATTTAAAAAAATCCCACATCGAGAAATAATTATTTTTAACAAAACCACGTTGGCCACAATTATTGGCACCCCTGCATTTATATATAGAATAAAGTATAAATTTTTTATATTTGGTTGCATATCTTCTGCATGCTATGACTTCCTGATGTCTGTGACCCAACAACATCAAAAGACTCTTGATATCTTATTTTCTTGTACTCTTACAAGCAATATTAAATGTCTCTGCATTTGAATAGATTTCTATGGGAATTCCTATTGAACTCTATGGAAAAATAAGTTAGGAGAAGAAACCATTCAAGTTATCCATCCATATCTACTGTATTTCTGGCAGCAGAGTGGTGGTTTAAGGCTTGCTTGATACGTCAGACTCTTGGAGGTCTTAGAGCCATTTAGCCAACCATGTATTCCATATTGTTCCAGTGTAATTTACAGCTAAATCTTGTCCCACCACCCAATTCCCATAGAGATCCATTCAAATGCAGAGACATTTAGTATCGTTTGTAAGAGTCCCGGAAAATAAAATATCAAGAGTCTTTTGATGTTGTTGGGTCACAGACATCAGAAAGTCATAGCATGCAAAGGATATGCGACCAAATATAAAAAAAGTATACTTTAGTTTATATATAAATGCAGGAGTGCCAATAATTGTGGCCAACGTGGTTTCGTTAAAAATAATTATTTCTAGGTGAGGGATTTTTTTTTTCTCATAATAAATGAACGTCAATTAAAGGATGGATTTTTTTCATTTTTTCAGTGTGAGATTAAGCTAATTTCCCCAACCAGTGAATTTTTTATAACCATTTTTACTCATCTTTACTAGGGGTACCAACAATTTTGGGCATGTCTGTACATAAACATCACTCCAGGAGCATTCAAATATAAACTCTATCAGAAGAAGGCTGACATCTGACCTGGTGATACAATTTAATTTACTGGAAAATTTAATTATGGAAATAAAACTCCAGAATAGTAAAAACCATAAATGGATGTTTAAGTATTCCAAATGTAATTCAAATAACTACAGTTGTAGTGATTGATACATGTATATACATATTCCATAGTTTTGAAGCAGTATTACAAGTTGAAATTATGTTAGAGCTGAACAATATACTTCAGTGCATTTGACAAAAATTGCATACATATCAGACCAAATAATTGATGGGTATTTTTTAATTTGGTAGACAGTTTTTATATATAATCAAATCACATTGCAAGAATAAACGTTTTGAAGAACATTTTTTTATAAACAAAATAACAAAAATATATTTATTGCATTTATACTTTTTTTGTAATGGCAGCCATAATTTCATATTTGCATTGAAAAATCCATCATTCATGAAGTTAAATGACCGCTTGCTTTCTGCTGCTCGTATTTATGATGTGCTGCCAGGGCCCTCATTTCTTTCTTTTGCATTCACTACTCTGAATGCCATGAAACATGCTTGAATACTGCTATGAAATATTCGCACACACATATGAAACGTGTCTTTTTATATGCAAGTGCTTCATGTGTCTGTGTATTAGTATTTAATATGTGTGTATGTGAATATTTGCTGTATGCCTAGTGGAGCCTCATGAGTACACATACCCTCATCTTACTGGCCTGTACCTCAATCCTTTTTTTTTTTTGCCAGTGGTGAATTTGTTTTTTGTAATAACTCATTTACTTTGATAGCTACTCTGAGGTAAAGGCTTACCTTCAGACGAGAGCACAACCCATGTATTTAATAAGTCTCCATAGATAATGACTGTCTGAGCTCTGATGAATTCCACAGTGACCGCTCCTCTGATTTGATATGTTGTGCAGATCAATGGTCCTTAGGACCTGTCAGTTATTCTGCACACTTTTTGATGAGACAGGCAGGGGAAAAAGAGACAAATATCGATGCAATTTAAGGTTGTCATCCTCATTGCACTCTTTGTGGTCGATCATGTTGCTCTTGATACGATTTGTATTTCCATAATTGCTGTCCAATAATTGCATGATGACTTGGGGTGCAGGGTGGTGTGATAGTATGGGGCCAGTCCTATATCAGCAGGGTATGAACTAGGAGTGTAATGGCATACCGGTATGACAGTATATCGTGATGGTGAAATATGAAATAGTAATGTCAGAACGTTTGCGGTATATCATGATAGTCGATGATGTCATCGTTAAGTCGAAAATATTCTAATCATTGCCCCAACTAAATACTTGAAAACTAGTGCTGCTGCAGTGCTCAGTGATTTAATGTTACCCCCCTCTTTGACTGAGGGATGGCAAAGTTGCACACATGATGTGATTTCTTGGTTGTGCGTCGCACTGGGATGTACAGTCAAGCCGGAAAGTCTGAATACCCCTTTCACCTTCTCCACGTTTTATTACATTACAGACATATTTTACAATAGATTGAGTTAATTTTTTTGTCTCAAAATTCTACACAAAATAGCCCATAATGACAAAGTGAAAACATGTTTTTAGAATTTTTTGCAATATTGCATGTATTAAAAATCGAAAATTTTAATCTTTAATTTACATAAATATTCATACCCTTTGCTTTAACATATTTTTAAAGTATCATATTTAATATTTGGTCGCATATCCTTTGCATGCTGTTACTTCCTGAAGTCTGTGACCAATCAATATGTTACTCAATCAACTTGAACAACACTAAAAATCCATTGTGGAAGTATTAGGCCTGTTTTGCTTGCCTCATTTCCCTTTGTCAGTTGTTTTAGTCCATTACATTTTAGTGTCTTTTTCCTTGGCCTTTGTACCTTATATTGTTACTACTTCTCTCTAGATTTCATTTAATTACTTAAAGCATATTTCTGTAAAGATTTTCAATATATTGGTGCGGAGCGGAGGGACTTTTTGAAGAATGTTTTTTAGCAAGTACAAATTTTTATCGTGAAATTAAGAGATTAATGTCTTAATACACTGCTCAAACAAATTAAGGGAACACTATGGGCGGCAGTGTAGCATAATGGGTAAGGAACTGGACTTCGATTCCCAGGTAGGACACTGCCGTTGTACCCTTGAGCAAGGTACTTAACCTGAATTGCTTCAGTAAGTGTACAGGAAGATGGGATTACCTGCTGGGCATTGCTGCTTGTCGCACCTCCTCCGGTGCCCATGGGTCAGCTGCAGGGTCATCAGCCAGGAACCACCATTCACCAACGTTTCACTCCTTTAATCCTGGAACGTCTCCTGGTGGCGGAGCAGTGACAGGGACGTCTCCCTGTCACCCCCTGCAGCTGATAGATGTTCTCCCCTGCGGCTGTTGTCTGGGGTTAGGTGTTCTTTCCCCAGCACTTGTCCTTCCTCCTCAACCAAAGCCAAAAGCTGCCTTTCTCAGCCTCCTCTGCCAGTTCTTTTGTTGCCCTCTTCAGCTTTCCTCCGGCCACTCCTGCGTCCCTCAAGAGGCGTATGGTGGACCCTCCCACAAATCCTCGACATCCGACCTCCACTGGGTAGATTGAGGTCTTCCAGCCAGCCTCCCGGCACTCAGCAGCCAGCTCTGCATACTTAGCCTTCTTGCGCTCGAAGGCGGCCTCAATCCCCTCCTCCAGTGGTACTGTGAGCTCGATGAGGTGCACCGATTTTGCCTTGGTTGACCACACAACTATGTCAGGCCGGAGAGATGTGGTGGTGATCTCCGTGGGGAACCGGAGTTGCCTGTCGAGATCAACCCTCATATTCCACTCCTGGTCGGGGGAGAAGGGCCTTGGTGTTTCTCTTAGCCTGATGTTTCTTCTTCCCCCTCCTTCCGTGACAAAGCTGATGTGGTCCTCTGCTGGTGGTGATTCTTTGCTGCCCTGTCGACACCCCTCCAGCACCTCGGCTAACTTTCTCAGGACCTGGTCATGGCGCCATCTGTAGCGCCCCTGAGAGAGCGCGATCTTACAGCCTGACAGGATGTGCTGGAGGCTTGCGTTGGGGGCATTGCAGAGTGGGCAGCCTTCTTCACTCCCGAACCACTGGTGAAGGTTCCGAGGACAGGGAAGCGTGTCATAGGTTGAGCGAATGAGGAAGCTGAGTCTTGCCTGTGGGATCTTCCACAGGTCTGACCAACTGATGTTACGGTTGATAACTCCCTCCCAGGTTGTCCAGCTTCCTTGTCGGCCCTGCGACACAGCCTTGATCTTATAGCGCTCTTCTTCCATCCTCGTCACCTCTGCCACCACCATCTCCTTCCTCTCTTTACGGTTGGCCTTAGACCAGAACCGTGGCGCCTCTCCCCATCCTAGCCCTGCCCTTCCTGCCTGGACTCTGCCGACGATCTCTCGGTGTTGCAGCCTACCGACAGCTTGGTCGACCTCAGTTTGGGCATTCCACTTCCGGCCGGTGGGAACCTTAGCTTTTGCGTTCCTTACCGACTGGTCTGTGGACTCCCTTAGCTTGAGAACCAGCCTGGTCTTCTCTTGCATGTAGCCCAAACTGATGGACTGTAGTGGCAGCTGCAGTGTGTTCTTCCCGAAGAGGCCAGTTTCAGAGAGGCACCGTGGCAACCCCAACCACTTTCGGATGAATGAATTGGCTTTTCCATCCATCTTGCTTGCGGTGGATGAGGGGATCTCACTCATTTTCAAGGGCCACATCACTCTCCTGTAGAGTGTAAACTGGTAACACCAGACCTTGTACTTCCCAGGGAGTTGGCTTTTGTCGATCCTTGCCAGGCCGTCAGAGAGCTGTTTCATGACGGTTCTCCCCATTTGCTTGTCAGACAGTTCTGCTGTATACTGCCTCCCCAGGCTTTTAATGGGTTGCTCAGACAGGAGTGGGATTTTCTCTCCTCCAACGACAAAGATGGTGCTGTCGTTTCTGACTCCCCTTCTGAGTGACAAGCTACGAGACTTGGAGGGCTTGATTTTCATTCTTGCCCATGACATCAACTCATCTATCCTTTTCAGCAATCTAGATGTGCATGCTGCTGTCTGAAGGAGGCTGGTGACGTCGTCCATGTAGCTCCTCAATGGGGGTAACCTCTGGCCAGATGGTAGTTTGATCCCTCCAACCATCTGTCTTGCCCCAATGAGGATTATCTCAAAGGCTGCTACGAACAGTATTGGAGAGATGGCACACCCCATAGCGATTCCTACTTCTAGCTGCTGCCACCCAGTGGTGAAGTCCTGGAGGGCAAAGCACATCTGCAGATCACTGAAGTAATGTGCTACCAAGGTCTTGATGCAGGAGGGCATATGGAAAAACTCCATGGCGTAGTTGATCAGCTGGTGTGGGACTGATCCATACGCGTTGGCAAGGTCGAGCCAGATGACATGCAGATCAGTCTTCTCCCGCTTGGCCTTCTGGATCTGGTCCCAAATCATCGTGGAGTGCTCTACACACCCTGGGAAACCCGGGACTCCTGCCTTCTGGCAACTGGTGTCGATGTAGCCATTCTCTAGCAGGTAGTTGGTCATCCTTCTGGCTAGTACTGAGAAGAAGATTTTCCCTTCTACATTCAGCAGGGCGATGCTTCTGAATTAGCCAATGTCTTTGGAGTTTATTTCCTTGGGGATGAAGACCGCTACAGCTCTTTGCCACTCTGATGGGATGAGTTGCTTTTTCCAGGCAGTTCTCATTAAGTACCATAGTAGCTCTAGTACCTTGGGACAGTTCTTATAGAGCTTATAGGGGACTCCGTTGGGGCCTGGTGCTGAAGAGGACCTTGCCTTCTTCACGACTTGCCTGACTTCACTGAGCTTGGGGGGCATGATGTTGAATTCAGCTGTTGGTGGTGCAGGATGAGGCACGCACCCTGGTGTTCCTAATGGGACGTTCCTTTTCGGATCACTGTACTGCTTTTTAACATGCTGTTCCAGTTGCTCCCTGGTGGTTTCAAGCTTCCCACTCTTCTTCTCCTCCAGCAGTTGTCTGGCGTGCTTGAAGGGATCCTTGAAGAAACTGGATCGCTCTTTTTGCTTCCGTTTGCTGCGCTTGCGGATGCGTTCAGCTCTGCGAAGCCTGGCTAGCCTTTGCCTGACCTCCTCCCACAGGGCTTTAGACCTTCTTTTTCTGCATGCGTTGCCTTCCTCCAGTTCTTGCGGAGTTGTCGGCGCCTTTGCACTAGCTGGATGATTTCCTTTTCCCTCCTTCCCTTCTCTCTCAGGGCGGTCCTCTGTTTGGGGATAACTTCGCCAAACCTGTCCTTGCAGGTCTGGTATATGATGTCCCCTATCCGGTTGAGCTTGGACTCGACCCCTCCATGCAGCGATCCCTCCAGAGTCTTGATCAGGTCTGTATCCAATGCGCCAAGCCTCTGCTTCATTTGACTTCGGCCATTTGAGTTTGCTCCTTCTAGCTGGTTTCTTGGTCTCTGTTCTTGGCTCTGTTCTGTGTGAGTTGGTGGGGACTGGGTCTTGGTGCTCACATGAGGGCTCGCCCTCCACCAGAGGGACTTCTTCCTCTGTGCCATCCGTGCCTTCAGCGACGATGGGTCCATTAGCGCTGTGGTTTTCAACCTGGCTTTTGGTCCCTCTTGTCTCATCTGCTGTCGCAGTGCAAGGTCGCTGTTGGCCTTTCTGACCACACTTTGCTTTCCCCTGGTGGATTCTCAACCCCCTAAACGTGGTCACTTTCTCCCATCCGCATGCACACCTTCGGAGGATCTTCTCCTCGTTCACTGGAGTTCTGGTGTTCTCGTAATCCATTTCCGTTGCTGTCGTTACCGTGTGGTCCATCCTGGTAGGCCCATCTTTCATCCCACCTCTCGGAGGGCCTGCGGGTTGTTTTCTCTTTGAATTCTTTGTAGTTAGGTTTGGGTGTCACTCTTCCGAGAGAATAGTGGGTTGGGTAACTAGCCGCCCACTCCCGGTGCGGTCTTTCCCTGCTGCCATCCAGTCTTTCCTGGTAGTCCTCCAGTCTTCCCTGGACTCCAACTGCCCTGTTCGCAGTAGTCACTGGGGTTACCAGAACTTCAGTAAGTGTACAGGAAGATGGGATTACCTGCTGGGCATTGCTGCCTGTCGCACCTCCTCCGGTGCCCATGGGTCAGCTGCAGGGTCATCAGCCAGGAACCACCATTCACCAACGTTTCACTCCTTTAATCCTGGAACGTCTCCTGGTGGCGGAGCAGTGACAGGGACGTCTCCCTGTCACCCCCTGCAGCTGATAGATGTTCTCCCCTGCGGCTGTTGTCTGGGGTTAGGTGTTCTTTCCCCAGCACTTGTCCTTCCTCCTCAACCAAAGCCAAAAGCTGCCTTTCTCAGCCTCCTCTGCCAGTTCTTTTGTTGCCCTCTTCAGCTTTCCTGCGGCCACTCCTGCGTCCCTCAAGAGGCGTATGGTGGACCCTCCCACAAATCCTCGACATCCGACCTCCACTGGGTAGATTGAGGTCTTCCAGCCAGCCTCCCGGCACTCAGCAGCCAGCTCTGCATACTTAGCCTTCTTGCGCTCGAAGGCGGCCTCAATCCCCTCCTCCAGTGGTACTGTGAGCTCGATGAGGTGCACCGATTTTGCCTTAGTTGACCACACAACTATGTCAGGCCGGAGAGATGTGGTGGTGATCTCCGTGGGGAACCGGATCAACCGTTCCCCACGGAAGACCGGATCAACCGTTCCCCACGTTCTCCGTGGGGAGCCTGTCGAGATCAACCCTCATATTCCACTCCTGGTCGGGGGAGAAGGGCCTTGGTGTTTCTCTTAGCCTGGTGTTTCTTCTTCCCCCTCCTTCCGTGACAAAGCTGATGTGGTCCTCTGCTGGTGGTGATTCTTTCCTGCCCTGTCGACACCCCTCCAGCACCTCGGCTAACTTTCTCAGGACCTGGTCATGGCGCCATCTGTAGTGCCCCTGAGAGAGCGCGATCTTACAGCCTGACAGGATGTGCTGGAGGCTTGCGTTGGGGGCATTGCAGAGTGGGCAGCCTTCTTCACTCCCGAACCACTGGTGAAGGTTCCGAGGACAGGGAAGCGTGTCATAGGTTGAGCGAATGAGGAAGCTGAGTCTTGCCTGTGGGATCTTCCACAGGTCTGACCAACTGATATATATATATATCCAGCTGTATAAATGGATAAATGTAATAAGATGTAATTAGAAGTTGTGTAAGTCGCTCTGGATAAGAGCGTCTGCTAAATGCCTGTATTGTAATGTACCAAGTCAACTAAACCAAACCGGTCATGCTGGATGATGTTGCAGGCAGCATAACATTCGCCACGGCGTCTCCAGACTCTTTCACGTCTGTCACATGTGCTCAGTGTGAACCTGCTCTCATCTGTGAAGAGAACGGGGCGCCAATGGTGAACCTGCTAATTCTGGTGTTCTCTGGCAAATGCCTATCGAGCTGCACGGTGCTGGACTGTGAGCACAGGTCCCACTACAGGACGTTGAGCTCTGATGCCACCCTCATGGTGTCTGTTTCTGACAGTTTGGTCAAAAACAAGCACACGAGTAGCACGCTGGAGGTTTTGTAGGGCTCTGGCAGTGCTCCTCCTGTTCCTAATCTCCCTCCACGCTCTTGAGACTGTGCTGGGAGACAGCAAACCTTTTTGCGACGGCACGTATGGATGTGCCATCTTGGAGGAGCTGGACTACCTGTGCAACCTGAATGCGCTGCAGGTACCGCATCATGCTATCTGTAGTGACAAGAGCACTAGCAAAATGCTAAACTAGAGAAAAATCAGTCAGGAAGGATAAGGAGAGAGAAATGGCCTGTGGGTTGTCTTGCCGTTGCCTCTCCTGTCCATCTGTTGTCACTTTCATTTGTACCAAAGCAAGTGAAATTGATTCACAATCATTTACGCTTCCTAACTGGACAGATCGATATCCCAGAAGTTTAATTGACTTGGTGTTATACTGTGTTGATTGAGTGTTTCTTTGAGCAGTGTATTTGTGCATGACACCATACATAAAACAAACATAGTCATTTATGAGATACAAATATAACAGTTTTGCTGAGCAAGCAGTCACACCTCATGGGTACAGTACAAACACTAGGGACAAAAGATATGGTGGTGCTAAAGCATAATAGACCTACACTTGTAATCGTTTTTTCCTGACTATTCATGGCTGAATGATTTCTTATCCATTTCAAAATTCTCACATGGTGTAAAAGGTTGGGACAGTGTATAAAATGTAAATAAAAACGGAAAGCAATGATTTGCAAATCTTTTTTGACCTGTATTCAATTGAAAACACTACAAAGAGGGGAGCATGCGCGGCGTGAGAGGTCGGAAGGGCTGAAGTTTCTGACGGCGGGATAAGCATTGGTCTAAAGAGTTAACTCCAGATTCTACGATTTGGAGGCAAAACTTGAGTCCAAACTCAATAAACTATTAGAACTTAAAACCTCAACAAATGACTTGCTGAGCTTGGTTGCACAAAGAGTTGATGCATTATATAATAAATTAGAAGTGCTTCTTGGGAACGTGCACCGTCGAGATGTTAGGCTGGTCTCTCAGGAAAGTAGAGTAGCTGAACATGAAAACAAACTACAGCAAGCCATAGAATACATCGACCAATTAGAAAATCGCTCATCAAAATAACTTGAAACTTCTTAACGTTCCGGAGTCCGATGGAAAATACGCAATGATTTAGTTTTTGGTAAAAACTTTAGAGCAGAAATTGAATCTAATACTTAAGGAAGAAGTCTGTGAACACGTCCATCGGGTTGGCCCTCTTAAGAAGGATGCAAAATACCCCCAGGCTATTATATTTAGAATGCATAATTTCTAGAAGAAACTACATATTTTAAAAAACAACGAAAGGTAAACAAGATGGGCATATTCTTAAAATTGTGAGGGACACATATGCAGCTGCGTATGAAGAGAAACGAGTTTTCGCCTCTGAGAGAGCAGCTACATCAGCTGGATATTAAAACTCAGGTTCAACACCCTGCAATCCTTTATATACAAGATGGGGGGAAAGGAATTTCTAATGTTTTGAAGAGGCTAAAAAGGAATTGTGGAAAAAATATTCTTTCATTAATTGACTGACTACAATGAGGTTTGAAAAGGAGGATTTGAAAACATGGTGACTGTGGTTATTTAAAATAAGTCCTCTGTATGTAGCCCTACTAGGGCCATTTGGTGTTGACCTGGGGGGAACAGATGTGACATTTGTAGTGTTGACCTGGTGAATGTATTTGTTTATTCAGACAAATATGACAAATGCAAATTATTTGGATAAGCCACAAATAGGTATTATTTGGGATGTATTTAAGGCATATATAAGGGAAAACATTTTAGTATTTTCAGCAAAAAGGAAAGTAAATTTGGGTAATGAAATAAGTAACCTGAGCAAGCAAATAACCATTGAAGAGAAAAAACACAAAAGACAAATGAAAGAGACTTAATTGAATTGCAAAAATTTAAATTAGAACTGGATAACATATTGCTTTAGAAAGCTAATGATTTTAGACATAATTCCAATAAACATACATATTTGCAAATAAAACGGGTAGACATTTAAGCTCACTAGTTAAGAAAATACTTTTTAAAAAACCGACAACATTAAAAGATCCGATAACAAACTCGACTATTAGACATAATCAGATAATGAACCAACAATTAGATTTTTTTTTTAGGAACTATATAAATCAGAAATAAAACAAGAATCCTTACATTACACGATCCTTTTCCCTTTTTCAAATCAAGTCAGTTGAAACGTCTAACAATGGAAGAAAAGGACGACCTTAGCAAAGACTTAACACCTTTAGAAATCAAACGTGTTACTGATAGTTTTTCTTTTAAAAAAGCTCCTGGAATGGATGGTTTTACTATAGAATTTTATTCAACATTTTGGTCTAGCGTAAATCTTCTTTTCATGCAAGTCATAAATAACTTTAAAATAAACCACACACTTCCACAAACAATGTACTTAGCAACCCAAAACCTGGTAGAGATTGTGATACACCCTCAGACTTTAGACCTATTAGTTTAATGAACAGTGACAAAAAAATGATTACCAAAGCCATAAATAAGAGTAGCAAAAATTTTACCATCAATTATTCATAGCAATCAAACAGGGTTTATACAAAATAGAGATTTAAAAACCAATATTAGATCATGTCTATCATTAATTCAGTATGCAAAAATATATAAAAAGGACTTAACTTTAATGGCAGTAGACGCCAAAAAGGCATTTGACAGGCTAGAGTGGTCTTATCTTTTTAAAGTGATTGAAGTTTATGATTTTCCAGCTAAACTTATTGACATGATTAAAATGGTTTATAAATCGCCAAAGGCACAAGTATATACAAATGGAATTCTCTCAAAACATCTTTGATTAAGCAGAGATACAGGACAAGGGTGCCCTTGTGAGTGAGTGGTATTACAATAGGTAAAAATCATCACAAACTTGGCTTATATGCTGATGACCTGTTATATTTCAGTAAAATAAACACTTTGATTCCATGTGTAATTTAAATAATTACAGAATTTTCAAAGATATCAGGTTACAGAATGAATGTTATAGGAAAACTGAAATTATGCCAGTTGATAAAAACATAAGAGAGAGCCTCACAACTCTTAATTGGCAAGGGAAGAGTATTAAATATCTTGGCTGGTATATTAGTGCAGGCAAAACAGTAAAAGTATAAAGAACATTTTCTTCCTTTAATTAAAGCTCTTAAATATTGAAAGGTTGTCTGATTTGAATATTAATTTAATTGGTAGACTAAATCTTTTTAATATAATTGAATATAATAACTTAAATTTTCCTGTTAGGGAACTTCAGTTGTAGCCCCAGCAACAACAAAAAAAGACGTAGACAGTGGGGCAGACCGACAACACATAAACAAACATATCAAATAAAGACATTCAATAGAATCATTGCATTAATCAAACTAATTAAGTGAATTAAAGTAAAATACAGCCATGATTAAAAATAGCCCCTGCTGTCCCGAGATGTCCAGTGTCATTAAACAGTCCAACTACTCCACCTCCACGACTTTCCTCTGTCCACTGTCGAAGTGGAGCACCGAACTGCGTCAACCTTCCCAGTCGTCGCCTCACTCCTCCGCCGCATTATTCTCTCCTTCCCTTCCCTGGTTGCCTTTTGAAGAATTGCCTGCACTCCCGGATCAGTCCCGACATCTTCAACTCCAGTGAAGCTGTTGCTGCAGATCCAATGGACATTCCCGAGCATATGCGAATGCGTCTCTGTGACGACCACAAACAAAATTATATCGACTAGACAATTCGTCAATATTATCAAAACAAGCAGCAGGAATGCCCTGAAAAATCTCCAGCCCGCTTTTCCGTCCCACTACAGACACACAGCGCATGAAAAGAACAAAAGACAAAAAACCAGACACAACAAAACACATTCAAATTAACAAACACGAACACAAGAGACAGCTGGATTACAAGTGGATGCTCTTTTTATACCCAATCATGATAGCATCACCTGTTACCTATTAAACTGTTTACTTGTAGAAGTGTTTTTTGAACATTCCACAACCTTCCCAGTCTTCTGTTTTGGGGATTGAGGTTTGTAGTTTTGCCCTCTTGCATGAAGACAGAAACTGCAATTGTAATGCGTATTCAGCCTTTACTATCTTAAAAGAAAACATTTATTGTTTTGTGCTTACGTTGTGTTTATTATAAACTAACTGTATGCAACGGAAATCAAAACACAGGTTTCCTACCATCTATTTCCATGCATTCTTATCAACTGAGCTAAATAGGAGGAGCATGGTGGAACAACTGTGTTTCGTGTTACATGCTAATTAAAGGATACTTAAAGAAAAATTGGTTGAGCTATTAAAATAAAAAGTATAGTAGTGCGCTTTACTGAAGTGATATGACAGGAGTGAATCGGTTTGCAGAATCAGTGATGAATAATTGCAGGAGTGAAGCCCATAAATGCAGAGGAAGTGACATGGATCCTGTGTGGGTCCACACCCATCCTCGTCTTTCACGCGGCATAGGCGGCGGCGGGGGGCGGGGGTGTGGGGGTTGGGGGTTGTAGGCTTCCTGACATTTACTCAGCGGCAATAAAGTGCCGTGGTTTCCGAGCCGTCTAAATGTTAATATAATACGCTGGATGTTGTTGACCCATGTCTTCCTTTTCTGGGGCCCTGTGATTAAATCAGCAGCTCGGCGCAGCTCCCAATTAAAACTGGAGGGTTTTAATCACGCGTGGTGAATAATGGCTCTCGTTTTCACGTGGCGGAACAGGGGCTGCTGAGATGCGGTAAAGCGTAAATCAGCGAGAGAGGCTCTCCATTAGATGGGACACCCAAGGTGATCACTCTGCCTTGTGAGTGCCAGAATGTAAGCCACGATCGATGAAGGGCCCACTGTCATAAAGGAGGTCAGGGCATTACCACCTGGCCAGCTCTCATCCTGCTCCTCTCACCATTTCCTAACAGAAACTTCTTTTTCACTCATGCCAAATTTATTTTGCCTTACAAGACAAACATTTTGAATGTCACAGCGGTGGAGGAGTTTCTTGTTTCCAGTTACAGTCAAATATAATTAGCCCAATATTTATTCCAGTGGTTTGAACAGCTTGCTGAAAACCATTTATCTGACATGATGCTGGAATTCTAAATGTAAGAAATTAGGTTCTGGTAAAAAGAAAATTATGTTTCAGTACTTGAGAAATGTCTTATGGCTCACTCTGCAATTATGGGAGTCATCATAACCCCCCCACACACTTAATGAAGTAGTTCTTAGCTTGCCCATTTAGAGTCTTCGCTTGCCATTTTTTGCACACCAACTCACACTCATTTCTCAGGAGGAGATACTGTATCTAAAGCAATCAACCAAACAACAAATTAAACAATTGTGTAATTAATAAATCAAGATATCTAGTTATAATAATACCTCTGGAGAATTTTTTTCTAACCCCTGGAAAACATATTTTAACAAGCACATATTTTCCACCCACTCAGAACATTGTGGCAGCAGCAGAACATGAGTACCTGTTATTTTGTTCTGTATTGAGCCATGTGGATTCAGAAACGGAATTGGCAGGGGCAAGGGCGCAGGTTTCCTTTGAAAGTTGCTAGGGACACAGGGTGGGGGTGCTGGGTGGACCTGAGCGAAACGTGTTTTGGGGATGTTTTGAGCAGGGGGTGCTGCCGACGGAAATGCTAAATTGTGACGTCACAATTTAAATATTAGTTTATTATTTAGTTGTATTTGTTGAGCCATTTTGCCAACATTTTGATATTGATGAGTCTTATTTTTGTATATATTTCTATAGTTTTAAATGTCATAAAAATTAGTTAGTGCAGAATGGTGCTTTTTATTTTGTTGGTGGGGGGAATAGACGCACAATTTTTAACAGCTGTCATCTGTGTGGGGAGTACCCGATCGTCAGTTGAGATCATTGTAAAATGCTCTCAGGCTTTTGGTGTTACAAAGCCATTATCTCACAATCCCCTATACAACGTACATAATACAATAGCTTATAACCACTATCTTGAGACCGAGTCCCTGGATTTCACAGAAATGGAAGTTCAATTCCAGACCTATTGGCGGAAATCATTAAGTATAATTTTACAGTCATCAATAGGAGCTTTGCTCCTATATATCTGAACATCGGAATTTCTTTTCTGCCTTAAAATAGCTGTTTATCTCCATCATGAGAGGGTGAAATTCAAGATTGTCATTGATCGCTGTAGTACCATGATCTGACAGCAGTGCTTTTATTCTCAGATGTTTCTAAAATTAAATGACAGAAATACTAGGTTATATTTCTTACTGTAGGTGCTACTATGATACTTCAGCTACAAATACAAAATTAAATCTGTAACCGATATGCAATGAGCATATTTGTATGATTAGTCTTGTATTCAAGAAAAGAGTAGACAGATTTTCTGAAATGATTCTGAGATGAAAATTTCCATTGAAAATTTGTATGGCAGATTGGGCAGAAATTAGTGCCAGGAGAAATTGAATTTGAATAGCATAACATGAATTTGTATTTGAAATGGAATGTAATGGTTTGAAATTTAATTCAGTCTTCATTGCATTTATTGCAGAATTCTCATCTCTTAAACATCTCAACAACTTACTTTTATTTAGTTTTCAACCAAAAACTGGAAGTTTTATTGTGTGAATATTGATGCTGCTTAAGATGCTAAACCACTGTTTGCAGTTTTACAGAATCTTATTTTCTGTTTCCAAATACCTGGATGTGTGTTACAGAAAAGTGAAATTGAATTGTACTGTATTTGAAGGCATATTGAACTTAAATTTTTAACTTGAAATTGAAAGTGAAAATTTAATGCACTGAAGACCAGCGGCTAAGCCAGGCAGCGGCTTTATGGAAGGACTGTGCAGCCAATTATTGCACGTTGCCGGTGCCAGATTGCCCAGAGAGTGTTGCGTGATGAGGAACTGACAGGCCTGTATAATTGTTTGAGTTCTCACAATGAAATAAGAGGGTTTCTTTAATAGGCCGTTTCTTTGGTTGCTTAGCAACATCGTGTCATGAATTCCCAGGGTTACTAAAATATTACCCTTTCTATAATGACTGTGTGAATGTTCACATACAGTATATATAATAAATATATATATTATTAAAATATATATATATATATATATACACACACATACAACTTTAACATTTTCTGTGAGCCTTACAACATTAAGTTACAAAAAAAAATGTTTCTGTAAAATTAATGAAAATAAAAATTGTGTGCCACAGGGTAAAATTTCTCGTATAAATATGTGTAGGAAACCAAGTACTTACCAGTATATTCAGCTACAGCTGTTTTCTTATTAACCCTGACGAGTTTATCTTGTTACATTTCGCCAAGTCCTAAGTCCCAAGTCCCATACAGTTGACATTTCCACAGCGACCACCTATTGTTGCTGTTCTTGGGTACAAACACACACGCTTTCCTAGGTTTTAAAAAATATATACAAATTTAGGCTAAATTTAAATACATTAGGCTACTTATGTTATGGTTATTATGTATATACTGTATGTGACTATTCTGAAATAAATGTATTCTGTTGCAAATTTCTGAATGATACAACTTCTTCAATTTTAACTTTAAACAATGGATGTGCATGTTTTAAGATATTGACATTTAAATAAAAATAGTAGACATGGTGGAAATTGCCTCTGGAGGGCCAAAGTAAATGGAGTTAAAGTGTTTTTTTTCCCTCCATTTTTAACAGCTGAGTTTCTGAATATTTGCTAGAACAAGTTAAAGACCCCTCCCAAGCACACTGTCTCGGCCCCATCTGGGAGTCTAAAGCACAACCCCTTATGGGTTTGTTCACATACTGTGTGCAATACTAAACAAAATTTAACTTGGTCTTTGAACCCCAGAGATTCCCCCATTTTACATTTGGTTAAATGGGCCAAAAAAGCAACAATTGCATTCAAAAAACAACAACAGAGATTCAATTTGATTGAATCTGACTGCAGGGAAGTGATCATTACATGTCTCACAGTCACACATATATCATTTATGTAATTGGGAATCCTGCCCAGAATCCAGAGGAAGAACAGGACGAGATTAGTTCAGGAAGAACAAGACGAGACAACCCAGTGTGACACCTAGCTTACACAGCCTGAAAAAGTTTCATGGATATTTTGGAGGGTGTGTGCTGGAAAGGAACTAAGTGAAAATGGAACCAGTCAGTTCTTCTATTTATACAACACAAACAAATGCAGAACTGACTTTCTCCCTCCATTTATCACAAGATCGTGGGCCTTTAAATACTTTGTATTTATTTATAAAACAGCTTTGTCATTGAATCAGATTTCCCTTCCTCTTTCTTGAAGCAAACAGTACTTTTGTTTGCATATGTAACATGGTTTTGAGATTAGAGACCAGCTGAAGTTCCTGCCAGGCATACATGTGGAGTCATAATGGAGCAACAGTAGACTAGGAGTAGACGGGCCTGCACTGACTCATGTAAATGGTGACGCACAACTGTCATTGTGTCTTTTCTTCTAGGAAGTCAGTGTAAAAAGTCATTAATCATGTGGACCTCCCTCACTTTACCCATGGTAGAGGCGTGTAAGAACCTATATTACTCATCTATCTGCAAATGTCACGTCCACGTGAGCAGACATTAGCCAGCTGGAAAAAACAGAGCAAATCTTATCAGGGAGAGGTGCTCATCTGCATTTGAAATGGCCATGCCCTCTGCTGCCATCTGATTGAGCCCCTGCACAAATGAAAGTGGCTCTTACCGTGAAGCTATCTCTTTTGATCTGCAGAGGGACTGATGATGACAACAGGCGACAGAATCCACATCGGTGATGCACGTCGCCACATACACATTCATGCAGAACCTTTGAAGGCATGTAAAAGTTAGCTTTCTCAGTGTGTTCGGGTCTTTCCTATGGAAAGGAAATACTCCACAATAATTTGGGATCAACCTACAGCCTGACTGTGAAGATGTCAAAACTACCGCAGATCTGGATGAGGAGCAGGATGAGGAGCAGGATGAGGAGCAGGTGGAAAAATGAAAAGGCAAAAGGGCCGTGTTGCTTTTTATGCAGAGAAAAAAAAACACATCTGAACTTCTGATGTCAGGCTGAGAAAAAGACTCATGTTTTTTGCCATTGTGTCGTCTCAAAGAAATTGAAGATCATACTTATGAGGGAGCGCTGTAGTCTGGCGGCTGAATAGTCGCCTGACGAGAGAAGTCAGGCAGGTCAGTCCTCTGGCGATACGGTCTTAAGTGTTATAGTGAACAGGGGTATTAGCTCAATGACATCCCTAAAGCGGACAGCCTGGTGGAGGGGATTTTCGTGAAGCATTGTCAATTCCAGAATTTCCTGTCTTTGTGGGATGATCTTGCACAGTGCCAGTAGGAATAGCTGTTGATTGTGTGCTTCTTGTCTGTCTGTTTGGATAGCAGCTACCTGCACATTCTGCAACATGTCATTGGCAGTGGTTTGTTGTAAAAGTTTGTCTGTGCACCTCAGTCAACAGATCAGCAGTCTCAGCCTTCAGTGCTGCCAGTGACAAAGCTGCTGCTGGGATCATGGGAGCATTGAATGAAGAGGAACTTTTATTCAGGCCAGGTTCAAAACCATTCCTTTTTTATTTCTTATAAGTTGCCAAATTTACAAAGTTTTTATTTATTTAGTTACCATAGAAACATAAGGATGCCAAATCAAATACAACCAGAGCATAGACAGAGGCTTTACCAGAGCATAGACAGAGGCTTTACCAGAGCATAGACAGAGGCTTTACCAGAGCATAGACAGAGGCTTTACCAGAGCATAGACAGAGGCTTTAGCCCAGCCAGTAAGGTTGGAGAGGGGACCATAGGATAACCGTAGATAGACAAACAGCCACAGTCAAATATCTTTTTTCCTTTTTGTAGCAAAGGCCAAGAGCGGATGTGACTTTCACAGTTCCACTTGTCTAATGGATGACGATACCGAGCCCTGCTGCTAGGGGCTGAACTCCATTCCATTCACATCTCTTGACAGGTGCTCACTCGTAGGATTGGTGCTGCCAGGCAGAGCTGATTCTGTGTACACCCTGGGGTTTTGGGTATGGCGCTTCTACAAACCTAAGATTTAGGAGATATGTGAGCATGTTGTAGGGCAGTGGTGATTCTGTACACCCAAGGCATTCGTGGGACATCTTGCAAGGCAGTGCTGATTCCTTGCGCACCTAAATATGCCTTGTGCAATGAATGTTAACCTGTTTGATGGTTTCATTTCATTACTGTGCTGGTTCCAGTTCATCAGTGCTTGTGTGAATGAGATGGTATGCATGGGTCATTCGTTAGCTGTGTTCAGGTGCCATTGGGCAACCAGGAAGTTTGACACTGCTGATGTGATTATCATTCCCTCCACGTCCTCTGTAATCAAACGCATATCCGTGCTCCAGCCTTCCTTGAATTTATGTGCTGATGAAGCTGTAGTTTAGGTAAATAAAATGCAATCAGAGGAGTAAAGAGCTGTACTGAGAAAGTGATCTTAGCTGTAATTGTAATGAGTGCAGCTGGGAAAGGTGTGTGTGTGTGTGTGTGTGTGTGTGTGTGTGTGTGTGTGTGTGTGAGAAAGAGTGTTTTCTCATTGTAAGTGCTCAGCATGTTTCTGAATGTTATATGTGTGTGCATGTACAAAGGGTGTAATTAAAATCTCGAATGGAAATTATAATTTGTTATCAGCTGGATAACACTCAGGGCCAGATTTACAGATTTACTCGCAAAACTATAACCTATTTTGCGACTTTTTTGCGGTCGCAAATACCACCACATTAATGACCGATTTACTATCACTGGTCCTAATTACGCAATCAAAGAAAATAAACGCCACCATTCACAATTTTTGCGGTCAGAGACACCTATAAATATGCGGTAGAAGACATCTATGCGTTAATAAATGGATACAGAGAAACCATGCAGGCACAAGTCACGATATAATAATAATTAATAATAAACTTTATTTGTATAGCACCCTTCATACAAAAAATGCAGCTCAAAGTGCTTTACAAGATGCACATAGAACAAAAAATAAAAACAACAGAAATAACAAATAAAATATTCATAAAAACTGACAAATAGAAATAGTTAAAATAGTAAAAATCGATAACAGACAATAAGACAAATAAAATAAAACAATAAAATAAGATTGATAAAAACTGACAGATAAAATAGTTAAAACAGTATAAACATGAAAAACAATAAGACAAATAAAATAGATATAACCACAAGAAAAATTGTATTTAAATTTATGAGGTACACAACGCTGTATTACAGCATAGGCTATACAACAGTAACGGAGAGGAGAACATTTTGGAATGACATCACATAGCCTACAAAATGTATTTATGAACAGTAGCCTAGAGGATGTAGCCTAAAGAATATATGGCGTTATTTTTGAAAATCTTTCCTACAACATAATGCGGTAAAATGACACGGGTGGTGGTCCAACTAAAGAAAGACCAATAGAACAGAGTTGGATTGATGGATGAATTGACTTTTTGTGAATGAGGGTATTTATAGTCACAGGCAATTTAAAATAATACATTACTGTAGAAACAAAAACTGTTACACTACACCTGACATAGCTCCCCTTACAGAATTACAGACTGGGGCCATCTTTAATTGCACAATATTGTAATCAATTTGATTCTTGGAGTTCTTGAGCTGGGATGCCAAAAAAATATTTTCTGGGGAACTAACGTATTGAGTCTCAGACTTGAGAAACCCTAACTTTTATATACTGCCACTAGATCTAATGTTAATCTGTCAACCTCTCTTGTTACATCACAAATTAATCTGAAATCTACAATCTACTTTGTATGGAAGCATATGATATGATACTCCTATGGGAACATTTCTTCTCCTTGCGAGTCAATGGTCCTAATCTTGCTGCATATGTTCATATGCATGGACATACAGGACCATCTCCTCAGTATGAAAGCATTTCATCGTGTTGTTTAAATGTATCATATCTTTTGTTACTATAAAGGGATCACATAATCATTGCTTTGTGTACTCAGTCTTGTTATTTATGGATTCATAATGCACAGGGAAATAAAAGAAGAATGAACTATGTCACCCATATTCATCTCCTGTGGCATCACAATGACATCTTAAGGGATACATTCATTTTTTGTTAGGATGAAAGAACACATAGGGCTGTGCTCCCCAAAGAAAAGCAGCCAGTTAATTCCCATTTGTATGGGGGATCACATTACATACAATGTTATGTAGCTACAGCGGCACAGTGAAATGGTTTTTTCTGTGTGCCAGTTTCATGCCACGCAGTTATATTGTGCACAAGTGAGAGCTGTGGTGTTCATTGTTACATTTTATGATTATATTTTTATTGTGCAATGATTGCATTATACTCATCATTGTGGAAGAGAAACAGAGCCTGTTTGAGTCTGGTGACCAGACTTAATGCATTCTTATGGATTTACGGTGTTTGTCTCCTGGGTGCATGTCGCTTTCATGTCCCTGAAGATTTGACTTTTAGGACTCTGTTGGTGCCCTCTGTGTGGTTTTTATAAGTAGTGCTGGAGGAGTGACCCAGTCTCGTTGGTTCATCCCTGTCTCTGCGCTTTCCTGCCTGATTGGTTAGTCTCTCTACACCATTCTTGTCTCATTGGTTAGTCTCTATCTCTACTCTGTCCCTGTCTCATTAGTTAGTCTCTGTCTCTACATTGGTGCTGTCTCTTGGCTTAATATCTTCACTGTCTCTATCTCTACGCTGGTGCTGTCGCTTGGCTTCCTCCCAGTATCTTCATGTGTAAAAATGGAAACACAGCAAAGACACACAAATCTGGAGATTCCCAGATGTTTGGTTAAACAAGATTAGTATGGTTAAACTTGACCTGATTAATTTGTTTATATAGCGCATTATGTCTGAACCTTCTAACATCTTGGCCAGCTTTCTAAAATTCAATAAGACACAGACGAAGAGGAACTGTGATTTTATGTAATTTTTCATTTGTATTCATATTTTTATTATTTGCAAATGGAGTAAAAACATTTGCAATTGTTGCCTGGTAGTGTCCTGGTAAGCACTTATATTCCAACTTTTTAAAATGTTTTGATGGTTTATTATTTACTGAAATCTAAATTTATCATTTTGAATCCAGAGTGTGCAATATTTTAATCTGCCACCTCGTTTAGCGTCATCCTGCAAAACAACCAAATGAACAAATAAAAATAACCAACCAACCAGACAAACAAAGAAATGAATTCATCTTGAAAATACAGGCAGCTTAAACAGAAATGGCTCTTGTATCTATTGATCATTTGCAAGTATGGGCACTCTAGATATCCCACTGCATTGAAAGCTATAACATTAGGGAGGGATTGAATATAAATTGTATTGGGTTTTCTAAACATTGCCATATCTGAACCTGCACCAGTTTTTCTTGTTTTTTTATTTATTTTAATACCCGGAGCAAGACGAACTACAGCAAGTGTCTCTGAATAAGCAAGAAGCATAGATTTATGTCCTGCTCAACACTAACACTTTGGTAATTTCCAAGTACTTATTCCTGTAATTGAGTCAGCTGAGATGAATATACCAAGGCACTTGTTTTAAAATACTGTAGTTAAAATTGCCTGTAATTTAGCGCATCCATGTAAGATTATACAAGCCGACTACCAACATATTTTGTCACGGTATAAGCTTGTTTACCAGACGAATCAAATATGTTGAAGTTGGAGTTACTCAGTAATAACCTCTTGTGACCAAATTAGTTACGATTTAACCACACAGGTATAGGAGCAACATTATGTAAAGTGTTACCATAATAATAATAGTAATAATAACATATATATATATATATATATATATATATATATATATATATATATATATATATATAAATATTGGTTTTTTGTAATGAATGCAGCACACTGTGCTGGTGTTGGAAATAGAATTGAAGATTTTGAGGTATCAGGACTTGGTTGTCGCACCGTTGAGGAAGGTACTTACCTTGAGTGGTTTCGTGAATATTAAAAATGTAAAATATGTTGCCAAGTTTCTCTGAATAAGCAAATAGATAATGTTACCTGACCCTTGCAAAAGAAAGGGATCGACACAGTGGCTGTGTGCATATATCTGTTTGTGTATGTGTGTGTGTGTGTGTATTTGTACATGGGTGTGCATATGTGTGTGTGTTTGTGTGTGCATGTTTGTGTGTGCGTATGCCTGTGTGTATGTACAGTGAGCCTCATAATTCATTGGACAGTGACATATTTTTCGTTATTTTGGTTCTGTACTCTAGCACTTTGAGTTTGAAAGGATATAATGACAATGAGGTTGAAGTGCAGACTCTCAGCCTTATTTTGAGGGTATTTTCATCCAGGCCTGGATTGCTGACAAAATAACATTAGCTAGTTAACGTTAGAATAGTCAGCCGAAGTTGCAACTGCATTAGGGAACTATAAACCATAAACCACCATAAACTTCCCACCCTAATGCATAAGTGAGGAGCTCATCAGTATGTTTCAGATAGCTCAGATAAATGGCACAGCATTCACAGGATTTATGTAATCCCACTTGCCTTCGAGGGGACATTATTGCATATCACAGACAGTAAATAAAATGGCTATCATCATAGTATCATTGACTGCAGTATACGCGTGAAACGAAATGACAATAAACAGCTCGACCAATATATAAAACGTCTTAAAAGGATTGAGACCCAAAAATTGCTGAAACCCAGAGGCACTTTTACGATCTGTGCTGTGCTGTGCTGTGTCATACACGTTGGCGAGACCATGTAAGTCACAGCTAACTTAAAACAAATAGACCGTTGCTATGACACACAATGTGTATTCATTAAAGACTACTGATTGGACATCAGTAGTCTGAGAAATATACATTTGTTTGTACAGCAGTATTAGGGGGAATATTCAGTTGTGGTTCCACCAGTACTCTGGGAAACATATATTTGGGGCACAACCAGTGCTTTGGTGAGTATACTTTTGGTTGTACATCAGTACTCTGGGGAGTATACTGTACATTTCCAATTCCCCAAGTACCCTGGCGAATACTATTTAGATTCTATGAGAACCTTGGGAGTGTACTTTTGGGCTTCCATCAGAACTCTGCTTAATACAATTTTGGAATTGCATCATCACCTAAGCCCTGAACCTTTCACTGTGGAACACAAGGGCCTGGATGATGAATGAATAGGCTGACACTACTGGTTTAGCAATGGCTGGGTCCTGTATTCAATGCACTGTTCATTCAGCACCTCAGGTCCTTCATCAGCCCAACAGTGCTGCTGCACCATAGAGCACACTAATGCCATTTGGCAGCAGGCATAGTAGTCGCAGTACTGTCACTTGATGGCAGTTGCTAGTACACTTATGTGATTGTTGGACTAATTGACGTATTTTTTGAGACTGAATAACTTGACTTGCTATTCTTTTGCTCTGATAAATCATTTGATTAAAAGAAAGATGTTTTTTCACTGCCTAACTGCCCTGTTAGGCTGTAATAATAAAGCCATTGCTGGCTGCCACATCTCCCTGCCCAGGTCTTGCTCCTCCCCTCACCCGCCCACAGAGTGACCACACCTGTGGCAAGGCGTTAAAAGCAAAAAAACAATCTGCAAATGGCTTGTCCGCAGCTCTTCACAGGGCAGCAGGAACAGGCCATTTCTTTCAGCCTGCCGCTGGACTCTTGAAAGGCATGATGGGATTCCTTTGGGAACTGTTGTCTGCAATGCAGTGCTCCCTTGATTAGTTACCTCAACATGCCTAGTTTCTTTATCGCAAAGAAACATGGCAAATCATTATTCACCCTTATCGTGTTTGTAGATAACGTCGGTAACGAGTGGATTGGTTTGGATTAAATTAGGAACGGAACCCACATTTTTTCTAACCGTGCTGGCAGCTGAGCAGACTCTTAAAGACTCTGTTCAGCCCCTGACAGTGAAATACAGTGTGAAAGAGAGCCACTCCAGCCCCTCAGCTCAATCCAACAGTGAAATACAGTGTGAAAGGGAGCCACTCCGGCCCCTCAGCTCAATCCAACAGTGAAATACAGTGTGAAAGGGAGCCACTCCGGCCCCTCAGCTCAATCCAACAGTGAAATACAGTGTGAGAGAGAGCCACTCCAGCCCCTCAGCTCAATCCAACAGTGAAATACAGTGTGAAAGGGAGCCACTCCAGCCCCTCAGCTCAATCCAACAGTGAAATACAGTGTGAAAGGGAGCCACTCCGGCCCCTCAGCTCAATCCAACAGTGAAATACAGTGTGAGAGAGAGCCACTCCAGCCCCTCAGCTCAATCCAACAGTGAAATACAGTGTGAAAGGGAGCCACTCCGGCCCCTCAGCTCAATCCAACAGTGAAATACAGTGTGAAAGAGAGCCACTCCAGCCCCTCAGCTCAATCCAACAGTGAAATACAGTGTGAAAGGGAGCCACTCCAGCCCCTCAGCTCAATCCAACAGTGAAATACAGTGTGAAAGGGAGCCACTCCGGCCCCTCAGCTCAATCCAACAGTGAAATACAGTGTGAGAGAGCCACTCCAGCCCCTCAGCTCAATCCAACAGTGAAATACAGTGTGAAAGGGAGCCACTCCGGCCCCTCAGCTCAATCCAACAGTGAAATACAGTGTGAAAGAGAGCCACTCCGGCCCCTCAGCTCAATCCAACAGTGAAATACAGTGTGAAAGGGAGCCACTCCGGCCCCTCAGCTCAATCCAACAGTGAAATACAGTGTGAAAGGGAGCCACTCCGGCCCCTCAGCTCAATCCAACAGTGAAATACAGTGTGAAAGGGAGCCGCTCCGGCCCCTCAGCTCAATCCAACAGTGAAACACAGTGTGAAAGGGAGCCACTCCAGCCCCTCAGCTCAATCCAACAGTGAAATACAGTGTGAAAGAGAAGGTGGAACGAATGACAGAGCGCCCTTTGATTTGTCTGGTTGATTTTGATCGCATGCACAATTTGACACACTGGCACCGTATGCTGAAGGCAGTGTGTGAAAACCCTGATGGAGACTGAGTGGGGTATTTTACAAAGCGGGACTAATGTGTTAACCGACTAACTTTGGCAAATATTATGGAACAACTCGGCCGCTCTTGTTTTAAGAAACAGATTTTACTCATTGTCCGGCTTAACTCCATGGCTATACATCCAGTATCAAGCAGATATTCACATTTCTGGAACACTGATGTCACTTTATAGAGGCCACATTGCCACAAGGCCTGTTGGATAATGTTGATACGCTTGAATATAAAATGTCTATAAATGTCTATCTAAATTAAACTTTCACGTATAAGATATGTGGATGTATAATAATCAATGTACATGATTACAATATACAATGATAATAATCAATGTACAGTACACAGCAGTGTGCAAAGTATTTAAGTGACTACATCAATTAAAAAAATTAAACAAAACATATGTGTAATAAACAGAAGGCAATATAGAAACTGGCAATTCAGGCTTGTCTTTCTATCCTAGACGTTCTAAGTTTCTTTGTTGCACATGTTGTCCCAGTTCCATCTGTAACTTGTGCACTACCATCTGAGAGCAACTGTGTGTGTGTGTGTGTGTGTGTGTGTATATGTGTGTGTGTGTGTGTGTGTGTATATGTGTGTGTATATGTGCGTGCATGCGTGTGCATGTGTACAATCAGTGGCCACTTTATTAGGTACACCTCTCTAGTATCTCCAGAACAGCCTGAATTCTTCACGGCATGGATTCAACAAGGTGCTGGAAACATTTTTGTTTTTGATTTGATTTTGATCCATTCTGACTCGATAGCATCACACAGTTCCTGCAGATTTTTCAGCCACACATTCATGGTACAAACTCCCATTCCACCTCATCCCAAAACTGCTCTATTGGATTGAGATCAGCGGATTGTGCAGGCCATTAGAGTGAACTAAAGTCACAGTTTAGTTTGCTTTGGGGAATGTGACTGGAACTGATATATTAATAATGGAATTGTTTCATTATGGGGGATATGGGGTGGGGTGGGAGGCATGCTTTCTGCTCTAAACAGCCATGAAAGAAATTAAATTTAGATTTGCATACTGTGTCATTTACACACTACCCACGTCAAGAGTGGGAAGCATTAGAGAACAACAAAACAAAAAGAGAGGAATGAGGAGTCAGCATTTTAATCTCTAGTTTCTTGACTCTTCCTCTCAGAGTGTATTATTACTGTTAGCCTGCCTCTGCCCTGCATCTTTAGAAAACCTGCACAGTGTGGGGGTAGTGTATTTTTAATAAAGTAGCCTGTCTCTGCCCTGCATCTTTAGAAAACCTGCACAGTGTGGGGGTAGTGTATTTTTAATAAAGTGGAGTGCCTTGGTTTTTATGTTATTTTGTCATTTTCTCTAATACTTTTTACATCTTTAAGTTTGTGTTTTTAAGTGAAGGAGAATTCCTGTAGATACAGCATTACTTCATGCACTTATTAAAGCTTCTATTTAGTTATATTTCTATTGGGCTTTGTGAGCATATATTGTTCAATTGCTTTATAACTTTTGCTGTGCATTGGAATATTGAAATAAATCACTGCTAATGTTCATGAGTGTTGAATTCCCATCTTGTAAGATGTGGATATTTCATTGTGTATCTTTTTGATATGAAGGTTATATGTTAATTGATACCTTTGCTCACGGCTACTTTCCATGCTGTTGTTGAGGCCTGTGGAATTATCTGCACATCTGTAATGTCCGCAGTCTGGGCTCTAATATATATATATATATATTCATGACCACTTTCTTGCAAGTGCATTTGAAAATGAAAATCTTGTCATTATGACTGAATGACAGAGAGAAAATCTGCCTCTGAGAACACAAGGAGATGAGCCTTTCATACCAATAATGTGTTTTGCATTTATTTTTAAGTGAAATTTAAGGACAATTGTTTAATTCCTGGTATTTAAGGACAATTGATAAAATCCTGGTACGTGTCTGCCTTACAATTGGGGGGGGGGGGGATTAATTCATTTCAGGATGGAGAATCACAATTTAAAGGGTTACCAAGCAGAAAGAGTCCATTTGAAGGTGTGACCTGGTTAGAGTTGACTGGAGTGTTTGTTTTTTCAAAAGATAATTGTATCTACAAATTAAAAAATGTACATGAGCCCCCCAGTAAGGTTGTGGCACTAGGACTTTTGAGGCAGCACCTGAACGATATTAACAGCTACCATAAAACCTGTTAAAATCCCTCCAGGGCACTCCATAAATGGGAGTCTGGAGTGCTAAGTATATTAACGCGGTTTTTGGAGTGCCTTTGAATATATGAAGTCTCTTCAGCAGTATGTTAATTGCTTTGTGAAACTGAGCTCTCACAATCTGAACACATTAATGTTGTGGTGTAAATTTATACTTCTAAACAGAAATAAAAAACTGTTTTCCTGATTATGAATCATTTGCTTTCGGTACCTATTGCTCAAGAATTCATTTTTGTCTGTGAGTGCTTTTACAGGCATATTAGTATTCTCTGAACATTTACTGCATTAAGGGTATTAGGATTAAAAAAACTTTAATCTCATTCATTGTGCTTTCCTGCGTGCTGGAACTACAATATCAATGTGCACCACCGTGGGACAAGGACATGGCTTTGCATTGCAGTGGCTATTTTAAACAACGGTAACAAATATATTCTCAAAACTACTAGGATGTGCAAATGAAAAATGCTAATGCTGGATTGTTTTTTTTGGTAGAAGATTTGTGATTTACACCTGTAAATGGTTTTATTGGATTATTACAATTTATTTTTACAAATAGAATCATTTCCATGGTATTGCTTCTCTTTTGCATGCTGTTTGGAGGGAGGGACAGGGGCGGGGACAGGGTAGACACATGGGAAGTCTGGGTACCCCCTCTTAGTGAAGCAATTTTCCACTACCTGGTGTCACAGGTGTAGGCTAAGCCCTTCAGCTCAGCGGCTAGAGGGACTGCACTTTTGTTTAAAAAAAAATGTTTAAAAAGTTTTATGACTATTTCTAGAATCACATTGTTAATAAAGACATAAACCAAAACGGGCAGTTGATGTAATGAAATGTTTATATTCTTGGTGTTACCAACTGTTCCTTTTCCTCCATCGCTGGCTGATTGAGTAAACTGGAAATGGAGTGTGACTTTGTTTATCTGCCCCCTGCTTTCTGCATTAATGGTCTCAGGTTACTTTCATTTCCTCGCCTGCCAGCTGAGCCACGTTGGAGAACCCCGGTCTCTCTCACACGTTCATTTTGCCGCTCTCATCCAGATTGATTCATTGAGGCAATTAATCCTCCATCCGGGCCTCGAGACAGATGACGGTGTCAGTCCTCCTACTAAAGCTAAATCTCTCATGGGCAGGGGATGGGATGGGATGGGATGGGGGGGGGGGGGTAAACATGCCTCCATAGACTGTTTGAAAGGCAGACTTGGATTGCCACGTGTCTTGGGAGGGAAATAGAGTATAATTGCTTATGGTCCATCTGCATGGTTGGATCAAGAGTACCATTTGGCTTAGTTTTCTATAGTCTGTGGGATTGCACATTTTTTTTCTCACTCCACCAGTTTAAGGACATTTGCAATTCAGTCAAACCAGACTTTATTTTTAGGATTATAAATTTTTTTGTTAAGGGTGATTAATGCTGCCAAGAAGCATTAATCACCAAGAAACAATAAAATGGGTGGCCTGGCAGGGCGCCGGATGTATACCTGATCTGTTTAAAATTTTACAAATAAATAAAAGCTACTTCTTCATTAAAATGTTATTGGGGTAGTCAGAGTATTCTACTCAATACATGAATAATTCAGGGCTGTGGTGGTATTCTGTGTTCTGATTTGTTCAATTATGACTAATGCGTTCAACAATTTAGTAGACGCCGAAACCTGGTTTAAGTGGTTAGTATTATAGTAACTGCTTCCTGAAGAAGATCACATCGGTCGAAACACCTGTGCTGCATAGGATACTGATGAAAAATTATGCCATCTACTGCAGTAAGAAAAACGTATGCAACCAAATTATCTAAATAGTGTTTTGATGTCTTCATACCTGTATAGTATTGTGCATTGCCAAATCCACCTCGCACACATGGGACTGTACAATTGCTGGAAGCTATTTCATTAAAGGTGCACTATGAAATTTTTTTAGCTTGGCTGTCCTGTGTTTACAATAAAAATAAGTCATCTTCCCTTCTAAACCCCACCCACTCCCCTTCATTGAGGCAGAGATTGTATAGCACAGGCGAAAAATGTCAAGCAAAGATAAAATGAAAATAACATTTTCGGCAACATGCATTGTTCTATACGTTAACTGTAATTGGGCAGTGTTATAACGATTAACATTCATTTAGAACTGGAATGTAAAGGCAAAATTGTGTGTGGAATAAGTAGCCTAACATTAGCAGACCATATCTTGTCTATCATAGCTAGCTAATACCATTGTAAAGTTAACTTTTTTATGAAGATATTTTAATACAAATATTATTTATTTTCTGAAATACAACGTAATATTACATTGTTATATTAATTTTATTCAAAAGGTACCCAAATGCAGCCACCTAGCCTCCTAGGTAGGCTACCTAGCGTATCTTGCTGCATAGCTAGTGGTAACGTAGCCTACTTACACGTCCAACAGAAAACACTAACTCCGTATCACTTTTCATTCCCTTGCTAAACTTCAGCTGTCGCCATTGAGGAAAAGAAAATCCTAGGTTGACTCTGCTTCTTGAACATGCCCTGCAGGTTTGTTGCTTCGCTGTACCTCCTCTTCTTCACCTCCGTCATTGCAGTAGCTAGCTGGCAATGGCAAAAAAAGGCCTGATCCCACACCCACACCACAGGCTCTGTATTTATATCAAAGATAAAAAAACCTTTAAGTCTTTATTGAGATAAGGCTCCAGGATTATCCCAGAAGGCTTCACCACTGTGTAGAGGTTTGTTAAGTACAATGGATTTCATTTATATCGCGTCCTTACCTCCTTAACCACTAATGTGCTGCACCCATCCGGGAGATGCATACTAGCCATTCTGTTATAAGAAAGAATGATAGTTAAGCAGATCGTTTTTCTTTATCTGTTGCTTTAAATCACATATTTAGTGCACAGTGTGGTTCGGGCTCAATTACCTCCCACAAACTCCAGCCCGCACTGCTCCTTAACCAAAAACTAGATTTCAGTCTAACATGAACTCCAGCACAGTTTTACATGAACAGCCTTGGCTTTTCTTTGTGGGGTAAAATGCAGGCAGAAGAAATGGCAGACTAAATGCTTCATACTTCAGTCTATCTTTGTCTACTGTAGGGAGACTCATACCCAAGAAGTTTGCACATTCTAATCCTGCTAAGGGCAATGCTTCTGTGCCATTGAGCAAAGGTACCTGAAGTTCAGTAGTCATAGCTTGTGCCAAGTATGAATGCACTGTTAATGTACTGGCATAATGATGCGCTGGCATAATGGTTGGCAATAGCCAGGCTGCTAATCTTGAATATGCACTGTCATAAATTTTTTTGATGAATGTGCCAGATAGTTCAGTTAGGTCCATTACGTGGGAGGTGCTTACTGCTTATGTGGTAGCTTACTATATATAGGATTTTTATTGTCTTTTACTATATGCACAATTGTATGAGTGGCCACAGTGCAGTTTCACCTCAGACTATAAAGATATGATTCAGAGCCTTCATGTGTATACTGGTGGTCCCCCGGCCCAGAGAGGTGAAATTAAAATGGTTGGGGGTGTGAGGGAATGTGGCATTTCTTGTTGCTTCTATGGTAGCATAATGCACAGCTCTGTTATTCAAGGATTTGCTCTGCATAAACTCCCTCATTAGCAGCCTGTTCAGCAGTTGATAAATTGATTGGAGTAAACAGTGGTTTACTGGGATGTGTTTTTGTAATGGTTTCTGGTAGCAGAGGAACACAGTGTGCCTTGGAGAGCAATAAATATATTTAAGAGTCGGTCTCACACTGCGCACACCCACATCCATCCTGTTTCTTTTAAATTAATGAGAGCCATTTGCAGTGTGTCAGGGGAACCGCACATGGGTGAAGACGGTATGGGCCACACTCTAGCTCAGCGCAAACAAACACACCTGTGTCTTCACACCACAACATTGCAGACTTGGGCCAGTGATTTTGCCCAAAATGCTTTACTATGACCCTAAACTTCCTGTTTCAGATGTTTCACTTTAGGCGGCACGGTGGTGCAGTGGTTAGCACTGTTTGCATGTTCTCCCCGTGTCCGCATGGGTTTCCCCCGCGTACTACGGTTTCTTCCCACAGTCCAAAGACATGCAGGTTAGGCTAATTAGAGACTCTAAATTGCCCATAGGTATGAATGTGTGAGTGAATGGTGTTTGTGCTCCATTGTGTGTGTTCCTGCCTCTCACCCAATGCATGCTGGGATAGGCTCCAGCCACCCCGTGACAATGACCTGGAATAAGAGTTAGATAATGGATGGATGGATGTTTCACTTTAACCCCTAAAGTATCTCCTGGGAAAAATCATAAAAATAGAGAAAGTGTAAGAGATTTTTTAAAGGTTTTTTTTAATGTGCAACTGAAATGGTGATTAAATTAAGAAATAACATTGATTTAGGTTTGATAAAATCACTTTAAAATTGATCTCCAGCATATTGTTTCATGTTACAGCCTACTAAGATGCCGTTTTAGAATGATTACTTCAGGTTAGTTAACAATAACTAGCTACATAATCAGCTTGTTGCAGTTCAGCTAGTAGCCAGCAAATAAGCCAGTGCAAGCTTATAAGAAGGAATGGGCAATATTTCTAATACATTTAGCTTGGATTTCATATTTAACATGAGTTTCTCGCCTCTTTTACACAGTAAGAGTATGCTCATATGTACTCTGCTAGAGTCAAATTAACACTGTTAGAGTTGAATTAACACTGGACATTTTACTGTGAATGTACTGTGTATGTTTTATATTTCTGTGCCTATGCATCCACTGTTTTGTTTTGTATTCATATATTTAATTGGGAGGTACTTTGTAACATACACTTTAGTGTATTCTTCCCCACCTCTGCTTATGAGGTATTTTAAGGTGCAAAGTATTAGCTGTCTATCAGTAAATTGATTCTCAATCATTTTATAGTTTTCTCTTTTGCGAGAATAGATATTGAGGTGTTGGTTGGAGCTTGCAGTCTTATGCAATTTATTGGAAAGTTTTGCCATACTCATTTGCTAATGGTCTTCAGGCCATTCTTCTTCTCCATCATCTCTTGTGCAAGTGCAGTTCAATCCTAAAATAATTCTGCTCCCTCTCTTGCTCCTCCCCGTTGGTTTGAGTGTCTACTCGTGTTCTTTTGGTGCTGCTTCACATCCTCCCCAGGGAAGTTTGCAAGTAAAATTTGCGAGGGCAGAACATTTACTGGAGTGAGTGAGTGAGTGAGTGAGTGAGTCTCGATCGATCAGTATTGGCAGCAATGCTTGTGGATTATCATTAACTGGTGGTTCATCATTACATGGTGTTAATTGCTGGCTGTGTAAGCCCCATATACCGACTGTCAGTGCTTTGACTGCTTTCTTGGGCTTCATCTGATTGGACACGCAACAGGTTAAATATCCTCATCACTTGTATCCGAGCCACCTCTCTGGCCAAGGAGGTGATGTGGTGTTTGTGACAGTCTTTCAGCCAGGAACAGTGTGTCAGGTGACAGACTCGCTGAATAAGTGAGATGATCCTCTGACACAGCCACCAGCCAGTCTTTACTCACTGATACACAGGAAACTGATCCATGGAGGCTGTTCAGGCAATGACTTTACCACCAGGTCTTCAGAGCAGTATAAAGAGCAAATAACCAACTTACCTTTGCATCATCATCATCATCATCATCATCATCATGATCATGATGAAGATGATGACGTAGGGTACAAATGGCAAATAGCTACATGCAAAGGCAATGGGACATTCCCTTACAAGCCATTGGTGAGAAGACAGTAATAATTTGTCATTTGGTCCTGTGTTTGATTACTTGGTATAGTGGGCTTACAGGTATAATAAAAATACCTTAGGAGTTTGGATCTCCAGGACCAGATGTGGACACCACTATCAAAATAGGTTATAGTTTGTGTAAAATAATCAGGATGTTGTTGTTTCTCTAACTGAGCCCATTTTAAAGCCTTATATCATTGGGTCAGATCTACTGAATGCCCTCTTTAATGGCTTCCATCCTGAGTAGGTGCATGTCATTATAATTAATTCAAATAGCACAATAGAAAGCCTTGAACAGGAAGAGAAGCAAGGGCGATTGAAAGACTGAATGCATTTTATATAAGTGAAATTCCTTTTGGTATTTTTTTTCCCCAACATTTGATTTCATATAATATTAATGGTGACATGTGGCAGAGACACAGAGGATCTCACGTAGACGGCAATGTAGATGCGAGTCTGGCACCATCCTTTGTGAATCACAAGAAGCAGGAGTGCTCTCCCTCTCTCTCCTTCCCAGCAGCAGTGGGAGATGGGAACATATGAACGCATTATGGAGACTGCGAGCAAGGTCTGGCATGCCTCATTAAAACATTGACCAGGTTCTTATTATCAGAAGAGCCGCGCATCCATTTGCCTAATGAGTTTATGGAAGATGTTGATCAAATGTTAATTTAGCTCTGATCTTCAGCTGGATTTGAAACTTTGCTGAATGCATGCAAAAAAGCTGCGAAAAGTTTGTTTGTAAGCAACAATTAGATTAATTGGGGTCATTCCACTTTTTTCGTGCAGCTATTGTGCTGTACGTCAAGTTAACATTTAATTGACGAAGGACCATTATGCGATACTTTATACCTCCAATTATGGGAAAGTTGGGTTTCACTTTATTGCTACTAGACCTAATTGGAGATTATTCTTGCATATGCAAATAAGTATATGAGACTGATTTATTACCTTGTGTTTTCTTCAGTGTTCTGTTTACTTTTTATTATGTATGCAATTACAGGAAGTAATTTTGAAAGATTTATTTGCATTTATTGGATGCAATGGGGGAAGAGGCAGCCTGGAACACAGAGGCCAGATTTACTAAGGAAACAGTTTGCCGTGTGGACTTGATCTTGTGTGTATGACCCTATTTTGTTTAAATCGACACCGACTCTCGTCTACCCTTCCAGTTTGTTCGCTGTGTAGTAAGTAACTCCCAGCTGGATTGCTATTCTTTCATCAGGGCACCGTTTTGTTATTTTGCTTTATTTCTCCTTTATTGTTTTTGAAGATGACTCTGGGCACAAACTAAGAGAAATCCAGTAAAACAGTCCGTAATAAACCACCAGCTTGTTCAGTGTAACAGTAGACTACCTACACTGTAAAAAAACAAACAAACAAAAAAACGGCAGCAATGTTGCCAGTGAAAAACCATTTAATGAAGGGGGAAAGCTGTATGAATCATGTTATTTAGCAGTATAAATCATTTTATGGGATACTGAGTTCTCGCTGTTATTCTACATTTTATTTTTACAGTGTACTGTGAACAAAATTAAGTGCATTTTGTGACATTAATGAAACTGATTTGAAACAAAATAGATGGTGATCAAGTCCACACGGCAAACTGAATTAAACATAAATGTGCACAAGCACTGGCATATAAATGGAAAATATATTTTGCTTGAGGGGGAAATAAATATTAAAATGAATGCTTTTCAGACTCACCTTTGTTTTGATATTGCGTGTAATGGTTCATAGAGAGGCTTGTAACGGAGCCCCTCATAATGCGATTGCTCTTTGGCCATAACAAAATTAGCAGTTTAACTGTGGCGCTAACGCACTGTTTTTAAAGAGAAAGAAACCAAAAAATCCATCATACCCACAGTTCATTTAGTCCTATTGAACCAACCCTTTTTACAACTGTGCCATAGTTGTGCAAAAGCCTGGTGTCATGAAATTGCCTAAATTGAGTTGGATATTCCCTAAATTGCCAGTGCCTTTTCATAGGGCTAACACTTGACAATTGTGCTTTGACTGTTAAAATAGGGCCCTACGCATTACATTTGAGAATATCATTTAATTTCATGTGGTATACCGCACATCACCCTTGATTTACACAGATGTTATGAAATGCACGTTGCTTTATAGTAATACACTGTGGGCCGATTTATTAAGATCCCAAATGAGGGGTGTTTTTTGCATGTGCTATTTCACTCTTCGCGGGTGAGCATTATGTAAATGACTCCAGCCGCAAACAGTAATATTTAAATGAGAAAATCTGCGTGTTTGGAATGGTTAGGTATAGGCTACTTTTACACGTTTATAAAAACTGTTTTACTGGATGTCTCTTTCTTCCGGGAATAGGATGTTTTTCAGGACTGAAATGATCGTAACTATAGTTACCAGCACTACTCGCATCTTTAGTGTCACAAAAAATCATATTTCCATCGAATGATGGGCTTTATTTTTATAAAGTTTTTATTTGCTTTGTTATTCACCATTTGTTACAATACTCTTGTATTCCAACCTGTATCCTGCAACACGATTTGCTCCATGATTTAAAATGGATTTATTCTTACTGTGAAATAAATACCTGCTCTCTATATTGTGGGCTTTGATTGTAACGACGTATCCTACTTGCTACGAAGACAGCCGTCATCTTCTTGATTGCATGTCTTTAAATACCTGCTTCCCGTTCGTATACTAAAATGCACATGCAATTACCTTTCCGGAAATTTGTAAATCACATTACACATGCTAAAGTCATGACCTCCACCAACCTCCCACTATTTCGCAAAATAAAGTAGGGATGCCCAATTTAGCATATTCATCCAGGCTAACCCAGGCAAAAAAATCTAATAAATAAAAGATTTTTTGCAAGTGGTAACATTTTGTACATGCAAGCCTTTAGTAAATTGATCCCTTTTGTGTTAAATGTGAAAACTATTGGGATGGCAGGTACACCAAGTTATGGCTTGGCCAGACATGCCGCATACCTATACAGCACAGAAAGTTTGCCACTTTTCAGGGTTTCCTACAGAAATAACCACAATGACCACAGACTCTCAGCCCTTAAAAACATTAACTTCTGTATGTTCTGACCTCATGTAACCACACGGAATTCAACTTGCATTTTTTCTTCTTCCTCTTCTTTTTTTCCCTGTCGAATTCCTCATCAAAAATTATCCATATCCTCAAAAAATAATTCTCCCCATTGGATAACAATATCTGATCAAAGCAGTCTGGTCAAAATGTAGCCAATTGCAGGATACACAGGCAAAATGAACGCTGCACACACGTAATGCTTTTGATCGACATAAGGATGTGAAGACGTCATGCTTTTAAACATGCACATGTGATGTCACTCAATAGAATAATTGCTACAATATTTCAAAAACTTCATCATCGCCATCTTTGTTGTGTGTGGAAGCTAGCTTAATTGCTAAGTAACAATTGCAATAGTTGCAAAAAATTACAACTATTGCTTTAATAGCTGTATAATCTTTGTGGTAAACTCATTTCTATTTCTGAAATTTATTTTATATCATTTCACATGCAAACCTCACATAATATTGGTTCAGATAGCTACATGACTACAATGCAGGCTATAAAAACCTCAGACTCTAACTGTTAACCCCAGACAGCACACTAAACACAGTCTGTGGGGGATAGGCGCTCCGTCTGTCGCTACGTAGCTTGGAAGAAGATGTGACATCTCCCGCAGATGGACAGCCACAGGGCGCCTATGTAGCCATAGGGCCGATGTAGCTGTGCTGTTTGAACAAAGCGGCATGACTAGCTAGCTTGTTAACTTCAGCTCAGTTCAGTTAAAAGGAAAATTAAACCAGTTATCTTAGCTAGTGTCTGAATTAGTTTGGACTGGCAATTACTAACGCATTCTCTCTTATGGCATAACAATAGCTGAAACAGCTGTACCATAGTCTGTGGCTGTACACAGAACCCCTGCATCGATACCCAAAAGGCTCACTCGCCCATAAGTTAGCCAAGACCCATGACAGATCATCACTGACATTAATTTCATCCCTGGTAACTTAACAACTTTATATGACTCGTATAGTTTGAATAATCACATTCTCTTCAGATGGTAAGATGAAAAAACACAGAGCCAATTTACATTAAATAATTTAGGAAACATTGGTTAGCATTGCTTTGAAATAGGGCTTGTTTCGTTTGTGTGAGCTAAGATGGCCAGTATTTTTGTCTCATTTTTGTCTCAAAGTATTGATATATACTTTTACATATATCAATACTTTTTTTTGTACGTTGAAAACTTTTTTTGTTGAGATAAAATAAACTTTACTAACACCAGTTTTGGGCATAGCATTGAAGCTATTAGCTGAACATTTCCCTGTAGTGTCCCATTTTTCCGAAAATCAAATAGCTTTTTCAGTAACAAAGCTGTTGTATTGAACAAGCAGCATAGTAGCATCCACAAACAGTTCTTATACATACTCACATATAGGCACATACTATACATACAGTATTTTAATGTTATTGCTTGGAGTAGGTATTTTGTCTCTTGTCTTAAATGTCCACGTTTGCATGCACACCAATATTCCTATATTATATTATATATGGCATATGCCTGTATTAACCAGAATGTTTGGTAATGTAAACACGTTCTTTGGAATATGCCCCTGAACGGAATATTTATTTAGTCCGCGCATGTTCAATCTGCAAGGATCTTGGGTCCATAATGGCAAAACGTTCACATGTCTGGAGCGAAGATGAAACAGACTTATGTCGACAAATAATGAAAGACATGGATTTAATGGAATGCATTTATGGGAAAAAGCACCGTAATAGCGACGTTAAAAAAAAAAGACATATCTGGGTATACTGTAAGTAATAGGCAGAGGCAGGCAGACAGACAGTCAGTCTGTAATTGTAGTACTCAGCTTGTACTGAGCACCTTAACCAATTGACCCACTTGGGAGCCAATCAGAGCATGGTTTGAGTGTGAGGGCGGTGTCAGAGCAGAATAGCTAGTGCACTGATGTGCTGGGAGACAGGTATTGATTACCATTTGTTTCTCTGAGGTGTCTCCTGCAGGGCCCCCGCTTTTCCCTCCTGACAGCAGGTAATGGCAATGCAATGGAGAAAATAAGTGGGTTCAGCACTCTCAAACCCTGGCTCTTCATCTGTCTCCACCCCAACCCTATATCATTTTTTGCTTTTGCATTACACTGCGTTATATACAATGCCCTCTAAGATTATTCACACCCTTGAGCCTTATTAGACCATTCGTTCATACAGAATCTTTCAAGATCTTTTACATCCTTTGGTCAGTGCTGTGTGTCTGCACTCTACTGTTCCTGCATGTATGAGTATGAACTTCACCAAAAAGCAAATGACATCATAGGGTGTTTAAAATCTGTATAATATATCTCTATTCTCTGCCTGTAGCGCTTGCTTCTCTGAATATTGACTTGGGCGCACCAGGCTCAGTTTGTAACAGAGTGTCTTTGGGACTAATGGCTCAAGTGTTTGAAAGCAGATGATGGAGTGAGCGCTGATAAGAGCTGCCGACTGGCTATCACTGCTTATCGCCCAACGTCTCTCCCTCTCCACTGTGCAATCCTATCTCCTCTCAGAAATACATTTGCTTGCCCTGAATCCTAAGTGACGTGGGCTGATGTTGCATTGCGCAATACTCCCTTAATGACCTGTCGATTACGGTATCTGCACTCCAGAAATGCTCAGAAGTATTTTTCCATCTCTGCAATGCAATCAATGCTCATACTGTCCTAGTAAAAACATTTAAGCGATCCAATCCTCAGGGAGAGTCTCTGGGATTTCCCCCTGACAATGGTTACCAAGGAAATACAATTTTCTGAGGAAGGGTGGTAGGGGAAGGTAGAAGACAAAGCATTATGGTACTGGAGAGGTATTAGGAATGAAAGTTCTAGAATCTAGAAAGTTCTAGATTCCATTTCATGAGTTTTAAAACAATGGCTCTAATAATTGTGATATGTACAAGGCATTTGTATCCCCTGTTAAAGAAAATGTACACAATAATGTCTGATGCCAGGAACAAGCCATTCTGTGACAGACTGGCAGGTAAGGACCCAAATGCACGACGAGACAGAATTAGAAAATAAAGAGTCTTTATTTTCAGTAGGCACGAAGACAATGTCCACTGTGGAACCCACAGTGAACTGGTGAGCAGGAACAGGCAAAGTAGCCAGGAGTGGTCTTTAGCCTGGTTCGCAGCGAAGGATCAGGCGGTGGCAGAGTCAGGATCCACACAGGGAGGCCAGGGCGTGTGGCATCCAGACCTGGGTTCGTATAGCCAGAGTCTAGTAAACTAGAGAATCAGGAAACAAGTACAAACGAGACAAGGACCGTAATACTCTGACAACAATTCACAGGAACAGCACGGTAAATATAACTAGTGTCATTAGAGCTGATAAACTGCAGCTTGCGGGAAATGCGTGCGAAATCAGCTAATTGATTGAACAATTAGCAAACACGTGAGGAATGCGGTGAAAGCAATTAAATGTGAATTGTGTAATTAAGATGTGGTGCGAGAAGTAAATGTGCAATGTAGACACAATTAGGCAATGAACGCAGACATGACACAATCAGGTTCAGGGAAACAGAGGAAAACACCAAGGAAGGGAAGGGAAGCAGGAGCGGATCGTAACACATTCAGCCTATCAGCCTACACTTATTTTTCCTCCTGTCAAGAGTCACAGTACAATTTTTTTTAAACTTCACACATGAAATAATAAAATGTATTTTTATGTATATTGAAATATCTGACATATACACATATACTGAAACCAGTCCCATTTTATATTTACATTTATCTGAGTATATCTACATATACCGCAGGATATATTTTTATCAATCATTTTGTCATAAATCTTTTTTTTCTCCAATTTCACTTTCTGTTCATCTTTAAAAAAGCTTTCACAATATTCCTGACTGTTTATAATGTTTATTTATAATCAATGTAAGTTCAAAGTAAAACTGAGTTTAGTTGCCTTTCAGATGCTCCCTAATGTTTCTCTCTTTTTGATGGACTGTGGGCCAGTAATGGTCAGCAGCTTGTTGGCACATTTCTGGCCTGTTGTACTGTGTTAAGGAACAGCTGCTGAGATGGCATGCTGTGTTCCCATCCCAACTGCCCTGGAATATTTGCCAGGAAGCAGTCTCTGGTGGCCTTAACCGACGAGGGAGTGGGTGGCCATTGGCCGTGAAAAATTCATGACCGATTGTGTAGGATGGACATTCAAAGAGACGTTGAGTCAGAGCACCCTTAATAGGGAGATTACATGGATAACCATGTAAAAAAAAGTTGGGACAGTATGTAAAATGCACATAAAAGCAGAAAGCAGTGATTTGTAAATTCTTTTTTACATATATTTAATTGAAAAAAGTACAAATAAAATATATTTAATGTTTTACTTGATCAACTTTATTGATTTTTGTAAATATATGCTAATTCCAAGTTTGATGCCTGCAATACGTTCCAAAAAACTTGGGACGGGGCCAAAAAAACAGGTGATGTTATCATGACTGGCTATAAAAGCATATCAAAAGACTCTTGATAGTCTCAGTTTCAATCACAACTGTACACATTTTTGGAATTCTGTCCATCTGTTCATCCATCTTTCTTTCTATATTTCTTTAATTAATTCTTTTTTTCTTACTCTATCTTTATATGAGCAATATTAGCCACCTAGTGAATTTCCTCTGGCCTCAGGTTTGAGGTCAGCATGAGGACATGCCATCAAAGGAAAGTGGTTGGGTTTAGCAGGTTTAATGCATGCCAAAGTGGTTAGGTCAAGCAGGTTTAATGCATGCCAAAGTGGTTGGGTTTAGCCGGTTTAATGCATACCAAAGTGGGTTTAGCAGGTTTAATGCATGCCAAAGTGTTTGGGTCTAGCAGGTTTAATGCATGCCAAAGTGGTTTGGTCTTGCAGGTTTAATGCATGTCAAAGTGGTTAGGTCAAGCAGGTTTAATGCATGCCAAAGTGGTTGGGTCTAGCAGGTTTAATGCATGCCAAAGTGGTTGGGTCTAGCAGGTTTAATGCATGCCAAAGTGGTTGGGTCTAGCAGGTTTAATGCATGCCAAAGTGGTTGGGTCTCGCAGGTTTAATGCATGCCAAAGTGGTTGGGTCTAGCAGGTTTAATGCATACCAAAGTGGTTGGGTCTAGCAGGTTTAATGCATACCAAAGTGATTGGGTCTAGCAGGTTTAATGCATGCCAGAGTGGTTGGGTCTTGCAGGTTTAATGCAGCCAGGAAAGGGATCTGGGGAAGAGCAAACACAAACACAACATTCAGGCTAAAGCCAAGTTATCTGGCTAGTGTGTAAGGTATACCATGAAGGCACCTGCAAGCATTTTAAAATTGGTTGTGAGGTACAGTAACTGCTTTCATTGCACACTTTCAAACTGAAAATATTTACATATTTACCATGGTATTGTTTCACTTAATGTCACAACCATGCTTCTTTCACATAGCTTCTTGAAATTATAAAATCATTGGTGTGGTGCAATTCATATTTTTATAGTGGCATTTTACATTCACTTGCATAACCTTCAGTTCCGGTATATCCGGTGTATAATGTCTTTGTAATAGGTCTTTACATGGCGGATATTCAACAAGTCAGCTCACATCAGTGAGGACCAATAAAGGGGAGAAAACCAATTTTTTTTAAAAAGAAAGAAAAAACAGGAAACTAATTCCTTGTGGCGAAACAGCCAAAACAAAATCAACCCACGAAAATAGGGCGAACTCGAGAATGAGTGTAGTACAAACTAAATCTCCCGAGCTCAATACTGGAGCTCTTCTTAAGTTCCTCAAAAGCAAAGTCAACCCTTGGATTCCACCGAAATTGAGTAGCCGATGTTTTCTTAGTAAGGGCAGTAATGGGTGCAGCGAGCGCACTAAAATTGCGAATAAAACACCTATAAAAATTTGCCAACCCAAGAAAACGCTGGACCTGCTTAAAAAAATGGGGAAGTAGGTCAATTTAGTACAGCTGAGACTTTCTCGGTATCCATACAGACCTTGCCCTCTGATACAATGAATCCCAGAAAAGAAACCGTGCTAGCATAAAATTAGCACTTCTCTGCTTTTACAAATAATTTGGCCTCCAACAGGGTTTTCAACACCTGTTTAACATGACCAATATGAGTCTGTAAATCAGCAGAGAGAATTTTTATGTCGTCCAAGTAAACGAACACAAATTTCCTGTAGTACGTCGTTAACTAATGCCTGAAACACAGAGGGGGCGCTAGTGAGCCCGAACGGCATGACCAGATATTTGTAGTGGCCGTTATGGGTGTTAAAAACGGTTTTCCATTCATCTCTCTCACGCATGCATACCAGGTTATAGGCGTTGCGGAGATCTAATTTGGAAAAAATAGTAGCCCCTTGGAGACGTCCGTGCCATCCTTCTTTTTAACGAAAAATAACCCTGCGCCAGCCGGCGAGGTTGATGGTCTGATGAAACCATTGGCTAACGCCTCCTCGATATATTCTTTCATAGCCGCACTCCCGGGAGCCGCTAAGGAATAAAGACTCCCTCTAGTAGAAGTAGTACCTAGATATAATTCAATGGGCGGAATCAAAAGGATGGCGGGGAGGAAGGGTGGTTGCTCTCTGTTTGCTAAACACCTCCGCTAATTCGGCATATTCAGCCGGAACGTTGCGAGGTAAAGGAAATTCAAGTGGCCCTGCCATCCCTGTATCCTCCCTCTGAGTAGGCGACCCAGAGGGAGGCGACCACTGAATCTCAGAGTCGGAGAGCTCCTCTGAAGAGATTTCCCTCCAATTAGAACCTCCATCAGCCAGAGAGTCCCTCTCCAGACTCTCGTCACCAACCTCAGTCAGAAACAGACTTAACAGAGATTAATTCAACTCCCTTGGCATTATCTGGTATCCAGTACTTTTCATGGATACTGAATGAGTGCATGTGAACATAACGCATGACTTCTCCAGCTTCTACAACTCTGTGGCTCTCTGTCATCCAGGCCTGCACTCCCGCACATCCCCAACCTCCCCCCCCCCCCCTATCTAGGACATTCTACTCTGAAAATAAATGAAAACCAGCTCATATATCAGCGAAATGGGACCGCTGATAGACCTGCAAATTTGTCTTCCCAAAACGTAAGAGGTGCATACCGTTTTCCGGAGATCTACATTGAGAATGAGGTCTGCGGTCTGTTCATCTCTGCCTCATGAGCACACACGTACATACACACACTTAATATACAGTATAAATGCAGTGCTCATTTTCCACCCCCTCCAACGCGCATGCATGCACGCATGCATATGTATACACATAAATTTAGCCCAACACATTTATCCCTTTTCCTGGATACACTTCTCCCAACCACAAAACACAGTCTCACACACAACTCATGATTGTGCCGCTTATTTGCTGCTCATTGGTTGCCTTGATTGTCTTTTGCAGTGTTTAAATTTTTTGCGAGAGTGATCTTTCAAGTTCGGTGTCCAGTTTAGTCACTTCTTAAGTTCTCTTATTTCTGCTTATGAAGCGTTTCCAGTGAAGGAAAGGTCAGTAAAAGTAAGGGTATTAAAAGAGATTATGTGTACTCTACTGTATAGTACTGGCTCACTCTGGGGTGCTATATAAATCTCACAGGTGACCATTTGTCAGGACTGACACTGATGCTTAACAGCATTCTGAAGTTTTCAAAGTGCCCCTCTGGATCCTTCAGGAAAGGTTGATTCATATTTGTGGAGACGTTTCCCTTGTCCTCGTCTCTTTTTGTACGAGTAGGTTTTGGCTATTTTAAATCCTTGTGATGAAAAATGTGAAAGTGTGCCTTCATTCAAAAAAGATATACAATTTAATATAGCCTGTACCGCAATAATATCCAGTAAGCCTTTCTGGTATAATTTAAAATACATCTAGGATCTGCCGTGTCTCGTTATAGTGTTGTGTATTGGATGAATGTATTCCCACATTAAACCCATATCATTATACAGAAACTGATGGGTAAACGAATGCATAGTTATTAGAATAGTGAAATTGCTTTTAGATTTAATTAGAATATTCAAACAAGTGAAAGAATGCCATATTTAGTCTGTTCTTGAAATGCACTCATTTAGCACATGCATTTTTCCAGATGGACAGTCTGGTGTTTCTTTTTTAAAATTTAGTTATTTTGTCTTTACTGATATTTTTGTGTACCACATTATAACTTGACTGTGAGGGTGTGATTTGAACTGATGAGTCAAATGCGATAAAACAAAGCACGATACAGAACAAGTCACTCACAGAAGCGAGGACCACTAAAGGAGTCTAGGTACCCGAAATAGTAGAAACAAAAACAAGGGACGAAAAACTCCCTGGCAGTAGCCAAATAATAAACCACCCATTAAACGGGGTGTGGCTCGTTGACATGAGTAGAAGGGTAAAGATAAGACACTCCCAAACAGAAAAGAGAGAGAGAGAGAGAGAGAGAGAGAGAGAGAGAGAGAGACACCTTCGGAACGTAGACTATAACGCCCGATAAATAGGTGAAAAATAAATGAAATAAAAATAAACCTCTCACTTTCCAAAATAGCAGAGTAGAAGGAGAAGTAGGGAAAAGAAAGAGCGAAAAGGAAACAATTTTCTAAAGAGCTTCAAGGAAGCTAAAGCCAATCTAGTAGAGAAAAATAATCTTTTTTAGGAAAACTAGAACCTAACCAACCCAGAATTCCTGAAGGCACGATATGACGAAGAAGCGCCAGGAAGCGGAAGTGAGGGGTTTAAATACCTGAGAGGTAAATTAACAGGTGAACTGAATAATTAGCGGGGAGAAGGAAAACTCTGAAATGGAATGCGGAAAAATCAGATAGACTGAAAATAAAAGAAAAATGGGAAAGAAACCATAGCAGAGGGAAGATAGGCGAAAACCATGACAGTGACATTTTGAAAATCAGGATACTGCCACAAAATTGTTTTATTCTCACAGAATCTCTCTTCCTTTCTGTGAGTTTGGTCACGCCTCCTTCATTATGACTTACCCGCCCAATGTAGTTTTTCAAAAATGAGGAAGGGTATACGTCATTTTGACCAAATTTATAACTTTAGCTGTCAATATTTCGGTTCACATATTGTTATGGCCAGCGACAAAGAGAGACTTAATCACTTGTGCCTTGATCTGCTAAATGATCAGCTTAATGTTGTTTTTTGATGAAATTTTAACTGTAGTAAATTCAATGGAATGCATAATCAGCCATACTTATAATGCCCATTATTTGCGTGATCCTCCCTTAAATGCACATGCATTAAGGAGAGAAGCACACCTTGCCATGACTCACGTACCTGTAGATGACAGGCAAACTGCACTTCCAGCCCAGTGTGCCTGTTTGATACATGACATGTATGTTTCAGGGGCAGAATGCTTCATGTCTGCGTCTAAAACTAGTCACAAAAGGCTCAGTACATCTAGCCCTGAGTATTCAGCAAGAGGCCACTGAGTACAGCACATTCAGAGCTTTCCACGCTGCCTCGCTGTAATTGTATTTGACTGAATTGATTTAGCTTTCTGTATGTTTTTCTAATTGTAATTTTACTGCGGTGATAAATGAATTACCGGTGTGTTAGTGACAGCCTGTTCTGTAATGAACGCTGCTGTAAACGCGAGGCCTAGAGTCTCCGGTGGCCTTGGACTTGTGTAATGTTCCTGTGAACAGTAGAGCATGCAGAGCACTTGGTGGAAAAAAAGCACTTGATGAAAAACAAAAAGTGTATTCTAAAGACTCCCATCCCCAAGCACACACACCATAGACACAAACACACACACCACAGACGCACACACACACACAATCAAACTATTTTCTAGTTTATGCTGAAGCAAAGACAGACACAACTTTCATACACACATGCTGACCAAACAGCCATACCGAGGTAAAAAAGTATACTTTAGTGTAATAAAAATATAATTTAAGTATACAATGGTTATTACAAGTATACTTTTCCTTTTTGAAGTATGTTTAAAATTTACTTTTAAAAAGTGTACTTCAAGTATAGTCTCAAACACACCATAATACTTTTAAAGTTTATTTCAAATGCACTGGTGATAATGAAATTGTACTGCAACAATTATACTTTTTGTTAGTGCACTTAAATATACTTAAATACACTAAAAGTGGTCCCATTTTAACATACAGACATAGTGCACTTAAGTATACTATAAATAGTTCCATTTTAACATACACATTGCACTTGAAGTACAACTTAAGTTCTACTTTTTAACAACTTTAGTGCACTTACAATACTTAAAGTGCTGCCAATTTAGCACAAAGTACATAATTAGTACAAAAACTACTAAAAGTATACTTTTATACATGCAAGTATCGTCTTTTTTCACCTGGGTAGTGATACCTTGGTGACAGTACTTTATTCTTGTAAGTAACACACAGAATGACTGGCTCAAATATGTAGATGGTTGTTCCAATCATACTTTGAAGATGCTGAAGAGACTAGAGAGAATACTAATTTTGATGCTGCTTTTATATATAGACTGGCATGGCAGCTATAAACCAACATGATATGGCATTATATGGATTAAGAATGTTTTTAAGTGTGTGTGTCTTGAAATATAAGAAAGTTTGAATGTTTTACAGAAAGAAAAATTGGTAGAGCCCCTGTATTACAGTGTAATTACACAATGATAGTTATGCAGATGATGCCCAGATCTACTTAGCTCTTTCACCAAATGATTACAGTGAAATAGACACACACTGTCAAACACTAGAGCTTGAAGAGTATAAACCTAATAGGCTTCTTAGGTCAGCAGAAACAGCTCTACTTCTGTTTGGAACATGGTGAAGCAGCCTTTAGCTGTTATCCTACCCACAGCTGGAACCTAAAGACCTCAAATGTGCTCCAACTTTGGCTACATTTAAATATGGACTAAAACCTTTCTTGTGCATTTAATGATTAAGTTTTTATCTTTTGTTTCTATTTTATTTTTTGTTTCTTAGCTATTTAATTACACTATACAGTTGCTTTGTATTGCTCTTAATATTTATTATTATTTTTTAGACATACCTTAAAATACTTTTATTGTTGGGGTTTACGTCTCCTAGGATTTATTGTTGGGGTTCAAGTCCCCAAGAGTTTATATTTGAGGTTTAAGTCCCCTAGAAAAGTGCACTTGTATGTTATGATATGGGTTCAGGACATGCCTGAAGGTTTTGTTCTTGGGGTTAACTCTTTTTTTTTTAATTCCTTTTTTTTCTCTCATTTTATGTGAAGCACATTCAGTTGCAATTGTTGTATGAAATGTGCTATATAAATACAAATTGATTGATTTATTGATTGATTGAATGATACAATTTTAAATTCCAGCTGTAAATGCCAAATAAATGATTCACTGTATTATACATGATTACAGTATGTGCTCTTGGTGGTTAGTTGATTTTACTACATGCTTGTAAATGTATTTTTAAGGAGGCCAGGTTGGCCATTGAGAAAACTACACAAGATTACAATGTGTCCTTTTAAATGGGAGAATTTTGTAACATTAACAACAATGCATGCTATGATTGTTACTGCAATTTGTCAGTCTGGAATATGTGGTCTCCCTGTAAATTTCACTCCTAAATCTTTATGAATTCACATAATTTACACAAAAACAAGTATAATTATATTATCACTACTTTGCTGAACATAAGTATTCTTGTGGTTTGAATGTTCTGTGTGTGTGTGTGTGTGTGTGTGTGTGTGTGTGTGTGTGTGTGTGTGTGTGTGTGTGTGTGTTTGTGTGCGTGTGCGTGTGCGTGTGTGCGCTCTGCAGGTGGCTGTGACAGGGGGACCCCCAGGGCAGGACCCATGAGGAGTCATAGAAGATGCTCGCAGCCTGGGCGCCTCTGCTCCTCTTAGCCATGTGTGTGAGAGGAACCTCCAGCGGCCCACTTTCCCTGAGAATCGGTGAGTGATGCCTCACCCACCCCCTATACCCTATGCCCTATGTGTGTGAGAGGAACCTCCAGCGGCCCACTTTCCCTGAGAATCGGTGAGTGATGCCTCACCCACCCCCTATACCCTATGTGTGTGAGAGGAACCTCCAGCGGCCCACTTTCCCTGAGAATCAGTGAGTGATGCCTCACCCACCCCCTATACCCTATGCCCTATGTGTGTGAGAGGAACCTCCAGCGGCCCACTTTCCCTGAGAATCGGTGAGTGATGCCTCACCCACCCCCTATACCCTATGTGTGTGAGAGGAACCTCCAGCGGCCCACTTTCCCTGAGAATCGGTGAGTGATGCCTCACCCACCCCCTATACCCTATGCCCTATGCTCGACATCCTATTTTCTATTATATATACCTGACCACCTGCACATCACATACACATCTCAGATATACAGTACGTCATTGCCTATACCCTACAACCTACAACCTACAGCCTGTAAATGGAATGAAGCATATATACATACTGTATATACAATTCAGACAAAAATAAAAATAAATTATCCATTGTCCATTAAAAATATTTGCATGCTGGAAATTTATGAAGTCATGGAAAAAACAAATGCCCAAACAAATGCCGTATACACACACCTATTCCATCTTCAAAATATATATATATTTTTTTGTAATTTTAATATAGCAGCAAGTTTTACCCTAAGTTTAGGTTTAACCAAAAAAAGCTAATATTTGTACTTAAAATGCCATTAAACAGTCATGGTAAATATCAATGTGATTATAGACGGAAACATTTCATATTCCTGCAGTGGATTCTGGGTAGATATGCTTGCCATGCTGACACTGTATAATTAGTTCCTGGTACCCAGGCAAGATGACTCTGTAGAACTCCCACTACAATTGACCAGCTGAGCAAATATGTATGCAAAACAGGGAGGCTGCTGCTTCTGAATGTATAACGGTTCATGAACAGATTCTGTTTTTGGTTATTTGCTCATCTCTGTTTATATTCATGTTTATGTACCAAGTTATTGCTTACATCCTTGGATGAGCTTGGCTGAATGCAAGTAAATAATAAAATCATAATATTACAAATGAACTGCTCTGCAGTACAGTAATGCTTAACACATATACCAAAGAGTGAACCCACAGCAGTATAAATATCAAAAGTAGCTAATTATATTCCAATTACAGTAATTTAGCTGCACAATATGCGAACAAGCTGTAATGGTGCCCCCTCATGCTTTTCTCACAAAGGTGTGAATAGAGGTAAATTAGCCGACCTCAATAGGCTGGGGCAGTGAAACTGCAGTGTGCCGCAACCAATACGGGTGTAAGGGTCTATTGCACAGAGCCGACCTGTGAAAACTGAACACTGCCAATTTGTCAGGACAAATTAGAATTTTATTGTTGTTCAGGACAGATATACTAAATTTTTCCCACAGTCTCAATGGGTCCTTTCACTGTTGATGAAAAACAAAATTAGCACTCTCTATCACTCAAAGGATTTATTCTTTAAAAAATTACTTAAGTGTTGCCTTCTTTCCTTTTTTTAATTGAACACAGATGAAGACAAATGTAATTATCACACATTCTAAGACATTCATAAGTCTTTTTCCAAGCACAAGACAAGCATTTTCTACTAGAACAACCTATTTGTTGCACATGAAAATGATTTTCCTCTTCAGGTCCACAGATCATTCCTATTCAAATTTTTTTCATGTAGAAATGCATGAAGGAGTTGGTGAAGAGAATGCCTAATGAGCTGCAGTTTTTGTACATTCTGCTTCCATTTACTTCTAGCGGGAGATCCAAAATAGCTTTGGTATTTAGTACCCTATGAATCCCTCGCATCCCTGGTTGGCTCAGCAGGAGTATTCAGGCTTGTTCAGAGAGAAACTTGGCAAAACTGCTCTGGTCATCTCCAATTTGCTTCCAACTGCCCTTTCACACTGATCGGTCTGGTCCAGGTGTCCCTGGTCTTGGTGCATGTCAGCTTGCTACAACACGCTTTATAGCGGCCGGCCGTCCAGATTGCTAAACTCACCGCCCCTCTCTCTCCCTTATATGCATTGAGGCTTATTAACCAAGATGTATTTCTCTTCGGCTGAGTGTATATCACATAAAGCCGTTTGGTTGGATCTGAAGGAAGCATGCTGGTGTATTCACAAATCAATTATTCAGCAACCAATATGGTGCAGTACATTTGGAGTTCACTCATGCTGTTCGATTGTGATCAGGTCAAGAACAAACGGATCCCTGGCCCTCATTATAGCCCCATTAGTATGCGGAGGCCGTTTCCTGCCTTTTTTCAGCGTTTTTAATTCTTTCTTTCCCCCCTCCACTCTTTCATCTTGCATCTGTAAGAAGAAACAAAGGAAATGTAGCTCCTTTGTCAGCGCCTCATTTAGCTGATTCTTGATCAGTCAGTTTGGTTGTGTTTTATCTAATATGAGAGCTTGTGGTGACAAATCCCAGCTGATGTTGAAATAGCAGTGTTTAGCTGGGTTGTGATTTTCTTTAATACGACTGCTACAAGTAATAATAATAATGATATTATTATTATTATTAATTATAATAATAATAATAATAATAGTTTTTTTTTAAGTAATAAAATAATACAAATAAATATGGCGGCAGTTACAAAGCACCTAAAATATGCACAGGAAAAATACTGGTGTAAATTTAACACTGCTGGTCTACATTTAACACCCTAGTCCACAGACACATATAAGCACCCTAGGGTGTTAAATGTACACCACCATTTTTGCTGTGTGCCACACAAACAGTTTTTGTTAATGAAAAACAATATTCAGTGAAAATGGATGAAAGCAGTTTTTTATTACAAAAATTTAGTACAAGTGATATCAAGGATTTAACGTCATACAGTATCCAAAATGTAAGTCTAATATCCATCATAAAAATGCTGTTCTAAAGTGCTGTTTGAATTATGTTATTGAACCTGAGGTTTATTTATTGACATAAATATTGAAAGATGCAGAGCTACACAATTGATCGTTTGCAGCGTGGTGCCTGGATTTTCTTCCAATATTGTTCCAGATTTTTCTCTGATCTCCCAGAAACATTTATGCCGATGGATTCATAATAATTTCATTCTCTTTCTTTGCAATAATGCATTTGAGTTAGGATTGTTGTAGAAGGAAACATATTGGATGTTATTAAATTCTATTCTAAGCCAAGGAGCCAAGGCAGAAAAGTTAATCTCATATCTGAGGGGATGCATTACAATCCAACAGGAACTAGAATTTTCGAAAGAAATAACAAAAAATATATTAAAATGTGACAATGGCCTTTTCCACATTACATCCAGCCTATTGTAGCTCATTATACATTCACTACTCAATAGCAGTTTTTAAAAAATGCTATGCAGTTGTCACCCACTGCTCACAGTAGTGGAGCAGGAAGAGACAAGTAAAGACTATTACTGATGTCACTCGGCACAGACTGGGTTCTGTTAACGATACGACACAGACAGACTGGGTTCTGTTAATGGTGCTACTCGGCACAGACTGGGTTCTGTGAACGATACGACACAGACAGACTGGGTTCTGTTAATGGTGCTACTCGGCACAGACTGGGTTCTGTTAACGATACGACACAGACAGACTGGTTTCTGTTAATGGTGCTACTCGGCACAGACTGGGTTCTGTTAACGATATGACACAGACAGACTGGGTTCTGTTAATGGCGCTACTCAGCACAGACTGGGTTCTGTTCATGGTGCTTTTCATACACCCAAAGCACTGAATGCAGACACATGTTCACACATATAGTGTAGTCATTCTTTAAAAATGTTTTAAGTGTAACGGCTGAATTGCACAGTATTTCCAATATAAATTATTGTCATTTGACACTTTCACGTGACACATAAAGTTTGAATGACCACATTCTCTTCAGATGGTAAGATGAAAAAAACACAGGACCAAGTTACATTCAATCATTTAGGAAATGTTTGGTAGAATTGCTTTGGAATAGAGCTTGTTTAATTTGTGTGAGCTAAGATGGCCAATATTGTTTGTTGTAACTTGGCCTCATTTTGATATCAACACTTTTAATGGCAGGCCTAGATTTTGATAGTTTTATTATAGACAGTGCTTTGTATGTGTGAGCTACTTCAAATTTCTGTTTTCTCTTTACCATGAATTAAAAATAAATTAAAATGTTAGTCATATTTTTAAATGGATTACGGCAAGTGTTTTTAATTGGCTATTGATTGTACACTGTAGACATACTGATGGTTTGTATGTTGGTAGATGATCTATAGGGCTAGCTAACATTAATTTAAAAACCTTATTGTTTGTAAGGTAGCTACAGTAGCCTAGTTAAAGTAGTTAACATAACACTAGGAACACCACAGTGGTCAATTTGACCATTGTCACTTTAAGAAAATCAATAAATCTGCCATCATGAAATCCATATGGCTTTTAATCACTGCGTGCAAGGCTCCCATACGTGTTTGTGTTGCCTAGTAAATATAATCATTATACATTGACTTATGCTAGCTATACAGTACATTGAGTTACCTAGCTACAACCCAGTCATATAAAGTTCTACAAAGTCATACAAATATTTACAACAAAGAAGCGAAAACCGAATGCAAACAAAGGTTTCAGTGATGATCTGTCATAGATCTGTGGAAGTTATAGGCTACAGGGTAGAGTGTCAATGACCCAGAAATACAAAATAAAGTGAGAAAATAAAAGTTATCTTTCGGCTATCTATACAGCGGCTCTGTGTACAGCTGTTCCAGCTGATGTGGCCATCGACATCATGAGAGTTTGTTAGTTAGCCGTCCAGCTAAAAGTTAATGAATATCATTGATGCCATAAGCCAGTGCTGGCTATAGCTAGCTACACATTCAGTAGTTTCATTTTTCAATGTAACTGTTACCAAGCTAGCTTGTCATGCAGCTGGTTTATTGAAGCTGTGTGAAACAAACATGTCGCTGGCTACAGCATGTTTTGGTTAAAGAGTAACGTTTCAGACAGCACAGCTACATCAGGCTAATGTTGGCGCCCTTGTCACTGTCCGCCTGTGGGAGATGTCGCATCGGCAAACTACCTCCAATCTCCCACATGCTGAGCTGTGCTCAATTTGCTGTCTGGGGTCCACAGTTACAAATTGAGTCAGAGGTTTTATGGCTACCTTGTAGTCATGTAGCTATCTGAGTCATGAAACAATATTTCAGAAAATAGTGAAGTAGGTTGCATGTGAAGTAATGGAGAATGCCTTTCAGAAAATAGAAACGAGCTTTCCGCAAAGATAATACAGCTGTAAAAACAATACAGTTAATTTTTTGGCAATTATTAATTGGCAAGCAAGCTGGCTTCCTCACAAAACAAAAATGTCGACAACTAGGTTTTAAAAATATTGTAGCAATTGTTCTATTGGCTGAAATAGCATCATATGTGCACTTACATATATGTCCAAAAGCATCTTATGTTCACATCCTTATATGTCAATCAAAAGCATTACATTACATGCATCATTAATTTTGCCTGCATATTCTGCAATTGGCTACTTTGATCAGACTACTTTGATCAGATGTTGTTATCGAATGGGGATAATTATTATTAGTGGGCATGGAGCATTTGTGATGATGAAATCAGCAGGAAAAATAACAGATACTCTGAAAAAAGACTTGAAGACAAAGTGGCAAAAAAACCAATGTAGCTAACAATGGTGAAGAACTTGCAACAAAGGACTGAAAGCACAAAGTATAAATACACTGAGGGAGACAAGAAACAATGAGGATCAGGTGTGAGGAACCGGGAAGGGCAAATGACAGACAGGTGCACGTAATGAAACAATGAGGAGAGCAGATAATAAAATAACAAGGAAGAACGTAAGACACAAACTAGAAAAAGATACATAAAGATAACATGACATGGACTCCAATAAGACAAGTGCATACAATAAGGGATAGGAAAGTGGAAACGAGAGTCAGCTGTAGTTAAGAAGAACCAAAGAAACATAATTAGTGATAGAACAGGCAGGAAGAGAGACCGCTGCTGCGAGGAAAGAAGTAGACGTTAGTAAGTTAGTAGTAAAACCCTGATTCTATGGCGTTAGTAGATTAGTATTATATACAAGTTAGTCATTAGTAGATTAGTAGACCCTAATTCTAAGATGTGAGTGGTTGTTAGTTAATTAGTAATATTTACAATGAAATGTAATTAGTAATGAAGGAAGCGCATGACAGAGGAAATACAGAGAAAACCGAAATCCCCACAGACTCCCGAAAAGTGTGACGAAGACAGGGAGTGACAGCAATACAAAACACAGAACAGTGAAACCACAAATAATCAGAAACATAAACAAATTAAAAATACAAGACAGACATAATCTCAGAACATAACAGGTATTTCATGAAGCAGGATTACTGAGTTGGATAACTACACTGATTAAAACTTGGAACCCTCCCAAATCTGGAACATGGACTGAAGTAAAAAGAGTTGTTCCAGATTTTACTCAGTGCAGTCATCCAGCTACTCAGTAATCCTGCTTAGTGGCATACCCCCCTGATCTCACAACCCATTTGTATCTATTCAATGAAATTAAAATCAGAAAATCGTACTTCTCTTATGAATCATGTGACTTGACGAGTTTCTCCAAATCAATTACGAGCCAGAATGGAAATCCACCATTTTCTTTTCACCAGTGAAATAAAGCCAATGGGTAAGCCAATTGTATTGTATGTATACATATAGTTAAAGTACATTCATAGAATAACTTTCTTATTTCGTAATTGCATTTTAATGCAATATGATGTATAATTCTTTTGGTCAGAAATTTTTGTGTTTCATAAGGACATTTTGCTGCTAACTTGCATGTTAACAATTAATTCAGGGAGCCAAGACGCAATCTGAACAGGCAAGTCTTGAGTCTATGCCGGAAGATGGCCAGTCACTCTGCTGTTCTGACTTTCATGGGCAGCTTGTTCCACCACAGGGTGGCCAGAGCAGACAGGAGACGTAACCGAGATGAAAGACTGCAGAGTGGAGTGGTCTGGCTAGTGGGTAAGGTGGGAGAGCAGCAGGGCATAGACCAGCAGGGTGTAGACCAGAAGCTGAGTGGCGTGTAGGATACTTCAGATGTTGCAGAGAAAGAATCTGCAGGCCTAGCTTACCAACGCTATGTTCTCAGCGAAGGTCAAGTTGTTGACGAGCGTTACTCTGAGGTTCATTGCAGACTGGGTGACAGTCACAATTGTGTTGTCCTGGGTGATGGAGAGGTCCTGGAGGAGAGCAGACCTGGTAGGGTTGTAGAGCAGATGGGGGAAGGGAGATAGTTGAGTGTAGGTTGCAAAGTCATCTGCAGTTAGGAAGAGGGATGTGAGTGGGTTGACGATGGGGGAGAACAACAATTTACGTGGGTTACAGCATGACGCTTGAATCTTATTTAAAGTTGCTCTCTGTCACTCACTTATACCATATTCAAGCTTTACTAATAAAATGACTACACTTACAATTACTGTATATAATTGAGAAAATGGAATTACTCACTATACGTATGGAGCATCTATTACTTTCCCTGCATTGCTTCTCAAAGCTTCTGGATTTGAGAATTTTTTCATGTTCAATTTAATAGGTTTTATTTATGCATTGTTTTTATTTATTTTAGTTTGCTCTCTACTTGTTTGTTCTGATTTGTCTGTAACTGTGTAATAGTCTTTTGCTGTAAAGTGACTTTAGGTGTCCTGAAAAGTGTTTTAAATAAAATTGACGGACAAATCACAGTATGTAAAATGCACATAAATGCAGAAAGCAGTGATTTGTAAACTCTCTTTCACATATATTTAATTGAAAACAGTACAAAGAAAAGATATTTAATGTTTTACTTTATCAACTTAATTGATTTTTGTAAATATACGCTAATTCCGAATTTGATGCCCGCAACACGTTCCAAAAAGGTTGGGACAGAGGCAAAAAAAAGACACCCGTTTGTAAAATTCCACAGGTAAACAGGTGATGCTATTATGACTGGGTATAAAAGGATATCAAAAGACTCTTGATATCTTATTTGTTTGTACTCTTACAAGCGATACTATAACCTCTCTGCATTTGAATGGATCTCTATGGGAATTGGTGGGTGGGATTAGACTACACTGTAAATTACTTTGGAATAGTATGGAACCCATGGTTGGCTAAATGGCTGTAAATCATCAAGGGTCTGGGGTATCAAACGAGCCTCAAACCATCAATCTGCTGCCAGATATGCTGTAGATATGGCTGGATCACTTTAAGGGTTGTTTCTCATGACTCATTTTCCTCTGTTAATATTAGCTAGTAATGCAAGTAATAGCCTACAAGACTCGGCACAGCTTAGATAGCCACCTGCTCACCCGCTAAAGGAGAGACAAAGACGCTTGATAATTATTGCATTCAAATTTTATTACGAAATAAGAAAGGTATTCTATGAATGTACTATAACTATATGTATAAAAACACACCGTTGGCTTACCCATTGGTTTTATTTGACTGGTGAAAGAAAAATGGTGGATTTCCATTCTGGAAGTTGATTTTGAGAAACTCGAGTCACATGATGTAGAGTCCCTCATTTGTAAGATAAGTATGATTTTTAGGGTACTGGAATATCATTGAATAGATTCAAATGGGTCGTGAGACCAGGTTGGGTCAGAAGGTACACAACCTAATTTTCTTATGGGCTGAGAGTCTGTGGTCATTGTGGTTACTTCTTAGGAATCCTTAAAAAGTGCCAAACTCTCTGTGCTGTCGAGGTATGGGATATGCCCCACCCACCAAACCACAACTTGGCAGATGGCATACCTTCCATCCCAATCCCACTAAAACATTTTGAATTGTACTGAGTTTAGAGAGAGGCTGAGTCAGATCTTATTACTTCTGTGATTTCAAGCTATCAGTTTACATGTTGATGTTTACTTACCTCACCTCCAGTTCTTGGAATCAGGTAAAGATATTAAAGTATTCAGTGTTTCGATACGAGGAGGGTTCAGCTTTGAGTGTAGCAGAGTACCACCTATATATAATACAAACACACTTAACTATCAGAGCACCAGAGCATGAATATATAGCCTGATCAATTATTCACTCAAGCGATCAATTATCCAATCAATCATTTAATAAGCCAATCAGTTAACAAATAAATTGTTCAATGACAATATTGATTGTTTGATCAATATATCATTCAAATCATAATACATTGTATTCTAAGCAATGTTCTCAAGAAAGTAATAGGTGCAGAATTCTTCATTGATGCCATAAACGATACACAGGGATACGAATCATGAATTAAGCAATGAAGCCATACCCTTGATGAAATCAATAGAAGCAATGTGGCATGATCAATCTCTGTCAGTGAAATGTCCTTATGGAACACTTTACAGTAATATCCTAAGATACAGTATTCGCTGTTTGCTCTTGAGAGGCAGAGTATAAGCACTTCAATCAGGGATCAGCCCACTGAGGCCATTTCTTTCCCCAGAGGAAAAAGAGAACATGTCCTCCATTTGGCAGTGTAATTGAACAATCCCTTTTATTCCCTGCTTGCTTTTCTGTGGCACTAGGCAGGAAATGAATTTGTGGACACGCGTGATGGCTGCTTGATCGCTTTGGTTAACACACGCTAGGAACAGCTGCACCCGCGGTGAAACCGGAGCAGCTTTGGCTCGCAGCCCCTTGACACAGCACCCTCACCCCTCTTCACACACAGGGCCAGCATCTGCATTGTTACCTCAAACACCTTCCAAAGCAAAGCTAACCAGGGGCAATTCATTTATGAGAGCCGTAATTGTTACACTGTCTTCCTAGGGCATTTCTTAATGGATTTTTTCCCTCCATATGAGTGGGCTGATTGTATCAGACTGAGAAATCAACATGGGGAGTGTAGAAAGCACCATTGACTGGTTTATTTTGACGGTGCATCATACTGTGGCAAACGGAATGCCACCATCTCCCAGTGTCCTTTGGGGCCTTCACACTGAAACGTAGCTAAATGGTTCCCCTTTCTGTTCCAGGCAGAGATGGTGGCAGAAGGTCCAAGGCCTAGCTGTAGCCTGTGAATCGATCAGCTGCAAAACAAAGAAATAAATAAAATCAAAAATACCTTGGACACCAACCAAGGTATTAACAGAATTAACAGATTTCAGTTTTGTTTATCAATCTGGAATATCAGTGAGCTTTTCCAAAAGCTTGCAAATATTGACTTTTTGTCTGTTTCCTTTTTCTTGTTTATATTTGTATGAAGCTGTACACCAAATACTCTGCCGTATCACAGCTCCTTCAACCCCACTGTTTAGAGCAAATATCACAGCTCCTTCAACCCCACTGTTTAGAGCAAATATCAAAGCTCCTTCAACCCCACTGTTTAGAGCAAATATCACAGCTCCTTCAACCCCACTGTTTAGAGCAAATATCAAAGCTCCTTCAACCCCACTGTTTAGAGCAAATATCACAGCTCCTTCAACCCCACTGTTTAGAGCAAATATCACAGCTCCTTCAACCCCACTGTTTAGAGCAAATATCACAGCTCCTTCAACCCTACTGTTTAGAGCAAATATTTAGAAACATTCACTTGACTCAGCTCTCCTGATTATGAACCACTGGAGGAAATACTAACTGCCTTAAAAGGTCTTAGACCAGCTGAAATACTAGATTTCAAAGCAATACATAGACAATGTGTCAAAGCATTCGGAGAAGTTGACAACATATTACAACAATGTAGTCCAAGAAAGAAGCATGCTTCTTTCAACCAGCACACAGAATCTGTGAGGCTTTTAGGGATTTTGACCTCAAAGTTTTCAGTTATTTACACAGGAAAACAGCACGGCAATGGCATTGTTCTGTGACAGACTGGGGAGGTGTAATGTGATAATTGAGTCATCAAAGATGGCTCTACTGACCTCATGTTGAGGGATACAAATGAAAAAAAGTACCTTTGCTATGAAAAAAATGGTGACTGTCACCTTACCCATGTGGTGTAAATTACATCCAACGTCATCAAACAGTTTTTTGTACAGGTCAACCATTTATAGCCTAAAAAAAAGTTTAAAAATCATGCAGCACATTGCATTGATTCTGTCGTGCTGTAGGGGACAGCAGATTACTCAGGTGAAAACAGCAAGCTCTCAGTGGCTGTCATTACCTGTCACTCAGACCATCTATGTGTGACAGGGGGCTGTCAGAGAGGACAGTGTAATTATCTGATCGAGGCAAAGTGAGGACTTGATGCCTGGAAGTGAATCCTTCGGAGGAACCTGACAAATGAGTTTGCAAATGCACCGAGAGGACATCTGAAGAGATGCCAAGGCAAAATCGGTCAGCACTCCAAAGTGTATCCAGATACCATTACCTCAATAGTACTATGGGGTGCAGACACTGATGATGGGTGTGTAGAAACCGCACAGCTAAACCAATGAGGGAATAACTGAGGTTGAAGGTTTAAGCGTGATTTCTCCACCTGTTGCTGTGGGAAAAGGGAAAATGATTAAAGTTCATAAAGAAATATGAATATTCTTGCAACCGGGTTAGACTGCTCTTTAGATTCACTGGATTAGCTAATAAGGGGCCACAAATCAAAGGTACTCGTACCACGTTACCTTCCGCTTTTAGTCTGGTCTACCTTGACCCAGTTTATCCAAAGAACAGCCTGTGTATATTGCGGTAAATCATCAGCCACCAACGCTGATTCTGTACTCGTTTTATCTGACTCCATTTAAAATAATAATTTAGAATTTGGGTTAAACCTGCGTGGAACTCAGAGTGGTTACACTCGACTCGTCCTTAATTACTAGTCCTCAATTATCAATATATGCTTGCCGGAATCAGCATTATTGCCGAAACTCAGTTCGGTGGCGAACGCAGAGGTTGGGGGTCTAGCCAACACAATACATGATATTGATTTATCATAGATAGTTGCGAGCCCCAGTCTGAGTACATTTAAAGGGCTCCTTAAGGCAAATTTGACAAGAACCGGCGTAAGCGCCCATGGGTTCCTATATCAAATCACCAGAACCATGCACTACTCTGGGTGTATTTAAAGGGCTCCTTAAGGCAAATTTGACAAGAACCGGCGTACGACGCCCATGGGTTCCTATATCAAATCACCAGAACCATACACCACCCGACCTTATCTGGACCGTCACTTGTCTGCCTAACCAACTTGAGTCCGCCACGTCTGTACCAGGCCGCTGATCAGTCGGTCCTGGGTCAGAATTGTCCCCCTGAATATTCAGTTATAATTTAAGCTAAAAAGGGTATAAGATGAATTAGAGTCATGGAAACCACGCAAGTTAAAAATAAACATAATTTAATAACAGGCAGGCAGGTCATTAACTTCAATTAAAACATTCAATTATACAAAACATAGATTTAAGAAAAGAAACATAAAGGAAATATCTTACCCAGCCTGTTCAACTACACACAGACACAGAATATGCACGGTGTGGGAAGTCGGTTACAATCTTCCCAGATTAGTTTGTCTCCTTTCCTTAAATGCTCAAACTCTGTGTTTGATCTGGCTGCAGACGGTCGTAAAACCATAAACTGGTCAGCACTATTAGCCCCCTTCTATGGGGTTTCACAGAATGGTTTTTTCTAAGGACAATTTCACAACGGCAGCTTACGCCTGTGTTATGAAATATACATTCCATTCATGTTGCACATTTAGGACATGTAGACCATTGTACCACTCACACCGAGACCATCAAAATGATATCAAACATCAGTAGGTCTAAGTTTGTGTTGCCATGAGACTCCCCATCTCTACAGTTTTCTCAGATGTGATTGATATTAATGCCACAAAGGTACCAGAGTTCCTGTTGAGAATATTAAATTTACACCCTAATAGTCCCTGTTAATTCCGGTACGTTAACTGGATGCATTTACTACTGTAACACTCAAAAACGGAACAATACATGATTATCTCTCTGGAAAGAGTATATAATGTATGTTCCAGTGCCCAGACTAGTTCCAGTGTATACTGTACAATGTAGCAAAAGTATCAATCACATCTGTATGTTTTTAAGCTTTTTTGAGGACAAAAGCAATCTATACCATGTTGTGTTGTATGTGAAAATATGTTAAAGGACAGGGAATTGACCTGCCCTGATAACGCCATATGGGGGCACTATGGCCCTGTTTGTGTGCTTGTTGTTACGACAGTCCAAGCTTATGACGTCTGGAGACATTCTTTGACCGTCATAAACTTCACGCCTGATGGTCCAGCAGACTTTTATGGCATTGAAGTTCTTGTTTATTACATCCTAGAGTACACAGGCTTCCACCCCCGATTGTTGTGTGTCCAGGTGCACTGAGATCTCAATTTCAGTCTTACAGGTGTGAGAGACTACCCTAAAAATAAATGGATAGGAGATGCTGGGAAAATTACTTAAAAGTGGAGGGAAGACGAACTATCTCACATTTATAACAAACAAGATGCAGTATATAAACGAACAGAAGTGTACACTTTTGTACAAATTTTTCCCCATTTTCTTTCCAATTTTTTCCCCATTTTCTTTCCAATTTTGATATACCCGGTAATATTTAGCAATGCTTTTTTCGCTACACTATCAATTTGAGAAACGGTTGTCGCAATAGTGCAGGAATAGGCAAGGCAGGCCCATCCCTGCCCTTATTTGCACACTGGTTTTCAGACTAACTGCTCTTAATTATTTAATTAGCCCAATCATTAAACTTTTAGCTTCATACCGCAATATAAACAGCAGTTGATGAATGTTCTTGTGCCTGTATGCAAAATCAATCTGATCATCTGTGGCAGTGCATTTTGCACACACACAAATTATTAGTGACAACTGTATGGTATAAAAGCTTGCTTCGGTCTTAAAGCTACATGTGGAGAAGTGAGTGCTACTGCTCGGGGAATAAGACAACTGCAGTCCCGGTTTACAGAGAACGTTTAGTTTATTTCTTTCAGTACAGACACGGCACATACTCTATGTCCCGTCCTCTCTCCTCTCCACTCCCCGAGGGCTCCTTTTCAAGGCTCTCAGGCTCACTGTTGAATAATCAAGGCAATTGGTTAATTGATAACAATAATTCTATAATCAATCGCCCCCAATTGCCTGATTGCCGACAGCTGTGCCGGCTCCCTAAACCACCCGCGTTCACTCTCTCTCTTGCTAGCTGCGCCTAAAACCACGCCCCCCTACCACACTACACAATACACAATTTTCATTCTCTATGAAAATAAACTCCTCAAAAAAAGTTCAGAAACGTTATTTCGGTCGATTATTCCTCCCCTTTAATAATACCAATTGGTATTGTATTTTATATCGTTGGAAAGCCTGATTAGTCACCTTTACAACGAGGTACAACTTGTAAGGATCGTGCATTCGTGGAATGAGCAACACAGCTAACCGTGTGGGTAGCGGCCCAAAAAAATGTGCCAAAATCCCCTGCAATATTCTTCTGTTGGTATTCACTCTCGTTTTGAGTTGCTTGGTGGACTGGATGATTGCACTCTCCCACAGTAATAAGGAAAAAACAACACATATTGGCCATTTTTACACTTTATTCATTTTACACTGTCAGGGACCTCAGTAGCGTGTGGAAGATCCATACGCAGCCACAACAGCTTGGCACCTCCTCCTCATGCTGGTCACCAGCCTGGTCACACACTGCTGTGGGATGGCATCCCATTCCATCCCACTGGCATACACCTGCCAGCACTTGAAGCTCAAAACGAGAGTGAATACCAACAGAAGAATATTGCAGGGGATTTTGGCACATTTTTTTGGGCCGCTACCCACACGGTTAGCTGTGTTGCTCATTCCACGAATGCATGATCCTTACAAGTTGTACCTCGTTGTAAAGGTGACTAATCAGGCTTTCCAACGATATAAAATACAATACCAATTGGTATTATTAAAGGGGAGGAATAATCGACCGAAATAACGTTTCCAAACTTTTTTTGAGGAGTTTATATACGTATAGTAGATTTGAAGATAACATTATAAAAATGGCGGCTAAAGTCATGTTGGGTGGCTAAAAAAATAAAGAACTAGTCATTTGAAAGACGAGAACACTGTAAACATTGAAGACGGGCAAAACATTTAAAAGTCCAATAGACAGTATTGCAAGTCACACACAACTAAAAGGAAGTTTAATGGTTTGTTTTTAATGGTTACCACCTTGCATTTCTGATATTTTCAGCTGGGAAAATTGGCATTGCATACCTTAGGAGCTCATTCTATAAAGGCTAGATTATATTTAATTTTTAACATTGTAACAGTGAATTTTTTATGAATAGAGCATAATCTGTAATCTAATGCTTAACCATGTAGTGATTTAAACAGATTAATAAAATTATCTAATCTATTCTAAAAGCTACTGCCATGTATAGCTGTCATACATTAGCCCTGTGTTTACAAAGTTTCTGCTAGTCACCGTTGGTGAATCCAGTTGTTGCGGTTCTACAGAGAAGCCAAAAAGTAAACACGGCTCTTGCCTAAAGCAATATTAAGTCTTCTCGTTTTTCAGACATAACAGTCTACACATTTCGACCTTCCGCAGGTAATACGGATTCTAAATGCGAAAATAGACTCTGACTATTTGCGCTTTTTTAAAAAACAAACTTTGACTTTTACATGCACTTTATTTATTTTTATAGCATTATTGTTTTGTTTTTTTAATTTTACTGTACTGTGTATGTTTGTTGTTGCCGTTTTTTTTGTTTTCAGAGAAGGATGCTTGTGAGTTATAATTCGATAGTTTTAAACATGTAACAATTAATAACAAAAAAATATTATAGTAAGTGAGAAGTCTGGCTTGGTCAAAAGCCGCAAAAGACAGAAAATTCCAATGAGCACCGCCAAGCTAAACTTCAGCGCTCTACACTATCATAGATTTCCAGTACTTTTAAAAATATCTGACTGCTATACAGTTTTGTAGCTATGGTGGTCTACTGTATTTCAAACAACATGTACTCATCACTGGGCAGATTGGTTCAAACCTTCTCTCAAAGAGCCGAATTCATACTTTTAGAGTATGTGCTGCCACTCATGATAGTGACCTGTACAAAAAGGCATTGTATTTCCCTACTGCAGTTTTGTGTAGGCTATTTCTCTATTTCTCTTGTGCCTCATACCAATATTGATAGCTAACATTTGATAATATTGGTAGATAGCTTTTGAAAGGTGGATCTCAATCTTTTTTTTTTGCTTACAGTGCAAATCATTTTTAAAAGTATTCTAAAGCTTGACATATAATTGTATGCTGTGATTTACCATTCAGAAATTTGCAACAGAATACATGTTTATGTAATGTGAATAGTCAGAGTATAATACACATAAAAATACGTAGCCTAATGTTTTATATACGTATAAAAAAAAACGTAAAAAAGTAGGCTGATGTTTTTGCAAGCGAGACACTTTTTAACAATCCTGCTTTGGAATTTTGGGGGTTTTCTTAAAGCTGTCATTTAGAATTTCAGAGAAATATGAATACTATAATTGGGACGTTGATGACTACCACAAAGGGGCCACCATGGATAGAGATAAAGAAAAATTCGTTTGAAACATTTTTCACTTAGCAACGCATCATACTTGCTCATCTAATGTTAACCTTACTCCCAGAGTGTGCAGACCTGGCTAGCTGATGAAACTCAGCATGCCAAAATATCTTTTAAGCAAAATATCCACCTTGCTCTTTTGAGTTGATTTGCCCACCCTTTTTGTCATTCAGAAAAATGTTAAACCATACTGTAAAATTCAAAACTCGCTTTGGACTTTTAGGTTAAAATAGGTAGGCCTGTTATGGCCAATTTCTGTGCTGTGGCAGTTTAATGAGAGCATCAGATACAAAGATTGTACCACAAACAGAAATGTGACCCATCAAAAGCATTATTCAATTTCATGCCCTACATATGACTATGTCTACTTTAGCGATTAGAGTTGTAGAATTTGAGCTAGGTTGTTGGAAAAAGTCTTAATCTTAATGCTAATTTTTGAATGTACTTAACTGAAAACGGCTGAATTCTTTTCCCATGTTTGTTTTATGGTGAGGTATTGATGAGATGAGTTGATCTGCCAAGTTGCTAAAATGCCTGCAATATTGACATCCGAAATTTGTGTTCTAACATGTAAGTTGCAACCAAATGATAGGGGGACGCGGTCTTGATCTTGACCTTCCTATGATTTATGTTTGCTTTTGCCCTCTGTTGACTGGAAATTTCAAAGCTGTGTATCCTTAGTCTGCTATACTCTGTCCATCATAATAATGACCTTGTAGGCTTTTCCGAGGATTGAGTTAACCATACAAGTTGTGATAAAAACAAATACTGCCCGGGCGCCGCGATAGTACAACGGTAAGAGCGCTGACTTTCAGTCAGCGCAGTTGTACTCCGAGGATCGGGGTTCGCGCCCCGGTCCTGCCATATCCGAGTGTGGCCGGTGCCCTGTGGAAGCGGCAATTGGCAGCCGCTTCCGGGTGGGGGGAGGGGCTCGGAGAGAATCACTGCCCGCACGGGACCCAGGCGAGTCGCGGTCAGGAGCCCGAGGAGTCGCGCCCTGTAGAGGACGTGGCGACCTCCTTCCTACTACTAGTACCGATAGACGGGATTGTGTAACGGTGGTTCTCTAGCGGTTGCTACATGGGGGGGAATTGAATTAGAATAGGGGTTCAATTGGCTACTAAATTGGGAGAAAAAGGGAAAAATCAGAAACAAATTACTTTTAAAAAAAATAAAAAAATAAAAAAAATACTGAATTAGACTCTTAAGTACTGGCCTAAACTGATGTACAATATTTGACAGGGCTACAAAACCCCAGGAGTTTTTAAATTGGGGAGTTGCTGGAGAGTTGCTGTATGCATCACGATGCTGGTCTGATCATGCCCATGTGCATTACGAAAACATTACTATTATCTGATGACTCTCTCAGCAGTCTACAAGTATAGAAAATAATGAATAATGCTTAATGAACAATAATAATCTGTTCTGTCGTTTCTACCAAGCTGCCCAGATATGTTTTTACACTTACTGTGCTGATGTTGTTTCTCAAGCTGTTTTCCTCATGTGCCATTGCACAACAAACTAAGCTCTGCATTTTCTGTGTCTGTCCAATGCGTTTTGCATTGGTGTTTGTGGCTTGTTATCATTGTGCTGTTCTAAAGCTCCCAAGCTAAATCTCACTGGGAAACAGCTGCTGAAACCTTACATTATTGAATTGCCAGTTGTTGTTAGCTGTTGCCAACTTGGTTTTATGAAACCAGTCTGAATGTGATTGTGGTAAAAACATGTCTGACCTGCTGGAAATTGGCTTATAGCTCACTGGTGCTTAAATACGTTTTTATCATAGCCAGTAAATACACATGATAGTTGGCAGGATCTTGAATTTTAACAGTAGTTGAAGAAAGTCATACTCCTTATTTGGGATAAATCTAGGCTAGAATCATATATTTTTAAAGCCTTTTTTTGCTGATGTGCTCAGATAAGAGTGTGTGCTGCATCTTAATATGTTATCTAATTCAACAAGATAAGATAAGTGGTGTAGACTGTTAAAATATGACTCCTCCCTTCTAACTTACCTACATCCGAGGTGGATCAAGTTTCCACAAGCAACAGGTAATCACTTAAAGGGGTAACATGGTGGTTTACCTTACTTTCTGGTGTTTTCTATGACATTGGTACATAGGGGCATTCCGGGAACACCACGGAACTATCGAATTTGTATTTTCTTTAGGTTTGGAGAAATAGACTATTTAATTTTGCGGTCCCATTTTCAGGTTGTTTCTCGTGTGATGTCACACGAGAAATGACCACTCCCCATTGTCTCAAAACTGTCTATGAAACTGTCTATCCACGCCCACAAAAGAAAAAAGATGTGAATTTGCCCCATAACCTCTTCACCCATAGATAAGTTCACAGCCTTGTTCCTGGTTTACACAGAGGATGATTGATTATCTATTATTGCAAGCTAACTTTACAGAATTTATTGTTAGGTTGCAAACCTTAGATAAAAGTTAGCAACATTTTAAAATGTTGACTGTTTCGATAACCAACTTGTAACCTAACAAGAGTAATTGTGACATGTTCTATCATAATCAGTCACTATGGCCAAAAAATATACATTTTTGGCTGTTTTTGGGGTTCATCTTATTTTAGTAGAACAATTTCTTGGCTTTCATAATCTGGATGTCTTAATGCTATTTTCAGAGTAAAAATATAGTTTTGAAGCATTTATACATGACAAGCACTGAAGCTTTGGAGGCTATCCTGCTTTCACGGCTACAAACTAATGCTTTGGGTTTTATCTCATTTTACACAAAAAATGTCTTGGCCTTCATGATTTGTGTGTGTTAATGTCATATTCAGTTAAAAATATAGTTTTGAAGCTTTTAAACGTAGCATGACAAGCTAGAGCAGCTTCGCGTCATTCATGTAGCCAGCTTTCACCTACCACCACCTGTCACACAATCACATTGGCTGCTTTCAAGGCGATAAATTAATTGGGTTTAATCTGATTTTACTTGAAAAATATCTTGGCTTTCATGAAACGCATGTCTTAATGTAAAATTCAATGTGAAAATATAGTTTTGCATTCATTTAAGCAATCCGGACTTTTGAAACTTTTGGAGGCTAACGTTAGCCAGCTTAATGTAACAGACAATAACATCAGCTGATTTTGCAGGGACAAGCTAATGAAAGTACAACATCTGGTCTACTCACTTGCTCACCACCACTGCTGAAGTTAAAGCCATAATGCTGACACTTTTGACATGGCCATGGTGATTCTCGCTCTTGGTGATACTGTTAGTTTCACTTCCATAATAAGACAAAGTTATTTTCGCTAGCAGAGCCACCGGTAGCTTCCATTATAAGTTACAAGAGCAGATCGAGTGATGGCCATTTTCACTAGCAAGGTGGCTGCCCAGTAGCTACTGCGTTAGCTAGCTAAAGCTGGAGCCGGCGATGTACGACTGGGGATTCTGGGTAGTGTAGTTATGTTTTCTCAAACTCCGTTAATTATACGATTCAAATTTGATTTAAATGTGGTGGTGAGTATATAATAGACTTTGTACCACACACAGTATATGTCAAAGTTTGGTCCATACAATGCCATAATATCATCATAAGGGTAACTGAAAGATCCCGAAGTGGGGGCAGGTAATGGCTTCCGAAAGTCTTCTGGGACCAGACAGGGATAGGAGGGGACGGCACTACGGAGCTCTATACACCTCCTGGTAAAATCCATTCTCAAGGTAACTATGGTTACAAACAACAAATGTGTGTAAGGTGGGAGGGAAGTTAATGTTATCTGACTGACAGTTCTCATTGATACGCCTACAAAACGAGGTGAACTTGTAGAATGGGAAATTTGGCCATATAAAAAGGAGTTTTATAGTACTTAAAAATGACTGAATAGCAACATTGATGGACACATTCACTTTGATGTTACCTAAAGATAACGGGCTTGTGTCAGATTCAACCACCATGTTACCTCTTTAACATTAACCAGTTAGAATAATTTAGGAATTTAGGAAACTACATTTAATTTTAATCAGTAGAGCCCACTTATTAGAACACCATTTGTAATAGAAAAAATATATATTCACAGTTAATACTTTAAAAAAAAAAAGTATTATAAAAGTTGATGTGTATTTTACACAAACACAATAGTTACCATATGTTCTGAAGTCTACGGTGACAGATCTCAACACTGGTTATATCAGCCATGGTGACAGATCTCAACACGGGGTATATCAGCCATGGTGACAGATCTCAACACGAGGTATATCAGCCACGGTGACAGATCTCAACACTGGTTATATCAGCCACGGTGACAGATCTCAACACGGGGTATATCAGCCATGGTGACAGATCTCAACACGGGGTATATCAGCCATGGTGACAGATCTCAACACGGGGTATATCAGCCACGGTGACAGATCTTAATGCGGGGTATATCAGCCATGGTGACAGATCTCAACACGAGGTATATCAGCCACGGTGACAGATCTCAACACGGGGTATATCAGCCACGGTGACAGATCTCAACACGAGGTATATCAGCCACAGTGACAGATCTCAACACGGGTTATATCAGCCACGGTGACAGATCTCAACACGGGGTATATCAGCCACGGTGACAGATCTCAACACGGGTTATATCAGCCACGGTGACAGATCTCAACACGGGGTATATCAGCCATGGTGACAGATCTCAACACGGGGTATATCAGCCACGGTGACAGATCTTAATGCGGGGTATATCAGCCATGGTGACAGATCTCAACACGAGGTATATCAGCCACGGTGACAGATCTCAACACAGGGTATATCAGCCACGGTGACAGATCTCAACACGAGGTATATCAGCCACAGTGACAGATCTCAACACGGGTTATATCAGCCACGGTGACAGATTTCAACACGAGGTATATCAGCCATGGTGACAGATCTCAACACGGGGTATATCAGCCACGGTGACAGATCTCAACACGGGTTATATCAGCCACGGTGACAGATTTCAACACGAGGTATATCAGCCACGGTGACAGCTTTATAAAACATGTGGAAAAATTCTCTCAGTCTGAGATTACGGAAAAACTTCAGAAAATCAATGAAGTATCAAAGTCATTGCTATTGGTAGTAGGACTAAAACAAAGTCCCTTGTTAAGTGCTGAAATACAAACTTCCGACACCGACCTGCTCGAAAGGTTGATCACTACAGATGCTGGTTGCGGCTGCATGTGAATGGGGGACTGAACCACGCTCTTCTTACCCCGCCTACACTTCTTGCGCTGCGTCTCTATTGGTTTGTACCTCGGCCTGGAGGATGACGTGTGGTCCCGTCCCGGTCCAAAAAAGAAATGGCACGGCTTCTGTGATTGCCGGTGCCTGCCCTGCTGTCAGAATCCATTTCAAATGAGAAAGAGGATGGCCCGTGGGTGTTTGCTGACATAGCATGACGTGTACCTCTGGGGTTTTTTGGATATTTTCTGTAGTCTCCTTGTGACACTCCCCTCCAAAAATAAACTTTTCGTTTTTTGTAGTCTTCGGCATCTTTTTCAAACTTCTTCTTTTTCATTGCTATTAACTCATCATTAGTCTTCTTCTTGTAAGAATCTAAATTGTTTTGGATTTCTCTGTTTGCCCTCATCGCTCAACATTGCACTCATTTTTGTTAATAATTTTGCACTACCGCTTGCAGAATGACTCGTCGTTCCACTCTATTGTCGGGACCTTTTGGATCCTTAATCTCCTTGGGATTCTCTTATTCCGCAGATAGTCACTGAGAGTTACAGTATGCAGGAAAAGTCTTACTTCTCGCTCCTGGAGTTGTCTCAAGGCTTTTATGTGGGACTCCATGTTGCTGATATTCTCAGTATTCGTGTCCTGATGTTCAAACAAAGAGTCCTTGAACATGATCCGATGATAATCTTCTGGTGTGAATTCAAAAGTATTCTCTTGCCGCACGCTAAAGAGATAAAGACTCGAAACTGAACTGCTGTGGCTAATTGAACCAGAAATAAGTATATAAATTAAGATAAAGAAAGGTTGTGTCTCTGTAGTATCACATGTACACACAGGCACAGACACACACACCCACACCCATATTCTTTCTTAAAACAGCTTTATAAACACTAGGAAAAAACTGTGCGACCTATAAACATATATAAATCTCTTATGCACATTATATTGCCAGCTCTGATGTACTGCTGGAAATATGACTTCTTTTAAGCACTCAGCACCAAACCAGACTGATGGCTGCATGCAAGCAACAGTCAATCTGGGAAGAAGCTAATGTAGGCAGCAGTCACTTTAAGAGGTTTTCCCATTCAGACATCATTCTCAGTGTCTGTTGCTGTCCCTTCATTTTTATCCACTTTTAATGTATTTTTCATATGAAGTTTGTCTTTTGTTTGACCATTTTCCAGGGTTGTGCACTGTACAGTCTGACAGATTCACTGCGTGATTGAGTGTCAGTCATCCTCCTCCTCCAGCCCATTTATTCTGTATATTTCAGGTGCTTGCTCAGTCTCCTGGGTTAAGTCTTTTATTGACACAATGGAAGGGGGCGAGGCCAAGAGTATTGAGCCTGTCATCACTAAAATCATAGGGAGAAGTAGTGATCACTCATAATATGTTCTTTTTGCATTTCAAGTCCTCAAAGATATCTCTCTCTCCCTCTCTCTCACACACACATATGCATGTATGCATGTGTGTAAACAGGAGAGGGAGGGATCACTGATCATTTGTTCACCTTGCATTGCCATTTCTAGCACATACACGCTGTCTGTTACTGTCTCTCTTTCACACAGAGCGTAGAGTAGTACTCGTGCGCGCACACACACACACACACACACACACACACTCACACTCACACTCACACTCAACATGCCCTGCTCTAACTTTTGAACAGCTAATCAGTTTTTGTTGTTGTTTTTTGTCAAGTGCACCACAACTGTTTTCCCACAACAGCAGTTTTTTATTATTTCACCCACTCTTGGGAATACCTGTAGAAAAAGCTCAGACAGTGTGCGCTGTCACATGAAACATCCAACTGCCTTTAGATTTTCTTCCGTTTCTGAATGCTTTCCCCCATTTCTCACTCAATTTGAAATGCCCAGTTGTATTCAAGAGCCATGCTCCTCGTTACAACCTCCACTACACTTTCAGGAGAGCGAAGATAAGCATGCTCCCACCATCAAAACACATGATGTCAAGCCGCTGCTTATTTGGGTGTCACAGCTCACAACCTGGGCATGCACAGATATGAGACATGAGTTGGGGGAAACCAAAATGATCAACACGGCTATTCCAGCAGACCGAATCCCTCCATTCGTGGGTGAGGCTACAGCCGATAATGTGTTGCCCATGTCAGTTGACACTTGCAGTGTCTATATTTGATGCCAGACTGTAGTGTCGGTCCACGCACTGAAACATGACGAGCCACCCATCAGTCCCATACATCTATTGTTTTAAATAAGACTGAGGCTAATTATTTTATTAAACTAGCTGAGTAAAAGAGCAGAGTACTCAGAATGTAGTTGCACATGTGTAACCACCTGACCACACGTACCGTATACGTCACTTCAAAATGGCACTAAATGTAGCTTCTGAATATCAATTCAAACATGATTTATTTTTATTTTTTGTTAAATTCACATGACAAAATGTAGCCTCTGAAATGCACAATGCAAACTTAGCTAATGAATAACGATTGCGAAAAGTAAACACTTGAGATGATGCCTATTAATCAATTGTAGGCTATGAACTTGTTTAATGAGACTCATAACGTAATGAAGACTCATAATGTAAATTAATGCAGTACTTTTTTTAAATAAATGGATCAAATTTAAATGCTAGCCTATATGACATTAAATATGCTATTTAAAAGACATATTTGACCAATGAATGAAATTTGCTTAAAATTGCCTTACAGATCTGTAGCCAGCGTTGCAATGGCTGGTCTTGCCTGTCCAATGTTATCGGTGCTGTAGACTGCACACACATATGCCTCAAGGCTCCATCCGATAATGCGTTTGCGTCGCCTATATTACTAGAACGGGCTATCCCTCCAGCAGCTCATGTGATGTGAAATGTGTGCTGCTCAACTTTTCTACAAGCCTGAGAAGGTGTGCAAAATAATATTGGGTGCTGTGCCCTGCACAACATTGCCATGAAAATCGCCCTTCCTATAGCAGACGTCCCAATCTACCTGAACTAGGGTTGCTGTCAGATGAACCGCCACTCAAACTCGACAATGTGATCGCAAATAGAAAACACCTGCAATTCAGAGATTCTAAAATAAGGTATGGGATTAACCCATTTTAAACCACATCTCACACGCACAGAACACCAACAAAATTACAAAATGAATAATGTTTTATTTATTTCCAGGCTGCGAGAAAGACCGTATCATTTGACTTTGCATGCACCTGTAAATGGCATTTACAACATCCATGTGGCAATTCATGGGCGTGGATTTATGCTAATTGCGAAAAAATGTGCGCATGTCATTTACGATTAATCTGAATGTATGAACATAAGTACATGAATATGAAGCCCTTACCGCATGGTTTGATGAATCAGAAGTACATTTTTCGTACAAAACACGTTTATACGTAAATGTATGCATATACACTGCTCAAAGAAATTAAGGGAACACTTAATCAACACAGCATAACACCAAGTCAATTAAACTTCTGGGATATCGATCTGTCCAGTTAGGAAGCATAAACGATTGTGAATCAATTTCACCTGCTTTGGTGCAAATGAAAGTGACAACAGATGGACAGGAGAGGCAACAGCAAGACAACCCCAACAAGTAAATGGTTTTGCAGGTGGTGGCCACAGACCATTTCTCTCTCCTTAACCTTCCTGACTGATTTTTCTCTAGTTTTGCATTTTGTTAGTGCCCTTGTCACTAATGGTAGCATGAGGTGATACCTGCAGCCCATTCAGGTTGCACAGGTAGTCCAGATTCTCCAGGATGGCACATCCATACGTGCCGTCGCAAGAAGGTTTGCTGTGTCTCCCAGCACAGTCTCAAGAGCATGGAGGAGATACTGGGAGACGGGCTGTTAGACGAGGAGAGCTGGACAGGGCCGTAGAAGGGCAACAACCCAGCGGCAGGACCGGTATCTGCTCCTTTGTGCGAGGAGGAACAAGAAGAGCGCAGCCAGAGCCCTACAAAATTACCTCCAGCGGGCTACTCGTGTGCTGTCCAAACTGACCAAACTGTCAGAAACAGACTCCATGAGGGTGGCATGAGGGCCCGACGTCCTGTAGTGGGACCTGTGCTCAGCCCAGCCCCGTGCAGCTCGATTGGCATTTGCCAGAGAACACCAGAATTGGCAGGTTCGCCATTGATGCCCCGTTCTCTTCACAGATGAGAGCAGGTTCACACTGAGCACATGTGACAGACGTGAAAGAGTCTGGAGACGCCGTGGCGAATGTTATGCTGCATGCAACATCATCCAGCATGACCGGTTTGGTTTAATTGACTTGGTGTTATACTGTGATGATTAAGTGTTCCCTTCATTTTTGTTGAGCAGTGTATTTAGGAATGTTTGATGAATGAGGCCCTAAGAGTTTTTCCCTGATAGTTATGTAAGCTTAATAATTCACAGATCATCTTTTATTTGTAAATCTGATGTACACAGTGCAGACCCTTTTGGTTCATATTATAGAACTATTTGTTTATATCGATTAACTGTTTATCCATTGTGTTCTTATTAACGAGTCTTATTAAATATTATATACTGTTTATATTAGTGTATTTTTATTCCCAAAAAAACTTTAAAAAAATTACAAAATAATAATAAAGTGAAATACAAGAATAATAAAATAAAGATTAACGAAATGCATTCTGAAGCAAACCTCTTCTTTGAGATTTCTCTTGCATTCTTGTCCCTGCTTCTGGTAGTACTTGGCTGGCAGTGGTCAGTGAACCGAGTGTGCAATCAGTGGGATGTTGAGTTCAGTTCCCCGGGTTCAGTGCCCCGGGTTCAGTGCTGCCACTATGCCTCTTAGCACGTTATTGAACTGCAGTTTGGTATCAGTATCTTGTATCCAGCTGTTCAGGTGGATATGCTTTTTTGTTTGGGGAGTTTGCCTCCCTAGATAACTGTTTCCAAAATAAGTACAGATCTTATAATGTAATGTTCCATCAGTTTACTTGCTTAAAATGACATGTCCTTGTGTGTGTGTGTGTGTGTGTGTGTGTGTGTGCGCGTGCGTGCGTGCGCGCGTGCGAGAGATGGGTGATGCCCGGGTGGAAATTGGTTTAAACAATAAAAAAATAAAAAAAGATCTCAGTTTTATATATGAAAGCATACAGAGGGCTGTAAATGTGTGGAATAACCTGCCGGAGAGTGCGAGTGACCAGGAACGAGATATGCAAACAGTGAGCAGTAGTGGGCTGAATGTCTTTCTCCCGCCTCTGCACTTTCTCATGTTCTGACATGTTTCCAAGAAACACAGCATCAGACAGACATTTTCAGATGTCTACAGTTCACTTACAAATGTGCATACGGCTGTGCATTTGCCTTTGCATTTGCCATAGAAATCCTGTATTTCTAATTGGAGGTGGGATTTGCTCTTCGTGGGCTCTGCCTGGTCTCTGAAAACAATAATGGGAGATGGATCACTGGTGGCCAGCTCTTCTGCTCCCTCACTCCCCAGAGTGTCCTACATGTAACAATACAGAAGATGCACGTGACATCAAAGGATGCACCTTTTCAGTAGTATTTGTCATATGCCCCTCCCAGCGGGGGCAGCATAGAGAAGACTGCTGCGTTTGTGCTCATGGTATAAGGCACCATTAGGCTTTTCTGGCCATGGTCCCATCATGTCAAATTTCCTCTGACCAATCTTAGCTTTAGGTGACCTATGAGAGAGACATATCCGCAGTAAACCTATTTGGGCAAGCAGTATATATGTATGTTTGCCTCAAGCTTTGGTGCACGTTGACCTGAGCTATGCATGTTTATGTTTTAAAATACCACAGCCGTGTACTTGTTGCTGATCTCTAGCTATGTAGCATATCCTAGGGCAAAATACGTGGCATACAAAGTATGCTGACATGGAGATAATATACTATAAATGAAAAGACCTTTGGGGAGAATGGTAAGGGGCTCAAAACAAAACTGATTCCAAGAGAAACGGCATGAACATATTACTCAAGACACACAGAAAATCATTCCAGTCAAACAATGTATATGAGGTATACACATTTAGGTATACAGCTATGTATAATTTAATGTGTATAGTGTATGGCTGTATGCAAGCAGAAAGCCAAAGATTTATTGCAAAATACATTGCACCACCAGAGTGTTTTTTGTGTGTTTGGAAAGCTGTTATGTGCGTGTGGTGAATAAATTATTATTTTTATTTTTTTACTCATATAAAAGGTGTTCTGTGGCTTCTTTTAGAAATATGATACAGGCAACAGGGATTCAGTAGAGTACGTTACATTGCAAGCTGCGCCGGACACGTTCATTTTGTCTTTGTGAAGTCACATCCAGCTGTGTATTGAAGAAGCACTTGCCTCCAAACCCAGTGTAATAAGTCGAACGCACCTCAGGGGCACCTTTACTGTAGAGGAAGAGGAGCAGGAGGAGGAGATGCACCGCACTCATTCTCCAGGATTAATGTGGAGAGTTGGGAGCCTAAGTGAGGCACCTCAGACCCATCTCTTGGGCTCCCTCAGGTTGTGGAGTGGCCTGGAGTGAGGGGAAGCCGGTAGGCTTAAGGATTCTCTAATCCACAAAAACCAGGCTTTGAAGGCATCAGCAATCACACGTAGAAAAATACTAACTACGGCAGATAATACATTGATAAAAGAGAACACAACGGTGAAAAGGTGTGTGTTTGTTTTGATATTTAATATACTTTCAATGTTTTATTACCTTTTAAAAGAAAAAGAAGATCCGGCAAAAACCTTTGCTATTTTAACTCTGAAGAATTCTTGTGTACGATAAAGTTGACGTCAATTCACCAACTGTAATAGGCTACTGTTAGTTGTAGGTTTACGTCATAATAAAACTAAAAATCAAACTACAGCTTGTTGTATTTCTACACAGTAGCATATCCGAAAATAGTTCCACTATTATAGCTAATTTAAACGTGATGACATCTTATAAGCTCAAAACAAACGTTGAAAATACATTAAATATCAAAACAAACACGTACCTTTTCATCGTCGTGTTCTTTTTTATCGATGTATTATCTGCCGTAGTTAGTTCGTGCTTTAAAACTATTAATTTTGGTGAGGTCCCGAAAATTTATTTGAGTGAATGGGGAGGCTGACAACCGGGACTACCGGGGATGCCGTTAACAGTCAGCAGGGACAGCTGACGTTGCTAGTATTCACGCTATGCAAATACAATGGGGGTAGGCTCCACAAAATTACTTCTGTCACACAAAGGTGAAATATCTTTTTAAAGAGCTTTTCAGTGCAAGAAAAAAAGTTTATATTTAGTCCTGTAATACAAGCGTTAAACAAGGTGGTCCATCCCAATTCAACTCAAGCCACTGGACATTTTTTTCAGTTTTGAGGAAAGAAAGCCATGAATGTGTAACAGCCCTGGCAAAAATATTGAAAGGTCAACTTCACATTCTATAGGCTACCTATTTGTGTCCCCAACACTCGTTGCAGAAAAAGCCAGTACACCATTAATTACTTATTATTTATTAATGACTTATTCTGTGCATGTTTGTTTGAATCAGAAAGTTGTGTGTACTATCCTGCTAAATAATGCATTTTAAGGAAATTACATTTTCTATTTGGAAGACATTCATTATTTGACAGGTTCTATTGTGACCATATAAATTGGGAATGGGGTGCAATACCCTTTTCACATTATCCATGCTGAGCTTGGTCAGGCAGGGGTTGCTAAACTCCGGTTGGGTCAGCTTGGCTTGCTTTATTTTCACACCGTCTGTCAGGATATACTGTCGCAGGCTCAGGCTGCTCATAACATGATTGGATGCAGTCGGCTGAAAGCGGACCGTAGGCAATGAAAATTAGCCATAATTAATGAACTTGATGTATTCTTGTTTATATTTAGCTTGGTATATTAATTTGAACAAACACAACTGAAATGCATTAACAGCTTATTTGAGGAGAGGACCAGAATGCACAGCAGCAGTTTGATTCGAACCAATTAAAGGATTCAGTAACATTAGCTCTCATAGCTTTTTTTGTAACTCTCCAAATATTATGATGTAATGTACTGTACATTTTGTGAAGTTATCTTCCTGGTTTGTATTGTGTTTGACTAAATGATGGTGTGATCTGCTTGAACAATTTGTGCAAAGTTTAATCCGATAAACGGATAACGGATAGTTAGCTAACAGCGGTAAAAGTAGGTTGTTCACAAAGTCAGGTTCATTTAGAATTACTGGAAAGTTAGTAAACTAGCTAACAATTAAAGTATATAGTCATTTTAGCCATGATTATTATTGCCTTAGTCATCTAAGCATAGCAATGTAAACTAGGGGCCAGCTCCATGTTCAACATGCTCAGGTTTAAAAAAACTGCAAAGACAGAAAGCTCTTTTACCCCATATTAACTGTCTTGGCAAGGTTGTTTGAAAATAAATAACTGAAGAAATAATCTTTCATGAGTAAATACTAGCAATTCATGTAACTTCCTCCAGCAACCCTTCCACTCTGGCTCCTCCACCCATATATAACAGGCTTTAAGCTGCAGCCCTGCAGTCCCTTCCCAGCATGTGAATGCAGCTGCCTTGCACCTGTACTGTTTTTAGATGTTAACCTCCCCCCTTGTCCAAAACACACTTTTAGCAGCAACTCAAAATCATGTGCATGTAAAGAAAGAGAGATGTTCTTTTTCTTCATGTGTGTTCCCCTGTGAATATTCCACATTTACAGCCTTTGATGTCAGAGTGCACAGAATGGCTGAACTGTCTGGGGTTTGAATGTAGATGAGAAAGAAGACGAGGCAGCTGATGCATGCTGGCATCTCTCCAAAGAAAGGCTTACTTTATAAACTGAATGGCAAGATCCTACTTAGAGAGACAAATGAGGGCAAACAAACCTGGAGCAGAGTACACTCAGTTTGGGATTACAACAGGTCTCCGCTGTTTGTGCTGGGAATGCATTTAGCAACAGGGAGCCCATTTTTCCCAAGGGGAAGCTTGAGCGCAGTGATCCCACCCCATAGAGGCTCCTCCTAGCTACCCCAAAGCTCAGAACCGCAGGTCGGACTGTCAAAGCCAGCCTATCTTCTCCAAAAGTTCTACAACATTTATGATTCTTCCAATGTTCTGCCCAGAATTCCAGTGATGAATTCATATGGAAAATTAAGAGGTTGATGAGATGCAATGCTTTAATCATTGTTATTATGTTTTTAATCTTGCCTTTATACAGTACATTATAAAACATATGTTTTTCTGCTGCACTGCGCCCACGGACTCCTCCTGGGTACAGCACTGCACACTTGCTTTAAACGATGACATACTGACTGCAGTGCCTAATCTTGGTTTCCGAGTTGTAGGTGTGTGCTGTCGCCAATGGTAGTGTGAGGGAAACTAACCACCAAATGAAAAAGTAACCCATGTACTAAATCAAAATTATAAAAAAGCGTTATCAGTAAAAATCCACCCCCATATAGATCTGCAGCTGTGATCCATGGCTGAGAAACTACGCTGCTTGCTTTCTCATGTTTCATTAGAAAATTACATCTCAGGTTCTGTGGTGAGAGATTTTTCCTCAGGCACCGCAGTGCACAACGATTTGCTGTATAGCTGAGCCATTCATTCTCGCTCGCATATAAGAAAGTGTAAAAAAATTATGATTGTGATTACAGATAAATGTATATTTTTACATGTCAAAACATATTTTTAGTTGAGATATAATATTTTATCTAGTTACTGAAACATGTATTTTTCATAAGGGAGTGGAGTACCCCACAGAATACCTCACTGTGGAATCAAGGGAGCTGGAGCCATAATGTGGTCATGAAGGGGTTTCCCCAATACCTTTCATGATGTCTGTGGTTCAGACGGCCACCAAAACACCCTGGACATTAATAGTCATTGCAGACCTTACAGTAATCTACACTAGATCCAATAAAATAACCCCCCCACCCCCGATTAAGTTATTTTACTTTGGCATTTATATTTTTTATACACTACCTGTGTATTAGAAATAATTACAACATGTCGCTTGCAATTTATTCACCTGAAAGCATTATTTTGACCAAAAAAGCTTGTGGAGCTACTGGGTGGTTCATAATAATAATAATAATAATATACTTATTTATATAGAGCCTTTCTCCAACCCAAGGACACTTTACAGAGCAAAAGTAGAAATGTTAAAGCACTCCCAACTGTTCCAGTGCTGACTGTGACCAGTAGCCCTGCAGGACAATGGACAATTAGCAAGGTTAGAGAGGGTTCACTCAGCTGGGATCCGCATCTCACATCACTTGCTTGTCTACACTCTCCTGTATTGGCTGCAGAGATCGCTGAATGGCTATAAACGTTTGGGAATTCCAAATTGGGAAGAAAATGGAGGGGAAATCATAAAAAAATGCTATATTAAATCACTCCTTTAGATGTATTTTTTGTTTACATTGTGTTGTGAAAGGTTAGAATAACCCATAAATATAGTCTAAATCAAATATGCAGTGCCTCTAATTAGCCTGTAGCATACGGTAATCAACTGAGATTTGCATTCACATGCAAAAATGACAAGCAATTATACATTCTGTGATATGATGTTTCAAATATGAGGGAAATGATTTCCAGTGAGAAATAAATAAATTTGAACTGATAAATATGAAAAGTACTGGGAACGGCATGCATTATATAAAATAATTTGTTCAGACTAGAAAATATCAAAGCCTCATTTCAAAGCCATACAGCTAAAGGAAGTGAGTCTGCAAATAGCAGAATCTCCATTTGAAGTTTGATGTTTGATAATTGCAGTTGAAAAAAAGGCTAAATTATACTTTGCCTAAACAGAGGTCAGACATGGTCCGGTACTTTCTACCACCAAAAGATTTACTGCACATAAATTTGCACAGTACCAGAAAAAATATATAACATTTGTCAGGCAGAGAAAATAAAGTTTAAACCCAAAGGAAGCATTTTCTAGCTCTCTGTCACTTTCCCCAGTAGCTTATATAGCTTCCCTCTTTATAGCTAGCATAAGTCATACAGTAGCTTAATAAATAATGATTATTTACTAGGCAACACAATCACATGTGGCAACCTTGTCATTTCGCAACAAGTTTATTGATCAAATGTCGCAAGACCAACATTATCAGTTATACAGGCAAGAGTAGTATAATGGTTAAGGAACTGGACTAGTTCGTGGAACTGAAAGGTTACAGGTTCAATTACCAGGTAGGACACTGCCGTTGTACCCTTGAGCAAGGTACTTAACCTGAATTGCTTCAGTATATATCCAGCTGTATAGGAATGGATAAATGTAATAAGATGTAAGAAGAAGTTGTGTAAGTCGCTCTGGATAATTGTGCTAAATGCCTGCAATGTAATGTAATAAATGATGGTCAGTTTCACCATTCATGGCCATTTAAGTAAGTGTTTATCACTTTATTTCCTTATGCAATATTAATATTCAAATTATATGAGAATGTTCAATACATACGTTTATGAAAAGTCACAAAGAGATAGCTATATGGATTTCATGACAGCAAATTTATAGAATTTTTGCAGTCATTGACTGCTGTGGCGTTCCTAGTGTTATATAAACTGTATAGGCTACTGTAGCTATCTTGTAAAAGGCACGTTTGTAAAATTATGTTAGCTAGATAATCTACTGACATACACACCATTAGTACGTCTCATGTAGGCTACAATAACCCATTAAAAACAAGTACGGTAATCCATTTAAAAATATGACTAAAACTTTAATTTATTTGTAATTCACGGTAAAGGGGAAATGACAGAATCCAGTCATATGTGTTTCATTTAGCCAGAATGCATGTGTGTTTGCGTATATGTATGCATCTCTCTCTCTATCTCTCTCCCACAAATTTATATGCATTGTCATTATCAGTTACTCATAACAAACACAGTACAAAAATAAATCATATTTCAACAAAAAACGTTTTCAACATACAACATACATTCCAAAGCAATGCTACCCAATGTTTCCTAAATTATTTTATGCAACTTGGCCTGGTGCTTTTTCATCTTACCATCTGAAAGATGGTCATTTAAACTTTGCCCTGTCAACTAACTAAAAATGCTTCATGGAAGAAGACATCTTTTAAATGCATGTTGTAAGCAGCTGAGGAAAAATTATACTTGGTTGTCAAGTACAAAATGTACAAAATGTTTTAACATTGCAACTAGATAGATAGATAAACAGGTTACTTTATTATCCACATGGAGATATAGCAGCATATAACATTCACATTTACAAACAGACATTTATACCAAGAAAAATGTATCTACACTAGAGAAAGGGGGGGATGAATAAATAAATACAGATTAAATATATGTGTATGTGCATGTTTGTGGGTCAGATAAAATTTTGTCAAATTAGTTTATAATAATGTAAAACAATAAAAAGAATCACAATTTTGTGAACACAATTTTACAATTGTCTATAATTTTAACAATAATAATATAATGCATTTTACTCATGATGTGGTTTTCATACACCAAAAGCACTGGATGCAGACAATTCTTAAATATATAGTGTAGTCATTTGAAAATGTTTTAAGTGTAACAGCTGAATTATTATTTACACTATACATAATTTGATGCTTTCACATGACACATGAAGTTTGAATGACCACATTCACTTCGGATGGTAAGATGAATAAAACACAGGGCCAAGTTTAATTTAATTATTTACGAAACATTGGGTAGCATTGCTTTGGAATAGAGCTTGTTTAATCTGCATGAGCTAAGATAGCCAAAATTGTTTGTTTTAAATTGGCCTCATTTTGATATCAATACCTTTATTGGCAGGCCTCGGTTTTGCTAGTTTTATTATAGACAGTGTTTTGCATGCGTAACTTGGCATTGTTGTACGTTGATAACGTTTTCTGTTGAGTTTTGTGTTATAGGCTACTTTCAGCCCCACACAACTATAAGCACTAATCATTCTTTATTTAATCATTCCTGTCAACCCATGTATTATTAGTTAGTTGCATATTGTTAGTAAGTTACATTAAAGAAAATGTTTTATTTATCTATATAATTGAAATGCAGTGTCCAAGTGTTAGTTTTAGACTTGTACAGAAGTGTGTCAACTTTTTAAATCACATTCAGAACACTAGACATTAACACAATATACAAAGTAAAATTATTTAAGCTTTCAAACAACCAATGCACAGTGGTTTGTCCATTAAAACTATGAAAGTGAATGCTTTCCTATTGATGGAATTGGCTGACACAGCTAGAAATTGTAGTACCAGCATGCACTTTTATTAGAAATTACCTGGTTGGTTTAGATGCAGCTGTCTTTACGCTCAGATCACCAACATAACTTAATGCAATATTACGGTGCTTGCCAAAAATGACATGTTGTAGGTGCAACTATTTCCAGACGATAATCAGACCATAACTTTAAAAAAGTGTATACAGCAGTCAACGTTTAAGAGCAGTAGTCATTTCCAAATATAATGGAACGCAAAATCAGTGCGTCCGCCAAATTGCAATATTATTATGACGTGTGATTTTGTATGGTGCCACAACATTGTAATCTTAACGTTGTATAAACATCATGGAACATAAATCTAACATTGTAGGGTGACGGTCAAATTACAACATTGAATAAACTTTCATTTTCAACCTTCACGTACCTCAAATGCAACGTCAGAGATTAACCATCAAATTGCAATATCATTACAACATTCTATTTTTAACATTGTGAATTTAATGTTTAAAAAACTTCTAATTTAAACCACCTTACAATGTAAAGTTGACGTTATATGCTGGCCAACAATTTGAGACATCATTCCAATGTTTCTTGTCAAACTGAGCTGCGGCATAGCCATTCAAACGTTTAAAAACTTTTCACTTTCAACCATCACATACCCTCTAACTAACTTCAGGTTTGTAACATTTTTAACGTTGTTTCAACCATAACACAATATAAAATGCCTAAGGGGTAGAGATGTTTGGGGAGTCTGTGTAACTTTTGAATGTGGAGGCTTTCCTATCTGCTTGCTTCTTGATATTACTGTTTTTTGTTTTTTTGCTGAGATCTTCACTTGTAGACCAAATTTTTGTCTTTCCCATTAACTAAAAGCCAATCAAAAAATCTTTCTTCTCCTTGGCAAGATGCTGGAATTGTTTAACATTAGCACATGATGGCTCCCCCTTTTTTGGTGTTCATGGGAGCCCTTATTCTCATCACTACAGTGTGGCTTGAAAACATTTACCCTGTCATGCATTGCCACTGGAATATGTCAGTAGGTGTTTTAGCTGTGACAGTGTTCTGGGTGTAAACAATAACAGATGGCCCTCATGGGATTCGTGCAGACACGGCATGATTTACTCCAACTGGAAATCAAATATATTAATCAAGGCTATAATTGCTCAAACAGTCTGGAAATACAGGTTTGTTGCTAAGAAGCTAGGGTCTACTGATTTCATGACCTCATTCCTCTCTCATATTAGCTTGAAATGTCTTGCAAATGTGATGGGAAACAGCAAGGCGTACAGCTAGATTATAGAATATAATAACTTGTATTTTCCCGCAAGGGAACTTCAGTTGTAGCCCCAGCAACAACAAAAAAAGACAGACAGTGGGGCAGACCCACAACACACAAACAAACATATCAAACAAAGACATCCAACAGAATCATTACATCAATCAAGTGAATTAAAGTGAATTAAAGTGCAATACAGCCCCGCTGTCCCGAGATGTCTAGTCTCACCAAGCAGTCCAATACACAAACTCCACCTCCACCTCCTCTATACACGCAGCGCCGCGGTCTCTGCCCGCGGTGTCATATTATGACAGATCCTGTATCTAGAACTGTATCATGATATGTATCACATTGTGACCTTCATATCACTATTTCACACATAGCGCAAGGTACATGGCAATAGTAACAGGCTGAGTAACCAGATGGTCAGTTCCTGCATTCCTTCCATTATGTCAACTTGTTTACTCTAAGAGGGTCTGGTTGATGACACCTGCATGACCATCTGCTATGCTCTTTCTCTGGATAATAGCTTTGGTCAAGTAAATAGATTTTTTGAAAAGACAATTATGCCATTATTATGGTTATCATAGATCTTCGCAATAGATCCCAGAAATACAGCTGAGAGCTTACAGGAGCAATGTTCTGGCTCAGAAGCATCTTGACAGGAAATGGAATCTCTGTGCTCAATGCTGAAAACTAGCCACTGCACTACGTGCTGAACACTATACTTGGACCTGACCGCATTAAAAGCACGCTCCTCTACACACTCCCTTTACCCAGTACCTGTCACACTCCTGCAACCTCATGCCTAAGGAGGAGGCCGTGCATCCTTTACCCAGTATCTGTCACACTCCTGCAACCTCATGCCTAAGGAGGAGGCTGTGCATGAGAGTTTCACTCTTGCATGTAAACTGGGCCCAAACTCCGATCTCCTGCTTTCCTCCCCCCGTCAGGAGAGTACAAAAGGGCGGAGGAGAGCGCAAGAGCTTCTGATCTTTCCGCCAGTGCTCACGCTGCAAGAACAGAAATACTTTTTTCAAAGACATTGAAAAAAGGAGGGAGCGACAGAAGGGGAAGGCAGAGCACAGTTTTTTTTTTTTTTAAACTCTTACAGCTATTTATCAATTTATCATCACAGATGAAAGCAGATTAAAGCAAATTGCACTGAATGTACCATAGAAGGAAGGAACGCTGAATGTACAATGGAAAAAAAACTTTTAAAAACTGCATCTTAGAAAAAACCCACCAGGGACACTGCAATGGCGCACTTTTAGAACAACAAATCAGTAAAATCAGGCAAAAAAACGTTTTTTGCACAATTTGTTCCAATGGGAAGTTATTTAGTGATTAAAACACCATTGTGTTTACCACGTTTACTGCTTGGTCACACCTCAAGGAGCAACAGCTGTATTTGGAGAAGCCAAAACCTAATATATACCTTTCTTGGTGCTGCCTTTAATTGCATTTCCTTTAATTGCAGGAACCGTAATCTTGTTTTAATGTTGTTAACTGTCATTAATTGCTCTGCTACAGCCCCCCTACATTCAGAATGACTCTTCTAATTGTGGCTCCTGATTTAGTAACATCTTCATTGGAGTGAAAAGACAGCTAAGCCCCAGGCTATATTCTGCTACCTCTACTGCGTCTTTATTAAAAACCTGTAATTAAGCACTCCTTTGCCACTCGCTTGTACTAGGACTGAGATGAGGGTCTAGAGTCCTATAGTCACAGACCTGGTGCAGGTATAATGTTTGCATGGTGGCATGGTTTTTGAGTTTGTGTCAATGGGATGTATTCAATTAAAAGTGCTATGGTGCTTTGATATAAGAAAAGGAGGAAAACAACCAACACCATATTCACTGAGAATACAGTAGATAGTAGGAAGAAACAGTCATCTAAGCCATACAGTGAGCACCATAATTAATTGGTCAGTGAAATGTTTTTTGTTATTTTGGTTCTGTACTCTAGCACTTTGAGTTTGAAAGGATACAATGACAATGAGATTGAAGTGCAGAATTTAGCTTTAATTTGAGGGTATTTTCATCCATTTCGGATGAACTGTTTAGAAATTATAGCACCTTTTGTACATAGCCCCCCCCCCCCCATTTCTGGACATCAGAAAATATTGGACAGTTTAACATAATGTAGAATAAAGTAATCATTTTTAATATTTGGTCACATATCCTTTGCATGCCATGACTTCCTGATGTTTTTGACCCAACAATATCAAAAGACTTTTGACATCTTATTTTCTGGTACTATAATTTTCTGATATCTTATTTTTCTGATAATATAACTTATCTGCATTTTAATGGATCTCTTAATTATTATTAATTGGGGGGTGGGACTAGATTTAGCTGTAAACCCTTCAAGTTATCCATCCATATCTATTATATTTCTGGCAGCAGAGTGATGGTTTGAGGCTTGTTTGATACGTCAAACCCTTGTTAACTTAGAGCCATTTAGCCAACCATGTGTTCCATACTGTTCCAGTTTACAGCTAAATATAGTCCCACCCCACAATTCCCATAGAGATCCATTCAAATGCAGGGACATTTTGTATTGCTTGTAAGAGTACCAGAAAATAAGATATGAAGATTTTTCTGAGGTTATTGGGTCACAGACATCAGGAAGTAATTGCATGCAAATGATGCAACTTTTAATATTAAACATTTTAAGGCACAGTCAACTTGATGTATGTAAACTTGTGATATAGTGAATTAAAAGTGAAATAATCTGTCTGTAAACAATTTTTGGAAAAATTACAACACTTAGGTTGAAGTAATTAAAACTAATTTTTAACCACTTTTTAACCATGTCAGTTAGGACATCTACTTTGTCATGCACAAAGTAGATGTCCTAACTGACATGGTTAAAAAGTGGTTAAAAATTAGTTTTAATTACTTCAACCTAAGTGTATGTAAACTTCCAACTTCAACTGTACGTATGTGTATACATACTGTGAAATTACATTTACAAAAGTAAAACATTGATGTTTACAATATATATATTACATATAATTTGACCATGGTTTAAAAGGAACATGCTTTTTAATGCATATTAAGTCCAACTATTGGACAGTCTCGTTGAACAAGAGCCTTTAATCTCTGGCCTTTCCTCTTGGCTTCCTCAGCTGCCATTCTGGATGACCCCATGGAGTGCAGCCGTGGGGAGCGTCTGGCCATCACGTTGGCTAAAGAGGGCATCAACCGGGCCAGCAACCGCTCCATTATGGGCAAGCTGGAGGTGGACATCTTTGAGTTACTGAGGGACAGCGAGTACGAGACAGGCGAAACCAGTAAGTGGCTAGAATTGGGGAAGTGGCAGGGCCGCTGAATAGTCAATATGATAGCCAGGCCCTGGATACTGATCCCAAATCAGCTCATTACACTTGTTGTGAATGTTGTTCTGTGTGTCCATGTCATGACTGGGTAGCTCAGTTTGACTTTGAAACAGGTTTTTGGATTGCCCCGTTAGCATCGATCAGATACCTACCCTTGTAATGTAGAAATCTCTAAAGACATAAATCAAACAACATAAAATAACATGCAACATAAATCAAACCAATGCCAGTCGATCATGTTGGCAGCAGGTAATATGGAAGATAACATTAATGAGTTGTGATTTATTTATTTTTTAACATTGGGAGTGGTGTGGAAGCATGCCATTCACAATGATTTCCTGTATATATCCTTGCATTTACACTGATATTAACCATTGTTCTATTGAGCATGCCACTAATGGCAGTATTTGTTTAAATGGTTGAATGTTTATCATAAAAAACAATATGACAGGTTGCAGTAGTGATCAAGGAACTGGGTGTACAACTCAAATGTTTCAGGCTTAATTATCAGGTGGGCTACTGCTATTGTGGGGTTGCGTGAGGTACTTAACCTAAATTGCTTCAGTAAATATATCAAGCTGTATAAATGAATAATATATAACATGTGCACTAACTAACTTGCCCTGGCTGAGAGCATCTTGTATTCAGATAAATAATTCAGACATAAATAGTCTGCTCCCTTTGCTCCTGTAGATATAGAATACTGAAAGTGTGTGCAGTTTTACTCTTGATAGCTGGTTCTCTCATTTCCTGGGAAACCTCAGAATGTAAAAAAGAACAAAATGGACTAGCAGTGGGAGAGAGGAGGAGCTGGCTTGCTGGTGCACAAGGAGGCAAGAAAGCTTGATGAGAGGAAAAAGCTTCCATTGAATCAGAGAAAATGATGAGCTACAGAATGGTTAGCACCATTAAAACAAAAATAGACAGGTATTGTGTACACTGTACACATCAATAAGCTAAATGGATATAACACGGATTGTGTGAAAGAGAGTCAAGAATACCTGTCCTCTGTTAAATATGTGCAATAGATACTCAATGGGTACGGATGTAGTGTCTGCATCCTTCCTCCAAACGGAGCGAACCTTAACATCTCTGCTTTTATATTTTCCTCACACTCATTCTGACTGTGGCAGAACAGTAGGAAGAGCACAGTCCAGTCGGTTTGGTTTTAACAGGGGGGTGAAGGTACAGTGGAATGCCCCACGTGAAGAACACAGTCCAGTTGGTTTGGTTTTAACAGGGGGGTGAAGGTACAGTGGAATGCCCCACGTGAAGAACACAGTCCAGTTGGTTTGGTTTTAACAGGGGGGTGAAGGTACAGTGGAATGCCCCACGTGAAGAACACAGTCCAGTCGGTTTGGTTTTAACAGGGGGGTGAAGGTACAGTGGAATGCCCCACGTGTCCCATCTCTTGAATGCTATAGTCTGTGGGTATGCTGGAATGCAGGAGGACCTGTTGTTGAGAACAAAGGCGATTGATTCGGTCAACTGAGCGCATGGCAATCTGCTGACGGAAGGAAAATTCTGTTGATTGAGTGGTCCTCGCAGAGGCGAGGAACATCCCCCATTACAACAATTCATTTCAGCTACTCCACTCTGCACTTCATTAATCGACGGTGAATAATTATGCTTATGAGAAAGGAGCAGGCTTCTTCACCCAACAAATGAATGCAATAATTTAATGGAGGGATGAGGGATGAATTCATTAAATGTCTGTGCTTACTTTGTGACAGCAAATTATTATTATTATTATTATTATTATTATTATTATTATTATTATCATTATTAATAAAATTAATACAAACTCACTAAGTATTTTTGTATAAGTTTAACTGAGAGTGACTTTTCAGATGGTTAGACATCTCCAGAAAACACACTTGTGCACATTATTCAAACAAAACAGTAATTTGATTGTTTTTCTCTGTGCTAATTATGTATCACCATGGTTTGTTTATTGAATACAGGAAATAACTTTCAAATAAGATCTTTGGCACATATCATAATTTATGCTCTATTTTCAATTAAACTCAGCCTTTGAGAGCAGTGGTTTGGTTAGGTTTTAGCACAATAAGGATTGATGTGAACCTGCTATAGTATAGAAGTAATTTACATCTCTGAAGGGAATATTCAGGTAGCGACAGTATTATGCCAAACATATGGGCAAACTTATTCAATACTTATATTACACTTCTCTAAAACTGTTTATCACTGAAGATAAATACATACAGTCAAGCCGGAAAGTCTGCACACCCATTTCACCTTCTCTGTAGATAAATACATACAGTATATGATAAAAATCAGATACATACCCTTTCAGCTAGATTTGTATTACATTACATTACTTTACTGGAATTTAGCAGATACACTTGTCCAGAAGGTCAATGCACACAAGTGCAAAGAACAGTAAATTGAAGTGCAGTAATTCCCTCGGGGGTCTAGTCTAAAGAGAGACAGAAAGTGCGAGAACTGCAGACTCGATTGATAACTACCATTTTATGAACAAGTGCAAAAAATCACAGGCTCTAAAAATTTTAATGTAAGTAACACCAAATGAGATGTTAGGGCTAGATAAAAGTACAGTACGAGAGAGGCTCAGGTGGAGGTGTTGAGGTGAAATCCAAAAAGATACGCCTTCAATCTGCGTCAGCCAGATGTCCAAAGGTTACTTAACAAAGGGAACTGAGATTTGATAGCACTTGATATCTAAAGCATGTTGGGAAAAAATAAAAATTTCATCCAGTAAGACCTGTAATAGCCTATTACAGAAGATGGTTAAGTCAGGTGCTTTTTTCACCATAGCGAGGATCTGTGTTGTGGACACTATTGAAGATGGCCTCAGATTTGTTCATCTCATTTGCACATTGTGTTTTGTCTTGTTTTTTTACTGGCTGCAGTTGGCACAGTCCAGATTCAGTCCAAGGTACCTCAGTACACTGCTTACAAGTGCCTCAGCAGGATAAGCCAATTGACCTTAGTCATTTACTTCTTACCACTTATTAATGAATGTTTACCTTGACTTGATGATGGTTTTACTTCTCATGTATGCACAAAGTTAGCTTGCCTGCAGTTTTTCAATATCACACTGCATTAAGCAAGTAGTAATCTGCTCATTACATCACATATATTTACACACAAAACCCCCACCGGAACAAGATTTGTGGGATATTTTAGGGCAACGACAACAAGGACAAAGCTTATCAGTTTTAAGAGCTTCAAGGTAATTTTCAAGTTCAGTGATCCGTTGAGATATCAAGTGCCCTGCAAATACAAATGCTCACTGTTTTTATCCCTCTAGAGCCTATTGGGAAGGCAGGTGGTGATTTTGCAGCATGCAGTGTAAAAAGGTCCAGAGTAGAAACAAACTCTGGGCCAGGCTGGAAGAAAAACAAACTCTGGGCCAGGCTGGAAGAGAAACAAACTCTGGGCCAGGCTGGAAGAGAAACAAACTCTGGGCCAGGCTGGAAGAGAAACAAACTCTGGGCCAGGCTGGAAGAGAAACAAACTCTGGGCCAGGCTGGAAGAGAAACTAACTCTGGGCCAGGCTGGAAGAGAAACAAACTCTGGGCCAGGCTGGAAGAGAAACAAACTCTGGGCCAGGCTGGAAGAGAAACAAACTCTGGGCCAGGCTGGAAGAGAAACAAACTCTGGGCCAGGCTGGAAGAGAAACTAACTCTGGGCCAGGCTGGAAGAAAAACAAACTCTGGGCCAGGCTGGAAGAGAAACAAACTCTGGGCCAGGCTGGAAGAGAAACAAACTCTGGGCCAGGCTGGAAGAGAAACAAACTCTGGGCCAGGCTGGAAGAAAAACAAACTCTGGGCCAGGCTGGAAGAGAAACTAACTCTGGGCCAGGCTGGAAGAAAAACAAACTCTGGGCCAGGCTGGAAGAGAAACAAACTCTGGGCCAGGCTGGAAGAGAAACAAACTCTGGGCCAGGCTGGAAGAGAAACAAACTCTGGGCCAGGCTGGAAGAGAAACTAACTCTGGGCCAGGCTGGAAGAGAAACAAACTCTGGGCCAGGCTGGAAGAAAAACAAACTCTGGGCCAGGCTGGAAGAGAAACTAACTCTGGGCCAGGCTGGAAGAAAAACAAACTCTGGGCCAGGCTGGAAGAGAAACAAACTCTGGGCCAGGCTGGAAGAGAAACAAACTCTGGGCCAGGCTGGAAGAGAAACAAACTCTGGGCCAGGCTGGAAGAGAAACGGCACATTTCAATAATGGAGAGGGGAAGTAGGAGGATGTAACTCCAAAAAAAACATCCTAAACCTCCAAAGACCCAGCAATTAATTTTTATCCCCTGTAGGGGACATGAGTCTTTGGTCTTTTTATTGATATAATATAGATATTGTTAAAAAGATATGTAGTTATGCAGAGCTATGGTTCGAAATACGCATCAGGCAATGATTAAAAATGAGGGATAGAAGTAATATCCCTTCAGTGGCCCTACTCCCTTTTAGTTGCTTGATATTCTATATTTCTATTTGTTTCCATTATTTTGACCGACCTGTGCACATGTGTGTGCATGCGCGGGCGTGTGTGTAAATGCTGGCAATGAACGGATCAAGCAATAACGTCAATCAGTGAACTTATTCAAAATGTACATTTTTATTGTTTTTACAATTATGAAGTCTTTAAAAAAACAGAGGACTTAAGAAGGTGGAGGAGACACAGCACTGGAAAGGAACATAAACAGCCAAGGAAATGAAACGTAAAATTCATCAGCTCTCTGAATAAAAGTACGATCACTTAAGCTGAAAGGAACGCATGTTATGCTCTGGCAGTCTAAAAGTACCATACCTCTTCTCATTTTCTCACCGCTCAGACTTATTTGGTCTTCTCACTTCAATTCTCCTACATGTTTCGGCCTTGTCAAGTCTTACAGCCCTTTTATGGCACGCCCCACCAATGCCATCTCTTTTCTTGGCACCCACCCCGAAGAGAGGATTGTTCCTTGTACTGTTCATCATGCTGATCACAGGGCCTTGATTCAAATGCAGAGCTCCTTTCTCACATCAAAACAGAAAATTAGTTTTCTCGGAACATTGTGTACAGGGCTGAAAAAAGCAACTGGAACAAAGACATATACAGTATATATATAGGCTATAAAGGCTAAATATAGGCTATAAATCACATGTTTTTCATGGATCCATTTAACAATAAATTTGTATATTTAAGGATAACAACCAAGATTAGAGTTCTTTCACTTTCTGCCTTGGCAGCTTTCGATTCATGGTTTGTTTTCATCCTAAACTGTGTTGGGTCCAAGGCTGCTGCATTATAGCATTCGATACAACACAAAAGGAGGTTTTTTTAAATAAACCTGGTGTATAGCATAAGAAATGGCAATGTAGGTTTAAATATACTGCATGTGATCTCTGTCACTGATGCTTTCACACCTTTTATGTTAAATTAATCTTTAATATGTCCTTGGATTCAATGTATTGATTTCAATAAATGCTGGATGATTGGCCAGAGGAGCTGGTTTGATGCTTGTAAAACACCCAGGAGTAATTGGACAGTTTCATAAAATATATTTTGTAAAAGCATAAGTGGTCTCGCTCTCAGCCTTCACAGCTGTTGTAGTCACCTCAAATCGTCTGATGATTATTTTGATAAGTTTTGGGGGGGAGTGAATTAGTCATATTTTTGCTTTCACATTCTGTGGAGTGATTATTTTAATTGATATGTTTCACTATTTAATTTTGCCATCTATACAATTGGGAAGGCTTATGTTTATCTTTTTTTCTATGTTGTGTAAACTTGTACACACAAGATAGATAAAAATACAATAGTGTGTGCTGTATAAACGATGATGGATGGCCGGATGCATTGGTTGGTTTAATAGTTGAATGATTGTTTGGTTGGGTGTTTGGCTCATATATGTACGGACAAATTCATCTGTTTATTTGTTGGTTGGGTCTGGGATGTACTGTATGAATGGAATCTGTGGTTGTTTGAATAACCGGTGTTTGATTAACTGGTGTTTTGATGTATTGATTGGATTGTTGATTTATTGATGATTACTTGGCTGATCAGTGTATTGGGTGCTTGATTGCACTGGTCTTAATTCTTTCTTATTACAGTGTGCCAGATTTTATCCAAGGGAGTAGTAGCAGTCTTGGGTCCATCTTTCAGCCCGGCTTCCAACTCCATCATCAGTAATATCTGCGGAGAGAAAGAGGTTAGTGTCTGCATTTGCACACTGTGTTCATGGGAACAAAGCAAAGCGTTTTCTACCTTAGAAGATTTATTAGTTTGACTACGTTTTATAAATCAGATTGTTATAAGATTGTTATAACTGCTTCATAAGTAATTAGAAGAACTAATCAATTAGAACGATTCATATAATTTTTGATTAGTCCAGCATTGATAAATTACTGATTATTATGTGTCTGCACGGTACTTGTGCAGATAATATACAGTCAAGCCGGAAAGTCTGCACACCCCTTTCACCTTCTCCACATTTTATTACGTTACAGACTTATACTACAATAGATTGAGTTCATTCTTTGCCTCAAACATCTACACACAATAGCCAATAATGACGAAGTAAAAACAGGTTTTAAAAAAATATGCAATTTTATTTTACTGACAAAAATAGGTTATTTAGGGGTTACATATCTGTACACAACCTTAGCCTAATGCTTGGTTGCTGCACCTTTGGCAGCGATTACAGCTTCAAGGCGTCTTGGGAAAGAAACTACGAGCTTGGCACACTTGTTTCTGGATATTTTTGCCCATTCCTCTTGGCATATCCTTGCAAGCTCCGTCAGGTTGGATGGGGAGCATCGGTACACAGCCATTTTCAGCTCTTTCCACAGATGTTCAATTGGATTCAGGTCTGGGCTCTGGCTGGGCCACTCAAGGACATGCACAGAATTTCTCCGAAGCCATTCTTTGTTATTTTGGCTGTGTGCTTCAGGTCGTTGTCATGTTGGAAGGTAAACTTTTGCCCCAGTCTGAGGTCCAGAGCGCTCTGGAGAAGGTTTTCTTCAAGGATCTCGGTGTACTTAGCTGCATTCATCTTTCCCTCTATCAGGACTAGTCGCCCGTTCCCGCTGCTGAAAAACATCCCCACATCATGATGCTGCCACCGCCATGCTTCACTGTAGGGTTGGTATTAGCCAGGTGATGAGTGGTGCCTGGTTTTCTCCAGACGTGACGCTTGGTATTCAGGCCAAAAAGTTCAATTTTGGTTTCATCAGACCAGAGAATCCTGATTCTCATGGTTTGAGAGTCCTTTAGGTGCCTTTTGGCAAACTCCAAGCGGGCTGTGATGTGCCTTTTACTAAGGAGGGGCTTCAGTCTGGCCACTCTACCTTAAAGGCCTGATTGGTGGAGTGCTGCCTGGATGGTTGATCTTCTGAAAGGTTCTCCCATCTCCACAAGGATACGCTGGAGCTCTGTCAGAGTGACCCTCGGGTTCCTGCTCACCTCCCTGGCTAAGGCCCATCTTCCCCGATTGCTCAGTTTGGCCGGGTGGCCCGGTCTAGGAAGATTCTTGGTGGTTCCAAACTTCTTCTATTTACGAATGATGGTGGCCACTGTGCTCTTTGGGACCTGTAAAGCTGCAGAAATTTTTCCCTACCCTTCTCCAGATCTATGCCTTGACACAATCCTGTTTCTGAGGTCTGCAGATAATTATTTTGACCCCATGGCTTGGAGTTTGCTCTGACATGCACTGTCAACTGTGGGACCTTATATAGGCAGGTGTTGGCAATCCCCAATCATGTCCAATCAATTTAATTTATCACAGGTGGACTCCAAGTTGTAGAAACATCTCAAGCAGTATAAGTGGAAACAAAATGCACCTCAGCTCATTTTTGGGTGTCATATCAAAGGGTGTGCACACTTGTGTACATATGATATTTTACATTTTGATTTTTAATAAATTAGCACAAATGTCTAAAAACCTGTTTTCACTGTGTCATTATGGGCTATTTTGTGTAGAATTTTGAGTCAAAAAATTAACTCAATCTATTGTAGAATATGTCTGTAATGTAATAAAACGTGAAGAAGGTGAAAGGGGTGTGCAGACTTTCCGCCTTGACTGTATGTGTATATAGCATGTTTTATGCACTATGGCCCAGTGCTGTGTGTCCACACCCTCAATTCTAGATACAGGCTTCCCCAGGAATGCATTTTGTAACCAGGGTTGAATGATATCTTTGCTTGTTAAACTTGTCATGTTTTGAAGTCTCGCAAGGCCTCAATGGTCAAATATTTTGCTAGCTTTAACTTCTTTTCTTTTGTAGGCAGAATGAGAGCTTGGTGACATAAATCACAAGCCTAATGTAGCTAAGCCAAACCCTAAGCTTTGTGTTTGTCAGCATGAGATTTGTCGGATATGTTGTTCTTAAATTACAACCTTCGAGAGAGAGAGACAACATAATTGGTACAGCGAACTTGTTCATGGTCCATACAATATCATATTGATATGAAGTAGCCTGGCCTGGTTGAACAGACCAGAAGAATACTACAGTACTGTCTTTCACTTTTTCTCTCCCATTGCATTACATTGCAGGCATTTAGCAGACGCTCTTTTACACAACTTTTTAAGCATTTTCTTACATATTATTTATTTATACAGCTGGATATATACTGAAGCGATTCAGGTTAAGTACCTTGCTCAAGGGTTCAACGGCAGTGTCCTAACTGGGAATTGAACCTGCAACCTTTCAGTTACAAGGCCTAGATCTAGGATGGCACCACTCTGTGAGAGTCTTATTATCTCAGAGGAGGCAGAAAACTGGAGAACTAACAGAAAACTATTTCTACTTAAATTATAAAGAGTTAATTACAGAATGTATGATCCCAATTCATCATTCTAATTGACGTTTTTTTTGTTAATAAAATTATTTAATCTTAAGACCTGATTTTGACTTTGTTTTGACTTTTTTTTTTGCAGCCATTAGCGGTTATGCCCCTAGTCACTGGAATAACCTCCCTGAGAATCTGAGGGCAGCTGAAAGTATTGATACTTTTAAACATAAGCTCAAAAGTAATATTTTTAGCTAGGCTTTTACCTAGGGTTTTTATGTATTTATTTTAACATTTTTATCTTACAATTGACCTTATTTTTTGTCTTGTTTTATTTTTTTATTTTTTTTAATGTTAACTTTTGTAACATTTTCATGGAAAGCAATTTGAACTGCATTCACTTGTATGAAAGGTGCTATATAAATAAAGTTTGATTGATTTATAATATACTTGGCAGTGTACTGCTCAGTGTACTGTACACTTGGGGAGTACCTGAACACAACCCAGTAGTATGTATGTGGTGAAGATAACTTGTACCACTAAGTAAGGACAGACATTGACTGTGCAAGCCAGGGAATTGTACCCCACACCATTATGAAACCACCAGAACCTTCAAAGTTGGAACACTGTTGCTTTTCCATTTTTTTGTTCAGAACCTGTACACTGTACATTATACATTACCTTACATAACATACACATGCCTTTACTTAGACCGAACCACGTTTTATGAGTAAAATAAGGATCAAATGTATTCTTGATTTAACACCCAACACAAATTTGTACCCTATTAAGTTTCAAAAGGAGTATATGAGTGAAGTGGACTGGTGGAAAAGGTGTCTCTAGGAAAAGGTGACTCACTGAACCCGCAGTGCACAGAGCCATATCTGAGAATGCAGCTCTTTGGATTTTCCACTGCAAATGGCACTGCTGGAACCCTTCCTGTCTTGCTTGTTCATATCTCTCGCCCCTTAGTCACTCTACAGCTGATGCAATGATTTGAAAAACTCACAGCTTTGTTCTCACAGCTTGGCAGATGCACACACCATGGAGAAAATGTGCTCTAAATGTGTTCTATTTTCCGGTGTAATTATGTGTTCAAATGACAGTTCGAGTTACTATAATAGAATAGAATAGAATAACTTTTATTTTTCCGCAAGGGAACTTCAGTTGTAGCCCCAGCAACAACAAAAAAGACAGACATTGGGGCAGACCCACAACACACAAACAAACATATCAAACAAAGACATCCAACAGAATCATTACATCAATCAAGTGAATTAAAGTGAATTAAAGTGCAAAACAACCATGATTAAAAAAATAGTCCCGCTGTCCAGAGATGTCCAGTGTCACCAAGCAGTCCAACACACAAACACCGCCTCCACTACTCTCCTCCGAAACGGAACATCGAAATATGTCAATCCTCCCAGTCGTCTCCTCATTCGTCCCCCGCATTATGTTCTCCTTCCCTGGCTGCGTTTTGAAGTTTCTCTGCACTCCCGGATAAGACCCGAAATCTTCAACTCCGGTGAAGAGCGATGGTAAACTTTGTTGCTGCAGTCTGCAGATCCAACGGACATTCCCGAGCATATGTTGCGAATGCGTCTCCATTGTGACGACCACAAACAAAATCATATCGACAAGACAACTCGTCAATATTATCAAACGAGCCGCAGGAGTGCCCTGAAAAACAACAACAAAACACATTCAAATTACAAACAGGAACACGAGAGACAGCTGGACTACATGTCGCCATTACAGAGCCACGTGACGTTTTGTCAATAAATAATTAATTTAATAATAAATAAGGCAAATTATGTTAGAAAGATGCACTCTAAAAATAAAAAGTCAGTACAAGAATATTTCTAAACTTTCTATTCTCCATTTATTTTTTATGCCAAGAAATGAGTGCCTGGCAATTTGACCGTAGCCTTCTTCTTAGGCAAAATTATGTTTTGTCAACTGACTTTTTTTTGACAGTTTGGAATACATCTTACGCTGTTTCACTTCATCCACTTAGTACTTCTGTTTTTTTTCTAACACTTCTGCTGTGACAGAGAAAGTCACAACACCACTCGTCTTGTATGCGTCTGCTCGGGAGCATTGTACATATGGAGAAAGTCCAATCAAGCTGAACTCCCTATCTTAAAACACAGCTTAAATAATCCATGGTTTTCTTTATAATGGTGCCAAATATGTCTTGGCTATTTAAATTTAATTTTTTCACAATGATTAATTGATTCTTCCAGAAATAAGGTCTGCTTCTGTCTGTTAAAACAGATTAATTCTATTGAAATTTAAAAATGCCTGCGGTTCCCTATATGAATGAAATATGATCATGAAATGTAACCAGATTGTAACATTGTGCTGCTTTGGATAATTGTACTCCCTTTAGTCATCCCTGAAGTTCAAATAAATTGGCAAAACTGGTCAAGCATAAGGACTCTTATGAGACACAAGCGTCATGCAGAGTGCCATGTGTGATTGATTGTAAAATGAAAGCAGAACGCATTTACTTCCATACGTTTTCTCTTAAAGCTTCCATATTTGTTGCATGACTGTTTATAGATCAACCTTTTTTTTATTTATTAATTTTTGTTTATGTTTTACTGCTTACTGTTACATTTGCTGATCCATAGTTTATTGAATTAGTCCTGTTAAAATGTTTCTCTTTCTGCTCAGGGACTAGTGTTCAAATGCATCACGTTCTGACTCGTTCCATATTCCAGGGACAATCTGAAATATCTAAAGCACTACATATGTACAGTACATGTATATTTATGCTTTTTAAGTACAGTGGAAGGAGCTAGGTATTGTTTGTCATTGCTGAGATGGTCATGGATTGTTTAGGGTACAGTTTCAAGTGTTGATTATTACTGTATATCACGCTGTTATTGCCATAGACACTATTTTGACACTGTCAACCCGTAAATAACAATATAAATCATTAAAATCCCAGCATTTTAAAATTTGTAACCTATTATAAGACTTTTAAAAAATCTATGTATTCAACACTTTCTGATGCGGTTACAAAAACATTTTACAAGCTAAATAGTCCTGGCTCAGTGCTGCTGTGAACTGCAATTTTTATTAAATAATTTTTAAAGGATCACTGCATATAAACGAAGTGGGCATGTTTCAGGAGTTCTGAGTGTTGGCCGTTTTGCCAATGAGATAATACACAATATGAGATAATACGCAGTAGCCTATTATTAAGACAAGTGTCTGGAATTAGCCCTGATCATGACAGTCATCACCCCATCATATTACAGGCGTTTTGCTAAATGCTTTCTTAATTGTTAATCTTTATGGATTTTGAGGCCATTTTCAGATTTGTTTTATGTGCATTCTACATTTCAGCAGAGTGGAGCCAGCTAGGCTGTACCTGGCATGTTGTGAAACCTGTACCTACTTAATGCATGCACAGCAATTTCTGAGTATAATTTTATATTTGATTATCCAGGAGTCATGCTGTTAATATCTTTTAATGACTTACAGCTTTTAAATATTCGCTATGAACCAAGACCTGAGAAATTTTGACCATGTATTGACCAGGTGTATTGTCCATGGCTTCACCTATAGCTACAAACAAGAAAGTATTACCTAGAAACTCGAGTATCCAGCGCGATCCTAAAGATGCATTCTCTCCTAAGGAGCCAACTCCTCCAACAGAACGAGATCAGCCATTGCAGCTCTGGCCATACCGACCTCTAAGTCATTTTAGAGCAAATTTCGTTCAGTTGTTAAATGTGCTTTAATTAGCATATTTAAAGTCATATAACATTTTAATTTAATCAATTCTGAAAAATAGTAGCCTACTGGAAGCATTAATTAGGTTATGGGTCAAATTAAATACATTCAAAGCCTAAAATGGATTCATAGGCTTAATATAAAGTACGTGCTTTCTACATTTAGTCTTGTATACATTTATAGGCCTATTCTAATTGACATTCCGAAGCTACATTTAGCTGCATTTTGAATTTACGGATGCAGTACGCGTGATCCTGAGCAGGTGTAAATTTTGTTCATACATACGAACAAATGAGATACGAAAATGTTGATGAATGCCAAATTATTGGCAAAATTGCTAATACGAACGGTTTGCGTGCAATTTTGTTCTGCTCACATTTTTATGAATGAATAAATCACTTTAGGCATAATAATCTTTATATAATTTATATCAGGTAGCCTACACAGCCAGAGTGATGAGATGCATGAGGTTTGGTTTGATGGGGGTATTATTATTTATTTATTTATTTATTTTTTTTTTAAACAAACTGCACACAATAGCCTATTCTCTTTAAGACAACACCAGCAGATGCATAGAAACTCATATGTTGAATTTTTTATCAAGTATTGACACATGCACATTTTTCATGGAGATTGTATTTTAGAGGCAGCTACTCTGGCTAATATAGCCCTAGCATGCCTAGCTAGACAGCCTGCACATTGCATATTTTTTGCATTGCAAGAGGACAAGTTTCATTATAGAATGTGAAAGCTCCATTTTTTTTTTCAGCAAATGGCCTTTCAGCAGTGTTTGACACTGCATGCCCCTGTAAATGATGTCTGATGTTTTATTAAACAGGAGCTTTGTCCTGCTGGCATGCAGGCAAGCGAACCGAACAGATGTGGCATCTCATTATAATCTGGACTACCGTATGGCATCGCAGTTACAGTGAGCCCCTGGGACCTTCCCACCCAAGCCTGGGCCAGAGACACATTTTCACGGCTTACCTGGTGAGCTGTTTTCATCCAGCCGGTGCTTCCATGGTGGCCTGGATGGTTGACTTTTTCTCACCACAAATTTCGACAAACTGAGCATATATGATAATAACATAGCACTTTTCATACACAGTGCTCAGAGTGTTAAGTAGCAGTACAGTGCTAATAATGTTGATTTTTGTGGTTTTCCCATTAACAGTGGAACTAAGATGTTGTATTTGGCTCCAAGTCAGAGCACAAACAAAAAGCACACACGCACCTGACATATTTACTTGGAAGTGCAGGTGGAAAGAGTGATTGTTGCCTCATATGAGTACGGTAGTGTAGCCAATCTCACTGAAGTGCTCCTTTGTAACACACATTGGCTCAATTCACCTAAGTTTTCCCTTTATCTTAACCCATGAAGGAGAGCAGGTGCCTTTTGCTGACAGGAGCAGAATGCGTGGGAGGTAGGTGGGGGCCCAGCTGACCCCTCTGTGGACGCTTGCCTCCTGTCTACTGGATGCATCTGGCTCACTCAGAACCGTCTTATTAATCTCTTATCAGCTTGTCGTTTGACAGGTGCCAGCTCCCTCTAAAGGGCCATCTAGCCCAAGAACGAACTGGAAACTGACACGCAGGAGCCTCACCACCCCTCTCCACAACACAAAACACAGACACACACACACAGAACCCCCTTCCAATAAACACTGAGGCATGTTGTTGGACTACATGACACAGTGGTCATTCAACGCATTAGCCAGATCTCAAGCAGCACTGGACTGCCTTCCTGCTCCATTCATCCTTGTTCTCCATGGCTTGATTAAGGAAATGGAAACGACAAAGCGACACGCACGTAGTGTGAAGCGCTAGGGGACCGTGGGGAAAGGCATGCGATCAGACGCAAGAAAAAGGCTTTTCTCCAGCCTAGCTGTGTCTTTCTGGTTCCCCTTCACAGCCCACAGTGTGACAGCACTCTCCGCGTTCTGATTCTCAGGAGAACACGTGCACCCCAGGCGCTTTCAATGAGAGATGACAGGGTAATTGCCTTGGGAGGAAGGGGAACTTTGTTCTCCATGAAAGTTGTCCAACTTCTGTCCACTGCTCCCTGAGTGGAAGGATGGGGCTGGCAGTGAGGGGTTGTTATTGAATTTAACATCTATGATGAGACACTTCGTCAAGACAGCGCTCACCCGTGTTTCCATGGGAACAAACCATGAGGCGACTGCATGCAATGCAACTCCTGTTTCTTTTAGAGGTGCTGGAAAGACCCCATTGACTAAAATTCCAAATCCTGAAAAGGGCTTGACAAGCACCAGGTCAACCCCCACAATCCCCCAAGAATTATATTAGTTATTTCAGATGATACCATGGCTTGGATAAATACTCTATTCTGATTGGCTGGAGGCCAATTGAAGATCTGCTAATAAAACTTTGATTTCAGTGTCAGAATAATTATTTCCTTATTATTTCTGGGCCATTCTGAACTAGATATGGACCTTTAAATGGAAGTGACAGCCACCATATAAGGCAATTCATGGGCGTGGATTTATGCTAATCACAAAATAACGTGGCCGCGCATCATATGTGAATACGAAAAAATCTACCTTTTCCACATGGTTTTTTTTTTTTATTTTTTTTAATTTTTTTAATTTTTGACCTTTATTTAACCAGATGAATCAGTTGAGAACCAGTTCTCATTTACAATGATGATCTGGCCAAGAGGCCCCGGCAGAGAAACAATCACATGCAGATACACAGCATCACTACAACATAGGCAATACATACAATACATGCGAATGGCAAAGACAGTGAAACACTATACAAATAAATAAAATCATCTAATGCTAAGGGGGGGGGGGGGGCCGTATGTGTATGTATGCGTATATGTGCGCGAGTGGGGGGGGGGGGCGTATATGTGTGTATGCGTATGTGTGCACGAGTGGGGGGGGATAAGCAGGTGCAACAATCAATTAAGGTTTGTTGAAGTTTGTGTTTGAAGGCGGAGAGTGAAGTGAGTACTGTGAGCTTGAGTGGAAGGAGTTACGGCCAAACGCAGTCCGGGATTTTGGAATGGTGAGCGTGATGAGATCATTGGATCTCAAGTGATAAGTGCTGTGAGAACGGTGAAGGAGGGAAGAGAGGTAGAGGGGTGTCTTTCCTAGAATAGTCTTATAAATTACCTGAAGCCAGTGGAGAAGCCGTCTAGTGTGAAGTGAGGGCCAATCCACCAGTTTGTAGAGATTGCAGTGGTGAGTGGATAGGGGTGCACCAGTGGCAAAACGTATGGCTGAGTGGTGAAGAGTGTCAAGTTTTTTGAGGGCACTTTTTGATGCCATTCTATAGACCGTATCGCCGTAGTCCAGCATAGGCAGTATGGTCATCTTCACTAGAGTGTGTTTGGCGGAGTGAGTGAAGGAGGCCTTATTGCGAAATAAGAAGCCCAATCTAGCTTTGACCTTGGCCTGGATATTGTTGATGTGTATGGTGAAAGAGAGAGATGAGTCCAGCCAGAGACCTAGGTATTTGTATGAGGTGACAAACTCCAGTTCAGAGCCATCGGCGCAGAAGATCTTGGGGGGGCTGGGGACATTGTTTTTCCGGTCAAACTGAATGCATTTGTTTTTTTTAGAATTAAGGAGCAAGTGGAGGTTATGGAAAGACTGTTCGATAGAGGTGAGACTAAGTTGGAGGGTGGATGCCGCAGCGTGGAGGGAAGGGCCAGCTGAGTAAATTATGGTATCATCGGCATACAGGTGTATCCGGGAATTGCCAACAGCCTTGGCTACCTCATTAATATAGATGGAGAACAAGGTTTGATGAATCCGACGTAAATTTTTCGTAACGACTCCCTTCGGACATAAACGCACGCGTATATTTAGGAACGCTTTGTGAATGAGACCCATTGTTGGTAACTATGGTATAAGCGCAATAATGACACCGGGCATTACACAGTTTACTTGGCTTCGCCTCAGGCAATTTACTACCTCGGCGTCGGGCATTCAAACAGTGTAATGCCCGGGTCTTCGGTCATTATTGCTTACCTAATTCCCTTATCAATATCTGACTTTCAATACGTGCGTGCGTGCGTGCGTGCGTGCATGCGTTTGTCTGTTGCCTGTACAGGGGCTGAGCAAAAGTCTATAAAAATCTATAAAAACCTATAAAAATGTCTATAAAAATGAGTTTAATGCATTATTTTTGTCGTAATTATTTTAACTAATAAGTTTGTATGCCTAATTGCACAACATCATGAAATACATCATTGGTTTGTCTTTGTGCTTTGCTGGTCCATGCTTGTTATTTATGCAGTAACATCCTCTGGTATACCGCACCTCTGAATAGGATTTGTTTTTCCTCCTGCAAGATTTTCTCCTATCCTAGAGTACGGGCTATGAGACTTACATTAGATTTTGTGTCGTGTTTTTAAGTAATTAATTAATTTGTTTCATTTTCTACTTTAGTGAGATTTAATTGGCAGGATTAGAAAGTAATGAGTCTTCCCCCATTTTATATGGTGAAGCCTCATTTAAGTCTTAGTTCCATGTAAAAAAAGTGGATGTGCAGTGGAAAAAGTTTATTTGACAGTAACAAAACTGCACAAAATTATGTAATAAAATGTATTGTGTCAGTTAATATAATCTTTATTTACATATGTTCTGTTTTTATGCTGTTACTATTCTCTGTGGCATTTTTTTCCATACATGGACAGTTTCTGTCTAGTCGGAAACGGAGCATCGAACCCACTCAGCCTCTTCAGTCTGATTAGCTTGTTATTCACTGTTTGTTATAATAGACGTTGTATTGTTTGTTTGGTTCAAATACGAGTTACACTTGTATTCTGTAACACGATTCGCTTCATGACTTATAACTTCAATGACTTATGACTTACTCATACTGTTCATGATGTAGCCTATGTAGGCTATCCACAAATTATCTTCTTGTGTATTTTGAACTTTAGCTAGATTGGGTCAGTAATTAGCCCCCATTGTTACACAATCATTCAGAATGTTCAGTTATGGATATTCCTTACACACACGTACTGTCTTGCTACAATGACAGCCTTCATTTTATCGATTCCGTGTCTTTCAATTTGTACAAAAATGCACCCACATAAACCTTTCTCAAACTTCCTTTCGGATTTAGTAAATCACTTTGCACATGCTGAAGTAATCTATTTGCATTATTTAGCGAAATAATGTAGAAACGCCCATTTTTGCATATTCATTCAGGCTAACCCGCCAAAATGAGGGTATCTTTCCATTTTAGCACATCCTCTTTAAACCTCGTTAGTTTATCACCTTGGACGGTGTTTTGCAGGTGGTGACAGTTTTACATGTGTTTTTGTACATGCAAACCTTTAGTAAATCGACCCCTTAGTGTGCTAACGTGTTTTGGGATGCTTTATTGGATGGGCTGGGGTGTCCTGAAAAACGATACATGTACATATGATAAACGATATGTAAACAATATGCACACCGGCCAAATTAAGCACTGTTCCCAATGCATGTACTGCACTAGTTACACGGCACATGCATTTGTTTAAACTTATTTTTAAAGGTATTTGAATTCTATATTTGAATGTACAGATGAACCTCGATCCAACGGACACCGATGCAACGGATTCCGGATCCAACGGACACAATCCGCTAGAGTGAATATCTGGTCCGAACGTTTCAAACTCCCGGGTGAAGCGAACCGAGACCGCTACTTGAGTAAGCGTCCGCTTGGCGGTGCGCACGTGTTGTTTACAAGCGTACAAGCGTCGGTTTGCCTGGTTGTTGTGCGCTACATATCTCTTGTTATAGTGATATTTTGCAGTGTCGCATTATTCGCTGCAACGGACAAACGGCTTTAACGGACAACTGCTCCCCCCTATTAGTCCGTTGGATCGAGGTTCATCTGTATGTTGAGCTGTATTTCAAATGGTAACAGAAATTGCATTTGCCTATTAGGTTGGCCATGTGCTCAGAAGGTTTGGCAGTTGCCTCCTGTTTTTGGGAAGTTGGTTGGCATGATAAACAGTAGGTGGCGATCTCACCATTAGTGATGTCACCACACAGGTGCCGTATGTGAAGGTGGCCCCTGAGGACATCCTAAAAGCGCAGTTCCCACGCTTCACAACGCTCGACCTCCGCCCCACAAACACGGATGTCAGCCTGGCTGTGGCGGGACTCCTCACCTTCTTCAACAGCACCTCCGCCTGCCTCGTCTGTGCCTCAGCTGACTGTGAGTGACCCAGCTCGACCCCCGAAACCCAACCCTGTGTGTCCACATCCCCATAAAAACACTGGCACGTCTACATCACTGCTGGGAAGGAAATAATACTCCTAGTGCATAGCAGTTCTGGTCATATTAGTCAGGCTATTATGTTAATCTACTTCCAGTAAGTAAGCTGGGATGGTTCAATCTCTGACATATCTCTGCATTTAAAAAGATTATTTTTTCTACAAGAAAAACTTGCTAGAGGGAATAAGCGTTTAAACAAAATAAGCGTGTTTAAGTGTCAGTTCCTTTTCCCCATTTATTTCTCTTAGCCCTCAATTTCAATCTGAGCCTGCGCTGTGTGGGCCCACACTTACAGCTGTCAATCTTCTCTAAGTTTTACAAAAAGAGTCATTTTGAGTTTCCCCTTTGTCCCCCTCAGCACAAGATCCATTCATTTAAGTACCTCTTAAAAAGTCACATTAACCAACAGCCCCCAGCCCCCTAGCCCACTCTACCTACAGCACAACAAGCAATATTAAGTTAGTTCTCGAAGTGGAGGATTTCAACCAACCTTACAGAAAGGCACCCAGACTGCCTCTAGCATGTGTTCATACCCTGAAACACTGTCCATCATACTTTGCAAAGACACTGTGTGATTAAGCCTATGATCTTATCACCTCTCATTAGCATAAATACACAACAGAACTTTGTTGACTGACCCCTGAGAAATCCAAAAGCATATGTGATCACGACATAAACAGTAAAACTGATATATATCAGAACCAAAACACATTAAATGTAAAAATATTCTGAGTCGACTTTATTATCGCACAATGGGGAAATTGATTAGGCTCAAACACGCAATACAAAATACTTTAAAACATCAACATACACTTAAAAACATCAACATACAGTACATACATAAATTTGAACCGGTCAGTTTGCTACTATTTCTTGAGTGAACATATTCGCACAGATGTGTGTTTTTATATTCTATGCCATTTCGCTTCTGTATCACATACATGGAAGTTCAATTCAACCTTTATTTATACGGCAAATCAGATTGATACCAAGATCTCATTTACAACTGAGACCTGTCTCAATATAAAAACACTATTACAATGTGAATAAACATAAGCCAATTACAAATATATACATATGAATGTGCACATACCGTATACATACACAAATAGAATATACACACCCACGCATACATACAGTGGGGTGCAAAAACTTGGGCAACTCTGGTCAAAATGCCTTTTACAATTAATATCATATAAGTTAAACGTGACACATTTCTTAAAATTTTAAAGCAAGATTACTTTTTATTACAATTTTTTACATTTTCAAAATTATAAAAAAAGGAAAATGGCCCTGTGCAAAAGTTTGGGAACCCTGTCAGTTAGTACTTTGTAACTATAACAGCTTACAAACGCTTCCTGTAGCCAGCTAAGAGTCTTTCAATTCTTGCTTTTGAAATTATTCCCCATTTTTCCTGGCAGTATATCTCTAGCTCAGAAATATTCTTTGGCCTCCTTGCATGCCCGGCATGTTTGAGATCTCTCCACATATTTTCAATAATATTCAAGTCTGGGGACTGTGGTGGCCATTCCAAAATCTGTCTTTCCTGGAGGTAGCCTACTTCATGGTTGATTTTGAGGTATGCTTTGGATCATTGTTTTGCTGTAATACCCAACCTCTCTTCTAATTCAATGTCTGGACTGACCTTCCAACATTAGCCTCTAGAATATTTGGTAGAATCCATTCTTCCTTCCACCCGCACAATATTTCCTGTGCCCCCCGCTGCTACACAACCCAAAGCATAATGGATCCACCTCCATGCTTAACAGTTGGCAAGGTGTTCTACTCTATAAATGCTTCACCTTTTTTTCTCCAAACATACCTTTTTTGGTTGTGGCCAAAAAGTTCAATTTTGACTTTGTCAGGGCCATTTTCCTTTTTTTTATTATTTGAAACTTATTTCAATACATTTTAAAATTTAAATAAAAAGTAATCTTGCTTTAAAATTTGAAGAAATGTGTCATGTTTAACTTTGAACCATTTAGAGGTCAGGTTAGCTTCTGTTCACATAGATATGAATTCTAAAAGGAATTTTGACCAGGGGTGCCCAAATCTTTGCACCCCACTGTATCCATACATTTTTTCACTCACCCACACGCATACAAATCAATACACACATGCTCTCACCCATGCATACACACTGGGATACAAGAATTGTGTAGGTTAAAATAAAAAGACAACCCCAACAACAGGGGCCTAAAATAAAATAAAAAATAAAACTATCAATTTAAAAAACAACTAGATTCCACTATGAGTAACGTAGGTTCTATAGAGAACTCTTGAAAAGTTACATTGCTTCCATGGTGGAGCATCTAGATAAAGTGCTAGTAAAGTGCTAGTGTCACCCAATAAGGGAGGGTTAGGCTAAAACAAATAGGTTAAGATTAATTATTATGTAGACTAATATCAAACAAATGAAAATGGGTTTGACATACAGTACATTCTCTACAGTATGCATATAATAGCATAGGCAACAAATTATGTTTTTATACGCTGATACATATTTGAAATTAGCTTTTCTTTTTTTCCTGCATATTGATAACATGCTCTTTCATAGCTTGGGGCAGATGTGTTCTGTGTCAGCTTAGAGGGGCTGTTGAAAGGATATGTGGAAATGAGTGCCTTCTTTTTCAACTCTTAAGATTGGATTTTGTTTGGTTGGTTGGCAGGAGGGGAGGTTAGATGGTTTATGACAGACCCTAAGATAATTTTCCAGCAGAGAGATCGCCCCCTTCTGGCCAGCACAGTTAAAACAGTCCTATTGACATCCTGTGCTGGCGCAGATGCTTCCTGGCCTCTCCTGGCTCATTAATCACCCGCTCGTATGACAGACTAATAGACCATGGCTGTTTCATGAATATCTCTCAGACTGGCCTCAGGATGGGGGGCATCAGTTGCTGATGACACTATTCTAGAAGGACAGACCTTTACGGTCACTTTATAATCCTGAACACAACTACAATGCACAGGGCCAACTCTGCTAAACATGGTGAATCAAGACCAGACAGTAAACTCTGCCTCTTTTCAGTACTCATGGCAGTCAAATGGGATGACATTGTTTGCACTGTTGGTATACCAAAGCTGTTTATGACTCAAAAGGCAAGTAAGCACCACCAAAGTACAGATAAGGGTTTTCTGTGGTTAATTGGCTTCACTTTTGGAATTTTGGCATGCTTGGGTGCGAGTGGGTGTATTTGTGTATGTGCAAAACTCTCATCCTTCTGCTTTGAGAATGGTATAGTATAAATAACTCCTGTCTTCTATTCAATGTAAACCTTACATTAGCAGCTAAAATCACAGGTCAAGATATTCACGTTGACAAATTCCATACCATACACATGCTACAGTATACAAAATGTCAAAAAAGAAGAGACTTACCTAAACTCTTTGGGGGGGGGGGAACATTTTTATAAATCAAAAATAGATGATGATTTTTTTATTTCAATGGCTTTCAGTTTCCTCACATATTAGTTCTCTGAGGAAATGGTCTCAAGACAAAAACTATTTCAGCAAGAGATACATTTGGTACAGAAAATCTCCACTTCTCTCAATGTTGAAAATCCAAGTATCGGTATGCTTTGATTGTATCCCACGATTCATTGCTCCCAGTGTGACAAACTTTATAATAAGTTCAGACACTTGTGAATCTTAAATAGATGTGGAGTGTACTTATATTTCAGGATTTAAGTAAAAAAACAGTTTTAATTAATTAATGTATTTGCCTATTAAGTTACATATTAATACATATACTTGAAATGTATGAATATCTTACATTTCTACCTGTGAAAATTGAACTGTATGCTAATGGAAGTCTTGTATACCCAGAGTAAGTCTCTTCTCAATCTATAACTCAATTTTGGTGGTTTCCTTTCAACCGATAGCCAGCTTAGGCCTTGAAAACTAGCTGTGTGGATTCTAGCCAATCAGTGACTGCCATTAAGTACTGAAGTGCTGACATCAAAAATCAGCAGATGTGAAGGTTCTCCCAGACTACAGTTATCACAAGTTCCAACACATCACTACAGCTGTACAAATTAATTAGATAGAAATTGCTGATCAGAGCCTCTCCATTTTTATCAGGCTATCTGACAAGCACTTAAAACTTTATATAATGGGTCCGCTCAGTTGGTAGTTGGTAGTCAAGTCAAGTTAGGCTGACTTTATGCAGGATTTCATTAGAACATTATTTTTGGCTTTCTGAAAAACTCAGCAAAATACTAACCTGTCTATTGTTGACAACTGCCGAAAATAAAAAATGCTACCCATGCTATGCTATGCTATGCATGCTTTCCTATTGGAAATAAGTGCATTTTCATACTGTCCCAACTTTTTTGGAATTGGGGTTTGTAGATTTTTTTAATCAAATCTGAAGAATCCCAGTGATTCTGTATTGTTTTTGATGGACATATACTTGGTGCCAATCTTGAATTGGCATTTAAGACCCTTCCCTTGGTGCTGCCCTGATCTCAGTCTCACCTGGAACAGCTACAACAATTACTGGGACATGTTTATTCATCTCTGCATTTAGCTCAGAAATGTCAATGGTAATCTCTAATTAAAGAAGAAGAAGAAGAAGAAGAAGAAGATGACTCACTGTACACTGCATGCACTACATACAGATAGGCCCTGTTTGGTTTTATTTAGTTAGTTTTTTCCCCAAAGCAATGATTGTTGTTGTTTTTTTGCACTTTCATTTTGTGCACTTCCTTTTTGCAGGCTAAGTGAGCAGATCACAGAAAGCCAGATCAGGTTTTGGAATGCTGAATACTAATCTGAATCAATCAATCAATCATCCTTCGTATGCACAAACTCTTTTTATGTAGTTGTTTACAATATACCACAATAAGCAAAATGTGAACATGGGACATTTATTGTACATGGCACGCATTGCTATTAAGATGGTAAATAATCCATCAAAACATGAAAAGTGCAATTAAGAAAAATCGGATCGCAATTGTAGTTGGAACAAAAACCAGCATACACAGGGGGGCCCCAGGACCGAGTTTGAAAGCTACTGCTTTAGTGCAACAAAGTGCCTCACGGAGAATAAAATTACAACTAGGTAAAAAGACAAGATGAAAAGACAATTAAAAAGTATTAAAAATAAATACAACAAAGTGAATGAAAAAAGAGAGGAACTGAAAAAAATAAGATCAATAAAATAAATAAGATGAGTCAAACTAGACCAGTAAGAACTCAGGTAAAAGCAGAGCTAAAAAGGCATGTCTTTAGTTCCTTCTTAAAACCATCTAAGGACTGAGCAGTCCTCAAACCCTCTGGCAAACTATTCCAAAGGCTGGGACCATAGACATTAAAGTATGTCCTGTCAAAGGTCTTGTATCTTGGTATAAACAAAAGGTTACTGTCAGAGCATCTGAGGGCTATTTTGGGTCCATACCTTAAAAGCAAGTCAGATAGGTTGGGGGTGCTAGGCCATGAAGTTAAAAAAAAATTCTGTGTGCTCTCTTTCTGGCAGCAGCATTTTACCTGATTGATAATAGATAATGAGACACCAGAATAAAGGGCAATACAGTAGTCAATCTATAATGGCTATAATGGTCAATAATGTTTTTTTAAAAAGCATCATCTCATTTCTAGTGAAAAGCACAGTTTGACTAATAAGGTGTTCAACAAACGAGGACCCATTTACCTGTTGCATAATTACATATGGGCTAAATAGCTTTCCATTCTTGGCAAAAACATCTATCTGGAGAAAAAATAAAATAAAAAACTTTGGAGCGATATTGTGCTGAAACTAATGCTTTGCTAAGTGACATTTGAAGTATACTGAACTGACAACTCTGTTCCCAACACAGCACAGTCAATCTTGCATCCCTGCATACTTGGTTCAGCTTAGTCAGGGGGGTACAACAAATGCTTTATTATAACGGCAAGTTTTTTGTGGCGAAGTGTATGTGCTTGGAATATCAGCTATTTCTATTTCAATGTTCAGTTAGTCCCAAAGGAATTCATGTATGGCAAATTGTGAATTACATTAAAAAGGAGTAATCTAGCCCAGGGGTTTTCAAAGTGGGGGCCACCAGGGGGGCCAAGTGGAAGGGAGAGGAAAATGGAAAATGAAAATAATAATAATTATATTAATAATAAAATTAATTTATTAAAAAAATTAATTTCAATTCAATTCATAAGATTATTGTGCCGGTTTAAAATAAAATATAAATTGTTATAAATCCTTTCATATCGAAATGAGGCCTTTGCCATGCACTTCTTTCAATCGCAGCCAATAACTAACCGTCTGCCAGCGTTACGTTGAGCTGCCAACGGCCCGGTTATGGAATCAAAATAGGGTCAAAAGTATTGTGTTGTGTATTAAGAAGCTGTATGTTAGATTTTTTAATATTTGCCAGTGTAATTTAAAAGTTTTTAAAGCCATTTCGCAATAGAGGGGCCCCAGCCATAGGCTACGGCTATTTTGGGGTCCTTGGCATGGAAAAGTTTGGGAACCTCTGATCTAGCCTATAGCTGATCCTTATTTACGTACATTTTGTGATAAAGTTGGAGGAAATACAGGGATGGATTTTTTGAAAAAAGGAAGGGTTGTTCATCCTGTTAAAACACTGGATTTTCTCTATAGTCCGATATGCCAGTTCCAGCTCTGGCCAGCAGCCCCACATGCAGCATTTAAATGTCATCCAGTCTTCAGGGTGGAAGGAAGGGAGAATCCTCTGCTCAGCCTGCCTGGGCCTGCTGTATGTGAAGTGTACTCTTCTGACTGCGCGGCTCAGCTGCTGGACTGCAGAGTGCAAGGGAATATGCACTGTCCTGAACTGACTTTAATGTTGCAGATTGGCATACAAATTAAACTGGGCATTCCAAATGGAGAGAAAAGGGGTTACATTTTTTTTTAGTTTTCAGAGTTGAGGACATTATATTAAATCTAAGATAAATCGGAAAATAAATGTGGATTTAAACAGTTTTGCATCTGGTAAATGACTGGATATAGATCAGTGGAGACACCCTGTGGTGACAGCCTCTGCTTGTTTCCCCATTACACTAATTGGCCCCATTACACTGATGCACGTCATGGCAATTAGAGGAATCTACTGCACTGTATCAGTGCACAAGTTATTGTTGGCAATGTAATTTGTAGCTTGAGCTAACAAGTAAGCTATTGAAGTGATAATCACCAGTAGTATATCACAGAGCCATCAGAACAATCAGAATTTTGTCCTCTCATATACTTCACAGAATATTTCACAATTTTAGCCAAAAGCAAATGGTCAAAAGCGCATGGTGCAAGTGCATTTAGGGTGTGTCCAAATCCACTTTTGCTCGTTAAACAGTGGATAATTTGAACACACAGTGAGGCACAAGATTCTATGTGAACTTAGTCTCTTAACTAACAATAGGTGTGTGTGCATAACATGTAATAAACCAATCAGAGTGTAATTTCCCATTCCCTTTTAAAGCCACCTGCATTTGAATCTTGGCTGATTGCTAATCTAATGGTGGATGCATGCAATTTCCAAATAAATGGAATATTTGCTAAACAATGCTGTGGACTTCTTTTTTAATCAAATAAACCATTCCAATTACTTAACAGGGTATAGATGAAGCAGATCCCTCTTTGCCAATACTGCTGCTGGTGTATCTGGGCTCAGTATCTGGGTTCAGCATCACACCTTGTAGAGTAATGTAATGTGTCCTCAGTTATGTCCAGGAGACATCCATGACTTTTTCCAATGTTATTCAACACACAACAAGCCACAAAGGCACATCTTGTTAGGTAGCCCCGAAGAAGAAGGGGTTTTGTGTGTGAATCATGTGTGAATCGACACAGGGAAAAACAGTGGAATATTTGTCTCAAAATTCCGTACGTAAATCCAAGCAGATCAAGCGTGTCCTTCGATCGGCAAATGTAGATTCGCCAGTTCGCAAGCCAAGCTTTTGATTTGTAAATGTGAACATTGGAAACTTATCTGAAAATGTTATTTGCATTTGTGAATATAATTTTTGCATTCATCCAAATGATGATTTACGAAACACAAGTTGAGAGGTGTTTGTGTGTGGATGGCAAACACATACTTGTGGATTATTTTTACGAAACACAAATTCAGAGGTGTTTGCGTGTGGATGGCAAAACACATTTGTGGATTATACCTACGATCACAAATTGAGAGGTGTGTGTGTGTGTGTGGATGGAAAAAATAATTGTAGATTATACTTTTGTGTTTGTTTATTTTTGATAGAAATCTACCTCCATATAATGGAGCCATTGTCCCCTAACAACCAGCACCCCAGGGGGGATCCCCTTGGAAGACTGCAGGAATGTCATGGCATGATCCAGAATAATTTGCGAATACATGTGTAAGCTTATACGTAGCATTGCAAATCATCCATTTTTTTTCATTGAGTTCAATAGAAAAACTTGTCAGGAAAAACAACCTTTAAACTGATTTATCCATATCTACTGCATATCTGGCAGCAGAGTGATGGTTTGAGGCTTGTTTGATACCTCAGCCCCTTGATGACTTATAGCCATTTTACCAACCATGTATTCCATACTGTTCATAATTTACAGCTAGTCCCACCCCCCAATTCCCATAGAGATCCATTGAAATGTAGAGACGTTATAGTATCGCTTGTAAGAGTACCAGAAAATAAGATATCAAGAGTTTTTTGATGTTGTTGGGTCACAGACATCAGGAAGTCATGGCATGCAAAGGATATGCGTCCGAATATAATTTTTTTAGACTTTATTCTATATATAAATGCAGGGGTGCCAATAATTGTGGCACACATGGTTTAGTTTAAAATAATTATTTCTTGATGATGGATTTTTTTTTCTTCATAAATTTACTTCAATTAAAGGTTGGATTTTTCTCTTTTTTCAGTGTGAGATTAAGCTAATTCACCAAACGGTGAATTTTTTATAACCCTTTTTACTCATCTTTACCAGGGGTGCCAATAATAGTGGATGGCACTGTATAAAAGTGTTTTCTGCTGGGGCACCCTCCTATGTGCCCCCACCTATGTAGGCGCTCATTACTATGTTAATATTGTGCCCTTAAAATAACAATGAAATGACTGCAACATGACTTACGACCAGGTTTTTGTTGTTTTTAGCGCAAATGCTTTCAGCTTCATCAAGATAGCAATACGCCAACAATTTGCCTGCCCACACCTCATCTTAAGACCAACACGCCCAGATGGGCTCAAGTTTATTTGCTATTTATACAATGTGGGCGCTGGACAGGAAAATGACAACTGTGTCGGTCTGGAACTAGCAAAGACACTTGCGTTTTTGTAACCGCTGCTTAGTGCCAAGTGCAAGATAGAGCCTTGCATGTTCTTGGCTGACTACTAGCTGTAATGCCAGTCATAGTCGGAACAGTAGAGACTTGTGGGGTGCGATTACCAGGCTTGACATAGATTTGAAGCATAATAATGTTTGTACAGTGTTTTAGCAATGTTATGACAGCATGGTGTTAAGGTGTACTGCAGATTTGGATCGTGTTAAACTAATGATCATACAGGTTTACAGACTGATGGGCATTACCTGAAGCCCTGTGGATGATCAAAATAACCTACCAAGATTTAAAGAGCATCAAGGGCTCCTCTATAAATGTACTACAAGAAAGTGAAGTACACAATAATCAACAAACACATTTAACAAGAGCGGTAATTCTGGAAGGAAATATGCTTTGAACATGAAACCCAGGAAAGCAGTACTGTATAATTCAAGGTGAGGAGTCCCGCCACAGCCAGTCGTAAGATGCTGAAGAAATGGCTGTCGGTGCCTTTTTAGAGACAACTATGACAAGTCAGCCAGAAAAAAAAGGAGAGGGAAGACGTGAGGTCCAACAGGAAAAGATCGCTTAGTTCTCCCACCACAACCATGCCCATGCAATCTTGACAGACTTATTCTCTGTGTACTGCAGTCACAGTGAGATATGAAAGGCTCTGTGCATTCGGCAATGACGTATGCTGTCCAGTATTCTGTGCTAAGTCCGGGAGGTACTTTTACAGGACGCTCGGCGTAATGGAGATGGTAAAACACCAAGACCTGGCATAGAGAGGGAAAGAGAGACCACAGCCCTGCAATCTGGATAATACATACAGCTTTCCTGCTTGGTAAACTACACTGTAAAGAATAATGATAAAAAGATCTATCCTAGTTCAATGAGCCGAGAACACAAAGGACTCAGCTGCTGGTAATACCGCCTGCCTTGAGGTTAATTAGCTGATTATCTTTTTGGATCTTGTTGTTTTAAAGATGAAAAAGACCAACAACATTGTATAGTGCAATACATTTCTTTTATTTACTCACTTTTTCTTACTTTTTTTAATTGGCTGTCTTGTTTAGCTTTGCTGTATTCTGTAGTTTATTAATGATCTTCCATTTCAGCCTCTGCTTGTGAGTGTATGCTCGTAATGTCTCTATATATACTTTTTTTTTTTTTTAAACATCTGAGAAGCTCAAGTTGGTTTTTTCCTCATTCACTTTCTGCCTTTCTTTGCTCCAGTGACTGGGTTGGTCGAACACTTTTCCATAAGTTTGATTTAGACATAAGCAGAAGAAGTCCATTTAACTTTAGTGTGTTTCTTTCATCTTTATTTTGATGATTGCTCAATGTATCAAACTGTGTTCCACCTGGCATGTTTTTTTAAGAAAGATAATACTGTGCATGTATGTGTGCGTGCGCAGTTTTGTGATCTCATCATGATATCACCCCATTTCCAGGACAACTTTACCAACATGTGCACAAGGGATATACTAAACAACAAACTACACAATCACAGTCAACTAATTATTTCACAGCTGTACAATAATACAGCTCCACCGAAGAGCAGGTGGCACACGACAATAAAAATTCACCCCTACCACCAAAAACATTACACTCTGAAAACATGGCTCGATTAAATGTACATTTTCAGCTTTTGTGGTACACATTTGGGTAAAACCAGGCTAAAGCTGCACTTTCCACAGACCAAGAACTGCTCCTCCCTCAGTTCAGTGGGAGGGCAGTCCTGAGGCCTCATACTCGCCAAAATACCAATGAGTGACAGACATCAAGGTGTGCTTCTTCCCTCTGTCCCTGCAATGCAGGCCTGATGAACCTGGAGCGATTGCTCCGTCAGTTCCTCATCTCCAAGGAAACGCTGTCGGTGCGTGTGCTGGATGACAGCCAGGACCCTACACCACTCCTCAAGGAGATCCGCGATGACAAGACCGGCACCATCATTGTGGATGCCAACATCACCATGTCCCACATCATGCTGGAGAGGGTGAGTCTGTCCTGTTGATGTCATCACACCTGGACAGTTAACACAATGAGTCTTTCCTGACAAAGTTGTCAAATACATTGTTCTGAAAAGGGTGGGTCTGTCTGGTTCATGTCATCATGTCCAAAGCAAAGCGGTTTCTGAATAAGTAACAGTTACTTGGAATTCCAGAGTAATAGCTTCTACTCATAGCTTTCACTGAATAAACTCAGTGGAAGCTATGAATTGATAGGGGCTTTTTTTTTTTTAAAACCCAATGATTCCATTTATTTTCTTTGTCTGGCAGGAGATTGCAGCAGGAGATGTCTGACATTTCTGCTGTATACCATTTTCAGTGCCCTGCTCTAAGAAACTGTAGATTAGTTCAACTCACCTATGGTGAGAGGAGTGAAACCCAAGCCAAAAATGAGTAAACAAAAGTATCATATTATGTATTTCAAGTACTTTAAATGGTATTTATCTTTAAAATACATTTAAAAAACATTGATAAATGAATTCAACTGTTCTGTTCCATCTTATTTTTAACCCAGATTTAGTGAATACCTTATATTGTAGTACACACTGATTTTATCATGGTAAAATAAGCTGTTTTAACTTTAATGAATCCAATTAATGGTTGTTATTTGCACAAAAAGCAATTTGAAAAGGGTTTCTGTTTGTAGGATACAATATGTTTTGGGCTATAATTCTCGACAATGCTGTAATATTCCATTTAAAAATGTTGAATATACTCTGAATACAGACCCCTGGACATGAAGAAAATATGTATTCATACAAAAACATGCACACAAACAGCCCTTACTGTCACTTAAGTCTGGCTGTCACTCAAGGCTGGAATTTGTGTATGAATGCACAGATAAATTAACTAATGAGAAAATAAAAGCAAAAAAAACAGCTCAATGCCCCTGACAACTGAACTTGAATAGAAATCTCATAATGAACAGCACTGCTCATAAATCAGGTGTAATGGAGCGTGCAGTACATTCATCCATAGCTCCAACAAGCATCACGAAGCAAAGTGTAACATAGAAAGGCGTTGATGGAATTGTAATGTGAACTGCATGTTCATCCTGTGCGCTAGAAGACAGTGCCCTACTCTACAGAGATCACGTACAGAGGCTGCTAGGGAATGGAGCATAGCTCATCCTGTGCGCTAGAAGACAGTGCCCTACTCTACAGAGATCACGTACAGAGGCTGCTAGGGAATGGAGCATAGCTCATCCTGTGCGCTAGAAGACAGTGCCCTACTCTACAGAGATCACGTACAGAGGCTGCTAGGGAATGGAGCATAGCTCATCCTGTGCGCTAGAAGACAGTGCCCTACTCTACAGAGATCAGGTACAGAGGCTGCTAGGGAATGGAGCATAGCTCATCCTGTGCGCTAGAAGACAGTGCCCTACTCTACAGAGATCACGTACAGAGGCTGCTAGGGAATGGAGCATAGCTCATCCTGTGCGCTAGAAGACAGTGCCCTACTCTACAGAGATCACGTACAGAGGCTGCTAGGGAATGGAGCATAGCTCATCCTGTGCGCTAGAAGACAGTGCCCTACTCTACAGAGATCACGTACAGAGGCTGCTAGGGAATGGAGCATAGCTCATCCTGTGCGCTAGAAGACAGTGCCCTACTCTACAGAGATCACGTACAGAGGCTGCTAGGGAATGGAGCATAGCTCATCCTGTGCGCTAGAAGACAGTGCCCTACTCTACAGAGATCACGTACAGAGGCTGCTAGGGAATGGAGCATAGCAGCATATGGCCATGTCTAAATTAAAGCACTGCGCAATTAACTCCATGTTCTGCCAGAACAAGGAAAATGAATGTGCGCAGGGCGTGGCATAGAGGATGACACTGAAAGGGAGTGGATTGGTGAGGTGAGGTTTAGAATTCCAGCTGTAGATGCGATTGGTTCAGCCGGATAATGGGGCAGTAGCACCCAAAACCTGCATCTACAACCTTTTTGCAGATGGAAGGTGAAGGAAACCACTCATTTTAAGTATGCCTGGCATGATTCCACACACTTTCATTTTCATCACCCTTGTAATTGACACTGACACTGATCAGTCCCGTCGTCAATACCAGTGCATTGGTGTATGCATAACAGTTTTTGCTCTGCTAAGCCTGCCAAACACTGAATTTAAAAGTTTTGCTCTCGTGCATTGAACAGGCAATACGATATTGGCTCAACGGGAACGTCGCATGACACGAACACTGGTGAGCTTTATTTTGAAGAACAATCAATTTCCATGACTACCATTTGGCTCCCAGTCACTCCTCTTTGTTTCAGCTCCAACAGCTCATGCTGCAGAAAGTATAGGGTAGAATGAATAATTGCATATATATACTTCCCTTTAAGGAAGGAAAACACTTCAGAGAGATGGTGACTCACCTTAAGCACTACTAATATGCCTGGATGAAGCACAGCAGCCATATTGCACCAGTCATTCAAACATCTCCTGAGGTGCAGAGGGAGGCATTTATTTAACAAGTTAAACCGGGGGGGTGATGTTAGATCATCAGGTTGGAAATTTAGCCAGGAGCCCCCCTACACTTTGCCATAAGTGCCATGAAATCGTTAATGACTGCAGTGAGGCAGGACCTTGGTTTAATGCCTCATGCAAAAGATGGAGGAGAGAGAGGGGACTATTTATCTTACCGCTGGCATTAGCATTGTCCCAATTTCATTTGCAATACTCATACAGCTCCCACCAGAATTATTGGCAACTTCAAGTAATGTGAGAAAAAAATTCAGGATTAAATTCAATTTATTTCTTATCAAATGTCTTCTATGCTCAGAAAAATCATAAAATTATAGTTTAATTGTAATACCATTGATCGGAGGAAAAACAAATTTTTAATGAAAAATCATTTTTAATTTGAAGAAGATGTGTGTCACAATTATTGGCATCTGTGTATTTAGTACTTTGTGTATCCTCCCTTTGCCAAGATAAAAACACTGAGTCTTCTCCTGTCATGTTGATGAGGTTACACAGCTAAGAAAAAGAAAATAGAAATACGATTAAAAAATCTAAATATAAGATTAAAATGTTTGTTAAGATTAGTTTTTTTGCAGTGTAGAGAACACATGGCAATTAATTTGAGATAATTCCTCCATGCAGAATCTTCTTGGTCCTCACTTGTGGACTCTCCTCTTCAGTTCACCACATAGGTTTTTAATGGACTTCAGGTCAAGAGACTGGGAAGGGCAGGCCATTGCGAAACCTTGATTCTGTGGTTCAGTGAACCATATTTGTGTAGATTTTGAGGTTTTCTTTGGATCATTGTCCTGCTGGAAGATCCAACCATGGCCCACTTTTAGCCTTCTGGCAGAGGCAATAAAATTTTGGTCTAAAATTTCTGGGTATTTCCATGATGCCATGTATCCTAACAAGGTTCCCATGGCCTTTGGAAGAAAAGCAGCCCCACAATATCACAGATCCACTGCCATATTTTACAGCAGTCCTGTACGGGTCCATTTTTAACAACCCACACCTCAACCGCCGCATCATCCCCGCAACCGCAACAGCAAACTGCAGCCAGCGCATGCTGCTTTCATAAACCGACTATTCCAGGCAGGTTCATCTCAGTTCCAGTTGCTTTAAACTTCTTAATTATTGCCCTAATGGTTGAAATAGGTCGTTTCAGACATGAAGCTGTTTTTCTCCAGTACAGCAGGAGTGGTATCAAGGTCTTTGTCCCTGTGTGCTGTCATATGCAGAGTCTGCTGTCTGCTATGGTAGAGTTCTACGTTCTCAGGTTTGAACACTTCTCATGTTGTATGCCTCTATGATCCTGCCAATCTCTCTCTCTCTCTCTCTCTCTCTCTCTCTCTCTCTCTCTCTCTCTCTCTCTCTCTCTCTCATTTTCACTCACCTGCTCTCGCTCTCTCTCTTTCTCTTTCTCTTTCCTGTGCTTTCACATTACCTTGATTTAATTCTCTCTCTTCCCCATCTTAATGGAAGTATGTGAGGACCTTTTGTTCCATGTACATTGTTCTCAGCACAGACTCGTGGTGCTAGAGACCACTCTCATCATACTGTAGGGCCCTTCTTGAGACTGCCAGTGGTCCTGTATAGTGATTAACGCAGAGAACTGCTTTTTGTCCTGGGACGCCTGTGCAGAGACCGGGTACTCATTTCCTCTCTCTCTGTTCCTGTGGGAGAGGGGTCGGGGACCGTTGACTGAGAGAGTGGAGCGAAGCTGGCACCCTTTTTGCTGGGATGTGTGGATGTTGGCCCAGCTCATTAAAGCTGTTTGCCAATGTTCAGACAACTGTGTCTGTGCACCAGCTGGAGTCACAGTATTCAATTACACGCTCAATTGCAGTACGAAAATTCTTAAGAAACCTTCGACCGCTGCCAGCACAACACCCAACCGCAGCTACCGAATTACACTGTGCCATAATTAAATCATGATGGCCACTTCTGAGTGCTTTATTTCACTGTCAGAGACTTCTGTGCCCTGACCAGCCGGGACTGGGGTGGGTCAGGCACATTGACCTCATGACAAGCACACGGAACGGGGCTGGGCTCAGAAGTGCTTTTGCACCTCCATCCATGATATTGCGGTTGGTTCAAATCACAGTCAGTGAAACCAGATAGGTAACTTAATCCATTTTGGCAATTTTTAAGTTGTGTGCTCCGGTCGCCCAGTACAGGCTCACATCCCCGTCCCACTTACCCTGTGCAACATGCAACAGTCAAAGCCAGTGTTTCAGTGTAGTTTTCTTCCCCCTATGAATGTGTTACAAAGGAACTGTGATTACTCACAGGGCAGAGGCTGCTCTGTTGTATCCTGTCCTCACAACTTGTCTGTTTACATTTTGCTGTTATATGTGACAGGTGCTGGTAAAACGGTCCACAAGTAGCACTGGGTCATTTTTCTGTTTTTTATAGTTTATGAAAGTACAGACCCTGAGATCTCATACACTGCAATATGCACATATTATATGCTTTTTTGAATGTTGGTACACCTTAAAACACTTTCTTGAGAAAACGGCTCTGAAAGATTTGCATGATTCACACCCCAGGCTGGCAAACTTCATGGGCGCGAGCAGTAGCTGGCTTACCCCTACCCCACTAGAGTATTTGTCAGTATCTGTCACTGGCTGTCAGTTGTAGCTAAGACAGATACAGCCTCCAACCACAATTGCAACTATTATTAAGTTTTATTTAATATTGATGACACACATATTAGATTATGTTCAGTTGTTATTATGTAATAAAACAGCAACAAAATATATTACAGGCAAAAACAACATTAGTTAATTTTGTCCTGTAAATTTTTGGTTCTACACATTTCTCAGTTAAATTATATCTGTTATTTCTCTACTATGGTACCAACAAAGGTGCCAATTGTGACAGGTTTTGCTGCCAAGTTTTTTATTTTTTAATTTGTCTTATTTATTTATCGATTCTTTTTGTAAACTGAATTCACTGAACAATTTCTAGGCCAACTGACATTACACAAATTAGATGGCGACTTGACAGTAATCCAATACAATGGTGTGCTTACCAATGTAGATAAATAATCTGCCAACATTTTTTATTTTCAATAAATTAATTACATTTAAATTCAAGATGTTAACCATAGTAAATATCCCCTTCGCAACAGTAATATTCAATAGGTTTTTTGAGGTATTATTTTATTTTTGAGTATATTTTTTATTTGGTATTATTTGCTGCAGGAAGATTTTAAATGTCACTACAATAGCACAGAAAAGCAATTGTTCTCAAAAACATGGCCATTGATAATTTGTTTTTGACATTTTGACCCTGCAACCCTGGTCTTTAGTGCCCTAAGAATTTTTTTTATCAAGCACACAATCTGGAGCTTAACTCATTGCTTTATTTGGGAGCCCATCTCTCATGATCTTAACAAGGGTTCAATGGGGAATCATTTGTAAATTGATGTGACAAGTGGTGACCAAAGAGAAGTAGATACCCTTTTTTTTGAGGCGCCACAGTGAGTCAGTTAACAGAAATACCCACGCCTATCTCACAAGAAGAGAAAGTCTATTATTTTGTGTGACACATGTATCTATGAAATGTTTAAAACAGTAATACGTATTGGTAAAATAGGAGCAAGATTACAGTCCTGCTTGTAAATAACTTCATATTAACCAAGAAAACTGGCAAGCCACACATAACTTTTTCATACTTGACCAAGAGTGCACACAGAATTTTGACACCCAATGCATAGATAACAGATACTGTGTTCATCACTCTGCATAAAGTGTTGTTTGCCACCTAAGTATTCAGCTGAAGATCTCAGAAAAAAAGTGACAAGAAATAAACAAACTCTGTTACTGTGGGGTAAAAATTAATTATCTGATGTGCTGAGGAGTATCTGAAGACCAGAACAAATTTCATTCCCCGTTATACTGGAAAAAGCATCTGCCTGAGAATTATGTGCGGATGTGCTAGCTGTATAAACAGAAAAGAGGAAAACTGCAAGATAAAACTGAAAATGGCAAGATAAAGAACAGGCCGGTGTGTGACCGGAACAAGTAATAGATCGCTACTGTGCAATGGTTGTCATTTGGTGAACGGGAGGTTGGGGTGGGGAAGGGCCTGTCAGCGTGGCACTCCAGCTATTGATTGTAAGTAGAAAAAGGGGCATGTAAGCATTTTAAATTACTACAATGATGTTCTGGACTTCACCGCTTAAAGTTTTATGCAGGCATTGATCAGCCGCCATGTTTACTACTCCTGTGAATAAATAAGGCCATGATTCAGTTTAATTGATGTAGGTATTGATTGCCATTTTCAAGTCTGTAAGTTTCAGTGAAGGTGTAGTGTGAGGAGAGGCTGTTTATGAAAAATTTAATGGAGCGTGAAAATGTGTAGGTTAATTATATGGCCCATTTTCACTTCTCTGTATCTTTCCATCTGAAATGAAGGAAGTTATTGTGGAGGGAGAGTGAGCAAACTGTCTTCCGTTAAGTCACCCTCATAATTTTGAGTCATATAACAGACACCCACACATTTGCAATCGCACATAACAATCATACGCACGCATGCACACATGCACGCACAGGCATGCACACATTATGCACACACACACACACACACAAGCACAGGCATGCACACATTATACACACTCACACACACACATACACACTCACACACACAAACCCATGCATAAACTGATGCAAGCACACACACACAAGCACAGGCATGCACACATTATGCACACTCACACACAAACCCATGCATAAACTGATGCAAGCACATGCACACATTATGCACACCGCACACACACACACACGCACGCACACACACACAAGCACAGGCATGCACACATTATGCACACCGCACACATACACACACACACACATACACACACACACACACACACACACACGCACACACACACACAAGCACAGGCATGCACACATTATGCACACACACACACAAACTCATGCATAAACTGATGCAAGCACACTGGCATGCATGTATGCACATACATCCTCTCACATTTATGCTCACACACTTGCATAAAAAGAACAATTCACAATGCGTTCAAATGTAGAAGCACAAATTCACACACACACACACACACACACACACACACACACACACACACACACACAAACAATTTGTAATGGGCAGATTTGGTTGATGGGAATATCCTCATTGTTTGAGCTCTGGTTTCCGTGGAGACAGAGGCAAGCTGCAGCACAAACAGAACTGTGCCATGATAAGTACCATCTTCAGCATCTCACTCTTCCTCACTTTTCCTCACACGATGTATGTTGTACCTGCACAGCTCGTTTCATGCTAATTGTGCTTCTGTTATTTGTGCTTTTTTATTTTATTAAGCTGTGTAAATTGAGCTCAGTGTTCAAGGAAAAATTCAAAAGCAAGGCTTTTCAGCATCAGTTTTAAGCTACGATTAATAGCATCTTACCGACCTCTCCTTTAATGAGATTCTTTAGTATTGAGCCATTGACTTTTGTGGCCTTTAAAATAAACAGGAACACATTATTATGGGCTGTCCAATGCAAAAATGCCAAATTGTTTTCATTTCATCCAAAAAAGCTTGGGCGGTGTACAAGATTTCACGCCAGCTTAAAATCACTAAATAATTTAAAATATCGCTATGAACATTGTAAACTTTTATTTCCTTCTCAGACCAATACCTCTCTGTGAACTCCTCCAGCCCACTTTATTACATGTGTATTAGATGATTAATGTTCATTGGAAAGCAGTAAATGCACTGCTTCCTACTGAGTAAAAGTAAAGTATGGCTTTTTTACTGAGCACACACGGAGCAAATAAATGAGGTGATATATTCACAGTGAAATAATTTTATATTTTAAAATTGCTCTGTTTGGATTTGTTGTTTTGAATGGGAGGTTTAAAGGTGCACTATACAAGATTTTTAGCCTTGCTGTGTTTACAATCAAATAAGTCTTCTCCTCCATCCATAACCCCGCCCACTCAACGTACCCGACTTCCACCACCTAGCTCCCTAATGTAGCTTGCTAGATGGCTAGAGATAAAGTTACTTACAGTGGCAACAGAAAACACATCAGCTCCGCGTCGCTTTTCATTCCCTTACTAAACTTCAGTTGTTGCCATCGAGGAAAAGCAAATTGTAGGTTGACTCCGGCTTTTCTTTTTTGCCACCCAACACAGGGCTGAGCATATCCAAGTCCCACCCCAATTTGGAATGGCCCATCGTCTGCAACCACAGCCGCTTACATTACGCGAACCCCACAGCTGATTCGGGAGACATCAGCAGCTCTCCTAAACAACACATGGTGTCGCCTGCTGCTTCTTTTCACATTACAGACTACAGCAATGCTCGCATAGACCGGTGTCAGAGGAGTGACTTTTCATATGCGGCTTTGACTGCAATCTATGGGTGCCCGATCGACCAGCAGGGGTCGCTAGATAGCAATGCACGTGGAACTCTATCTGACCGAACCCTCCAATTCCCTAGGCGATGCAATCGCCAATTGCGTGCCGCTCTATGGAGCTACCGGAATCGATCCGAGGCCGCGAGGGAGGCTCATCCATGCACCACAGTGTGGTCACATAACCGAATGAGCCATCCAGCAGCTAACTCGGCTTCTTGAACGCGCCCTGTCAGCTTGTTGTTTGGCTTTGCTGTACATGCGCTTCTTCACCTCCGACATTGCAGTAGCAAGCTAACGCTCCGCCAAAACCAGATTCCACCCCACAGGCTCTGGAGCCATACCCACCCCTTCCCAGTCAGAAAAGAGCGACACAACCAGGAACATCCTGAACACATCTTAGAAGAATAAATACAGGCAGAGGAGCACGGATTTGGCAAATCTGTGCGAAGACAGAGATTGCCAGTGCATCATAGATTAGTATTTTCCTAGTAAAAATCCTGCATAATGCACCTTTAATAACATTTTTTAACTGCTGTATTTACTGGTTTATTGATGATTCTATGCTAAGTATAAGCCACATTTTTAGTGCTTTAATCAATTCAGAGTGCTTTAATCAATTCTGCTATTCTCTATTCTCAGGAAATCTATGAAAATGTCCACTAATGTGCATCAGCTCATCTACATGCTGCAAAGATCAGCGATATATTGATATAAAAATGATAGAATGAATGAATTAATAAAAAATATCCCAGGCACAGGACTGACCTCTGACCTTGTTGCTTGTCTCTGTCTCTCTCAGGCCTCGGAGTTGGGGATGCTCTCTGTCTACTACACCTACATATTCACGTCTCTGGTAAGGAGGCAAGGCCTGTGGCTCCCTAATGGCTATTAATGATGTTGGCGGTGCTGCACATTGATGACCCTGATGGAATTATGCATATGGGTGTGATTAATCGCTTGCTGATGAGTTGGTAGATAGATGTGTTCACATCACCCCCTCAAGAATGACCCCCCCCCCCCCCCCCCCCCTGTAGACACTTCCACACATGTAGTCCTTTTATGTCTTTGTTGCAGATTACACTTTGAATGACTTAAAGTATAAAAATTCTACAGTATGTGAAATTGAACATATGAAAACCATGTTTTTGAAATGCGTTTTGCGCATGTTTACTTACGTAAAGCTAAGGGATTATTTTCCAACAGTAGACAATATGGCAGAGGAAGTCCGATCCTCCAGCCAGTGAAGATGGCTTTTCACCAAATGATTGACACCATGGATTGTGTGATTGGACATGCAGTAGTAAACATGCAACCACGTGAATTCAACTTCACACATCCACACAATAAAGCCCCAAACGTGGGTTACTTTTGCATTTCTTTTTTGTTTTGCTTGCTGCCGAATGCATCATAAAAATGATATCCTCAAAGAATAATGATCCCAATTGGATCGCAACATCTGATCAAAGTAGTCTGGTCAAAAAGTAGCCAATTGCTGGATACACAGGCAAAATAAACTGCACACACGGCATGCTTTTGGACATATAAGGAATAGCAGCTAGTTAGCCAGCACTGACATATATGGCATCAGTGATAGTTGTTAAGGTTAGCTGGATGGGTAATTACTAACGCATTCACTCTTATGGCATAATGCTAACTGGAACAGCTGTACCATAGTCTGTAGAAGAAATAGCTGTAACATGGTGAGTGTAGGTCATGCCTGTCAAGCAGGTTAATGTTAATTTCCACAGACCCATGACAGCCCACCACTGATATTAATTTAATCCCTGGCAACTACAACTTTATATGACTGGGTTGTAGCTATAGCTAACTGAATATACTGTTTCGCTAGCATATGACCACATTCTCATCAGATGGTAAGATGAAAAAACACAGGGCCAAGTTACATTAAATAATTTAGGAAACATTGGGGAGCTTGTTTAATTTGTGTGAGCTAAGCCAGTATTGTTTGTTGTAACGGCTTCATTTTGATATCAATTTAATGGCAGGCCTAGACTTTGTTAGTATTATTATAGACAGTGTTTTGTATGCATGAGTAACTTAGCATTTAGAAAATGTTTTTTGTTGAGATTTAACATAACATTAAAATATTAAATAGTCACACATTTATTTTAGTAACTACCCAGATAGCAAGCGAACGTTGAATTGACGTAGATTCTAACCCTAATTCCGACGTTGATTCAACATCAATTTGCTCATCGAGATCACGTTGAATCAACGTCAGAATACCGACAAATATTGAATAATCAAGGTTAAATATAGCTAAACATGATATTTAAAGGTTTTAACGTTTGTCGCCATCACTGACTCACTGCATAAGCTAACTGATCTAGCCGATAATAGCCTAAATAATTTGCTTAACGTCATATTGCTTTGCTAGCTAGTGGTTAGGCCTTGACCTTAGTTATTGAACACGTAATTAAATTGATAAAAATACAATTAATTGCAGTGAGTGTACTGTGGGTGAAAAAATTACCAATTTTGATGATTATTTAATATTTGTCGGTATTCTGATGTTGATTCAATGTCATCTCGATGAGCAAATTGACGTTGAATAAACGTCGGAATTCCACATTGAATCTACGTCGTTTAACATCAGATTGCTATGTGGGTACTAGCTGGTTAATAGCAAGCTGGTTGATTGAATGCAATTCAACTTAAACTGGACTTTTATTGAATCCAGGGGTACATTTGTTGATTGTTTATGAATGCTTATTGATTAAATACATATTGAAAGTAAATCCAGTTCTGTAGAAGTAGGAGCTATATATTTGAGGTCCAAAAGAAGATCATTGCATTGTGCTGTGCTCTGTCTGAACTCAATAATGTGATACAGCAGTTCCACATTTACTTTGGGATTCTTTTGGGATTTGCCACTTTTTCTCCCATTTGTACTACACTCCTGCATTACTGTTATGCCTCCTGTTAAATTTAAATCCTGGAAAAATCAGATACTAGAAATGTTTTATTAAAAACTTTTGCACATTTCCACACCTACAACAAATGAAGTGGAATAAAATAGGGCTTTTCTAAAAAAGAAATAATGAAACGTTAAGTTAATTAAGTTAACACTGCGACACAAATGTTCATTTGTAAAAGCAGTCTAGTGATGCATTTACGACGTTTGTGCCAGCATGCCCTTGAAGAAAATACAATGAATCACCATCACTCCTGCAGGTGTGCTGTCCTTCTGCCACCGGCAATATAAAAGCTTCTTCTGACTAAATAAACAACCTTTCTGATTCAGCAAAAAATACTTGCGGAGTGAGTTGCTTCCCGGTTTTCGTCACAGAACCCATGTGCAGGGGAGCAACACTGTCTGTCCAGCGGGCACAGACATTTCTGATTGCATTTATTTCATGAGCCTCCCCCACAGGATTGGCAATTACTGCTCTTGAAAACCACATCTCTGCTCCATCTCAGCTATTGCCTTTAGTCATCCTTAGATTGCTGTTACATTTTACATTTTTAATTCGCCAAGTGTGTTTTACTCCGGCGCTGTATTATTGTAATTGATCATGTTTTGGTACGCATGTGGCAGGTCACGTTTTACACAGATAGTGGGTTTTCAGGTTGAGAATTTTATTAGGGCAACCCTGAATTTCTAACATGAATTTCATTCAAGAACAAATGACAGTCATTGCACTAGTCTATGGTAATGTTAATATAATGAGCCCTATTTTTTCAGTCCAGGTGCAACTTTCAAACTGTAGCAGTGATAACTTCTGGCAGTGGTGAAGTAAGATGTGTCCAACTCAATGTTGGTAATTCAGTGTTACATTGCATTGATGTGCACGTAAGCGTGATGTAGCCAATGGTGTTATTTCTTATCAACATCAAGCTCGGATGCAAAAAGGAGAGCATTAAACCGAAACAAATCACTTTCCATTGATAAGAACTGCACTTACTATTAATATTAGGAAATGCGTTTCAACTGTTGCAGGTTTTTGTTTTTTTCAGTGAAGACTGGGTTTACCCGAAAAGTAAACAAAGTCCTCAATGCAGGGGTGCCAGTAATTGTCACACAGCTTTAAAACATGAATAAAAATTACTTCATGTTAAATATGTGTTCTCTTCCTAATGGTATCACAATACAATTATGCTATTTTCTCTTATTGCTTAGCATATAAAACATTTGATAAACATTAAAGTTAATTTTAGTCAGTGTTTAGTCAGTGTTTTGTTCATTGTAATTCATATTAGCCAATAATTCTGAAGGAAACTGTACGTATATTGAATTCACACCGTCCATGTATTTTTTCAAGTAATGTCAGGCAACAGACCACTGGAAAAAGATATTACTTAGTTGGTCCCAGCCTTCAAGGTTCCAGCCTGTCTGAAAGACTTTGTTTTTTATTCATATCCGTGTCTGAAAGCCTAGAGGCTGGCACAAAAGTCAGTTGAGCACCTCAATCTTCATGAAAGAGTCCAGTGGACTAATTAAAAGAAAAACTAAATTTTGTTTTTGTTCTAATTAGCGAGCAGTGCGGTAAACATCTATATTACACACAGAAAGACACACAAACAGTTTCCTCTATGGTTCTCTCTCTTGGATTCCTGGTTTTATATGAAAAGGGCCTAAGAATGTAATGTACTTCCTCCTGAACTTTGAATAACCTTTCAGCATGCTTTTTTTAAAGGTTCTTTTGTTTTGATACCTACATGACATCGTAACATTTATGCACTGAAATGAGCAAGCTGCTGCTGTTGGAATTGTTTTGGAAAATTAAGCGGCTGAAATTGTGTCTAAGGACAAAGCATATTGTGCTGAGATTGAATCTGGGCCTTGGGCATGGTGGAGAGGGCTCCAATCAGCAGTGAGTAACAGCTGTGCAATTACCATGGAAATACTGCCATCCATGTTGCCTCCATGGTACAAGGATGCCAATGATTTTATACATTTGCATATAGATATTTAGCAGATGCTGTTATCCAGAGCGACTTGCAGAGCTTACAGTTTTTACATACTGTTCATTTTTACAGCTGGATTTGTACTCGAAACAATTGAGCTCAAGTACCTTGCTGAAGGGTGCAATGGCTGTGCCCACCTGGGAAGCAAACCTGCGACCTCTGAGTTACAACCACAGCTCCCTGATCATTACAATTCTCCACATGTTTTTAATGAAGGGACACATAGATCTGATTTGGAGTACATAGTACAAAGGTTACATAGTATTATGAGACCTTGACACCACTGCTGGTGTGTAAAAACATACACACACCCACACATACAGTATGTATATGATATATTTATATTCACTTCCTGACTGAAAGATACGGGACTGTTACAGGTACAACTACACTCTCAAAAATGATGTATTGATATCCAACACCCTTTGTTACTACGTATGTGTTACTTTCAACACATTTTAAGTCAAATTCCAGAATTTATGTGTTAAAAGGAAACTTTTTGTGTTGAAAAGTAACACTAAATGTGTTGTCCTTAAAACCTTAACTAGACATGGAGGTGTGTTAAAAAATTTGTTGTTTTTAATACATCTGTTTAGAGAGAGTAAATGTACATTTAGGAAGGTACGTATCCTGTTCCAATGAATCAGCAGTGAGAATATGCTATTAATAAAAAGCAGTCTGTAGTGGCAGAAGACTGTCTGCGGGAAAACCCCAAATAAAAACACTGTCTAGTTAAATTAATCTCCAAATAAAAGGTGAGATTGAGCTTGGAGAAGTGCAGAGTGCAGGGTTTGAGCACCACATTTGATCTTTCATGGCCAACAGGGCATTTTGCCGTACTCCTGAGGAAGAATTCCGATTCTCTACCTGAGCTTGTGGAATGCCGCAGTAAATTGGAAGGCTGACAGTGACTGAAAGTAATTCCTGTAAAGCCCCCGCCCCCCCCCCCTTGAGCAGCCTGCCTCTCCCCGAGGCACGGAGCGTTATCTCATCTCCCACTGGAACAATCACGCTCCTACCGTTTCAGCTAGCACCTGGGGTACGTCTGCACCGACGCTAATCTCACACGTCCGCAGATGAATTACCTGCCACCGCATTTTCCTCTGTAATTTGTTCCCTGGAATCGTCTCTGTTGCTAGCAGTCTGCACCAAAGCGACGGGCAGGTTTGACATTATATGCCGTTTGGATATTTCTGTTCACTGGCATATTGGTTGGGAGGAGTGCACTTGTTCTCATTTTGTTGTTTTCAGGAGTGAGGTTTGCCGTTGAGTCAAGGTACAGGGGGAAAAAGTGGTTGGCAGGCCTCTCTGGACATGCCAAGGCCTCATGGGGGCTGGCAATCACCTCAATCAACCGCAGCCTCACCCAGAAACCGGCAGAACTCTAAACTGACTCAGATTAAATCTCAAAAATTCCCAGAAGCATTTTTTAATAAAAACATATGTACACCTGTTTACTAGAAATAGAGTCTTGGTCCCATAGTCCCAACACTAAATAAAACAACATAAGTGCTCTTGCCTCATTGATCATTCTCGTCTGCTTCACTGCTTTCGTTTTATATACTTGTTCTCTTCTTTGTGTGCCCCCACGCCCATTTGTGTTGCCGGTGGGACCATGTACCATTAAAGAGCGATTCAACTTTCTGCCATGGCAGCGTGGGACCGCTCAGCGGTCAATGCGGCCATATCAGTTTTTGCAGGCTTGGCAGGAGTTTGTGACGGCAGCACTGAGGTGCTAACGTGTCGTGGCTAACATGGGGGAGTGAAAACAGGCAGAGGTAAAGAGGGGTGGGCCCAGCTCTTGGGTCTCTGCTCCCTGGTGCTCTGTCAGGCTAAGTTTGGGAGCTGCTCTAATTGACTGCGCTAATTGAATGTTGCCCTTGTTTTATCTCATGGAGAGGCCTACAGTTCATACAGAGGACAGATAGAAGGACCGGAGAGGTTGCTCTAGTGCTTTTGGCCCTCAGGAAATACAGTGCTACTGGGTAATGTTGCGTGAATTCTAACCATTTCCTTTTTTTATGTCTATTAATTTGAATGGATTTCTATATTATCTTGTGTTTTGTATTGAATCATTTTTATTGGCAGTTGTCATAACTATAATTGATGAATTTAGGCTTCCATGGCAGTATGGTCTTGTTCCCTTCATTTTCACATGCTTTGAAACTGAAGCATCATCAGTGTACCATGGTGGATGGGGGTGTGGGATGCAGCGGTAATGTAATTTGAAGCATAATAGAGGAAGGTCATCAGGCCAGCGATCCTTGCTTTTGAGGAATGACGCGACATTGACATGTTATGGAACCATCAGTGTTGATGAAGGTCCGTGCCTCACACTTCCTGTCATTGTTGATTCAGTGCACACTCCTAAGAGCTGACAGCACCCTCATGGCCATGATGGCCTCGCCATCAGACAACACCATCACCCACCCACCATCCAACCCCCCTTCCAACATCTTTGCCACCCCAATAGACACGCACTCAAACATGCAGTTCAGCTCCCAGCCTTGCCTCCAACAGTTATGAGATATACAGTATGTATCTGTGTGAAGTGATGATGTAAGAGAATATATTTGTGTCTTTGTGGCATGAGAATCATAATCCATCATGATAACATCAAACTCGAGCAGGCAGCATGTGACGTGTCTTTTCCTCTGGAAACAGGTCCTTTTTGCACGCATGCACGCGCGCGCACACACACACACACACACACACTCACACTCAGTATCTGAGCTGTGATGCACGCACGCACACACACACACACACACACACACACACTCAGTATCTGAGCTGTGACGCTCACACACACACACGCAGTATCTGAGCTGTGACGCACGCACGCACGCACGCACGCACGCACGCACGCACGCATGCACGCACACACAGACGCAGTATCTGAGCTGTGACGCACGCACGCACGCACACACACAGTATCTCAGCTGTGATGAATGCTATGAACATGGCGGACCTGATGAACATGACCTTTGGCATCTTTGACCTTCTGTGGCCTAAGCAGAGACTCATCAAGGCTTGTCTTCAATTTTCACAGTTAATATCAGTGAATGTGATTCATTTTTTTAAGTGGTTTTCAGTCATTTCAGAAACAGTCCTACCAAAACAATGAACGAGTAAGCAGCATTCATGGCATACTGTCTTACTTGGTTACTTAGTTGTGTGAATTGGCACTGTTTTTTTAGTGTGATAAATCCTGAGCTTTATTACAGGTGAAGTACAGCATGTCACTGGAACTGCTTGCATATCTCAGTGTCACGCTCTCTCTTGTTAATCACGGTGCTAAATAAGACTCAGTGTCTTTCTGACAGTTAACTAAATCTGTACAGGTCTGGAAGGTTCTTGCTCCTAAAGCATTTGTCCTCACTGCAACGATGCACCTAGAGTCCACAAGGCAGTGCCGATTGTTGATCATACTGTGCTCCTGGAAGGGAGGTTTTTAGTAGGCAGATTATGACCCATCTTACCCATCTAGAAACTTTTCTGGTTGAGCGGGTGTCTGCTTGCTGTGACTGCCTCAGCATCAGCTGAGAGGATGTGTGGGGCAGGCATGACTGCAAAGCTCAGCTGGTTGTCTGCAGTGTGAAATGCAGTGTCTGGCTGCACGTGTTTGAGAACACGCATACTATTCTGCGCTCTCTCAGACTGATGGGTGCATTTTTATATACATTCACTTTATACAGCTGGATATTTTGCTGAAGCAATTCAGGTTAAGTACTTTGCTCAAGGGTACAACAGCAAAGCCCAGCTGGAAATTGAACGTTTAATTTTTGAGTAACATGACCAGTTCCCTAACAATTATACCACACTGCTATTATGCAGCTAAGTTTACATATTTACAAAACCCAGTGAACTGTGAATTTTTTTTTTACAACTTGTCATGATATCATCACTTTATCTCCCTTTTGCAACATCAAATAAAAGTCAAGCTATTATTGTATATTCCTGTTCCATGATAATTGTCTGGCAAATTACTGACACAGAACTCTCCTTGGTGCCCGTTAAGTGTTGTTAAAAAACTGAATGTGACAATGTAGTACACGGCAGTGGAAGAGGCTGCTATACAGTGACGGGATGAAATATGTGCATTTAGGAATATTAAGAGAATGGTATTTGTTGGCTGGAGAAATCAGTGTAAATAAACATGCTTGTAATGTGCTGTCAATGTTAACATGTACTGCTGAGAGGAGGATTGCTCTCTCTTGAAAGCAAAGACAACGCTAGCAGCTGAGAATATCTGTAAAACGGGTACGCTGCAATTGAGGAAACTGAACTGAAAAGACCAAGCCTTTTAGAAGAGAAGTGCGTTGCATCCTGCTAGCTTTAATTGTACAGGCAGTGGATCAATTATGCTGCTCCGCTCTCTAAGCCCAAATTAATTATGCTGCTCCGCTCTCTAAGCCCAAATTGATTGTGCGTTTGTACTCTGTGCGCAAAGGTTTTCATGATTGACTTGGGCTGGCGTGTTGTGCCTCTCTCTCTCTCTCTCTCCTCTCTCCTCTCTCTCTCTCTCAATTCAATTCAATTCAATTCAATTAGCTTTATTGGCATGACAAGACATTACATATCCGTATTGCCAAAGCATACTGCATTGAAACAGTCCAAGACATACTAACTACACATACCTTCTAACACAGAACAATACAAAACAGCAAAGACTAGTAACGAATGAACAGTAACCATACATATAGATACAATTAACAATAATAATAATTATGAATGGCAATGATAATAATGATGATGATATTAATTCCTGTCACTCACTGTCCCTAAGACGATGGCAGGCAGCTATATATTGTGCCGCCAGGTCACAGCACGTCCTCTCCTCTCCTAAGAGGATGGGGAGTTTTTGGATGTTTGGTAAATTTTTAAATTGAGGGTATCTCTGATCTATTTTGGGAAAGTATTTATTTCTAATTTGAATGTATTTTTCACATTTTGTGACAAAGTGCAGCTCTGTCTCGACTTCGTTGAGATGGCAATGTTTGCACAGCCTTTCTTCCTTTGGAAGCCGTGTTTGCCGATGTCGGCCTTTTTCGATGGCCAGGCTGTGCTCACTGAGTCTGTACTTCGTCAAGGTAGTTCTTATTTTCTCGTCAGTCACCGTGGTCAGATATTCTGCCATGGTGTACTGTCTTTTTAGGGCCAAATAGCATTGCATTTTGCTTTGAGCTTGTGTTTGTGTGTCCCAATAGGTGGTGTAGTTTTGTTTCTGTTGTGCTATAATTTGATTGACTCTAATTGAATGTATGGTGATGCTGTCCTGAGACTGGGGGTTGTTAGGGGTGGTTAGTGAACTGAGCCTCAGGACTAGCTGTGTGAGAGGACTCTTTGTTTTGCTCAGCTCTTGGCATTGCAGGGCTTTGTAATGATACGAGTGGGGGTCGCTATTTTTTAGATGTATCCAAAATTTTATTGCCCTTTTTTGTATCTTGATTAGTAATGGATATTGGCCCAATTCCGCCCTGCATGCATTGTTTGTAGTTTTTCTCTGTACTTGTAGTAGATTTTTACAGAGTTCTGCATGCAGGGTTTCAATTTGATGTTTGTCCCATTGGTCGAAATCTTGTTTTGTGAGCGGACCCCACACTTCACTGCCATATAGGGCAATTGGTTCGATTATTGATTCTAATAGTTTTAGCCAAATTTTGATTGGAATTTGTAGTTGGATTTGACGTTTTATGGCATAGAATGCCCTGCGTGCTTTCTCTTTCAGTTCATTCACTGCCAGGTTGAAATTTCCTGTAGAACTTATTTTCATGCCTAAATAATTATAATTTGTACAGTGTTCAATTACTTTTTTTCCTATTGTGAAGTTGTATCTGGTTCCCTGAGATCTGGATCTTTTTTGAAAAATCATTATTTTAGTCTTTTTCATGTTTATTGCCAAGGCCCAGGATTGGCAATACTGCTCCAACAGGTCCAGGCTCTGCTGTAATCCATGTTCAGTGGGTGACAGCAGCACCAGGTCATCTGCATAGAGCAGGAGTTTAATTTTGGTGTCATGTAGAGTGAGGCCAGGGACTGAAGATGTCTCTAACATAGTTGCCAGATCGTTGATATAAATATTAAATAGTGTTGGACTTAAACTGCAGCCCTGCTTCACTCCACGCCCCTGCGTGAAGAAATCTGTTCTTTTGTTGCCAATCTTTATGCCGCACATATTGCCTGTATACATTGTTTTAATAATGTCGTATATTTTACCCCCTACACCACTTTTAATCAATTTGTAGAATAAACCTTCATGCCAGATTGAATCGAAAGCTTTTCGGAAGTCTATACAACAAGCAAATATTTTAGTTTTTTCTTGGTTGACATATTTGTCAATCAGGGTGTGTAGGGTGTAAATATGGTCACATGTGCGGTGTTTTGGTAGGAATCCAATTTGACTTTTACTCAAGACATTGTGCTCATTAAGGAAGTATTGAAGTCTAGAATTAATAATGCTACAAAAAACCTTCCCCAGATTACTGTTCACACAAATGCCTCGGTAGTTGTTGGGGTCGAATTTGTCTCCACTTTTAAAGATTGGGGTTATGAGTCCTTGATTCCAGATGTCAGGGAAGAGACCTACCCTCAGAACCAAATTGAATAGTTTAAGAATGGCCAAAAGGAATTTTGTGTCAAAGTGTTTAAGCATCTCATTTAAAATGCTGTCAGGTCCACTTGCTTTTTTAGATTTAAGGCCCTGAAGTTTCTCCCTTAGCTCAAGCTCAGTAATGGAGGAGTCCAACGGATTCTGGTTGTCTTTTATTAACAATTCCAATTCATTTAATTTTTCCTTTATGTGGTATTTTTTTGATTGCATACCTGGTGTTACTTTCTCATATAGTATTTTGAAATGGATAGTCCAGATTTCTCCATTTTGTATGGCCAATTCTTCATTATTTGTTTTTTTTAGCTTTTTCCAATTTTCCCAGAATCTGTTTGTGTTTATGGACTCCTCAATTAATGTCAGTTGCTTGCGGGTGTATTGTGCCTTTTTGGTTCTGAGCGTACGTTTATAGTGCTTTAGAGTCTCACAGTAATTAAGGCGTAAATCTGTGTTTTTTGGGTCTCTATGTTTTTGATTTGATAATTTCCTAAGTACTTTCCTTATATTTTGACACTCTATATCAAACCAGTTTTCCTCTTTGGCATTTTTTGGTTTATTTTTTGACAATTTCAATTGAGATTTCTTTGCAGCTTTTCTAAATATATGATTGATATTTTGTACTGCCAGATTGACTCCTTCTTTACTGTGAGTGTATGTGGTTTCCAGAAAGGTGTCTAATAATGTTTGGATTTCTTGGGTGTTGATTGCTTTCTGGAACTCTTTGGTGCTGTTTTCGGCCCATCTGTATGATTTGGGGATACTGAACAGCTTACTGGGCTGTGTGTGTGTGGTGGTGTTAGTTTCTGTCCTTTTGATATACACAGTAATTTGGCTGTGATCAGACAGAGGGGTTAGTGGCTTGACGGTGAATGATCTGAAAGAGAAAGGGTCCATATCTGTGACCATGTAGTCAACTGTACTACAGCCAAGAGGTGAGCAATAGGTGTATCTTCCCAAAGAGTCCCCTCGTAACCTACCATTGACGATGTACAGACCCAGGCTTTGGCAGAGCTGCAGGAGATCCTTTCCATGTTTGTTGACCTGTAAGTCAGAGCTTGTTCTTGGGTGGTTAGTTATGTTTTGTGGGTAATTTTGTCCAAATATATGAATGTTTCCATGTTCGTTTATTAGATCAGGCAGAGAGCCTGTCCTAGCATTCAGGTCTCCACAGATCAGCACGCTCCCCTGGGCCTGAAAGTTGCTGATTTCGCTGTGGAGACTGGGGAAGATATCCTCATCGTAATATGGGGATTCACTGGGGGGAATGTAGACAGCACATAGGAAGATGTCCTTTGGGGTGTTTGTTATTTCTTTCTGAATTTTGAGCCAAATATGCGAATT